>VWZW01008221.1:1596563-1622336 GCA_013397115.1 Edolisoma coerulescens | reverse complement strand
CGGCGGAGGGGAGGGGGGGGGGGCGGCGCGGCCCGTGGCGGGAGCACAGCGGGCGGAGGGAGGGAGAGAGAAAGAGAAGCCCCCAGACCTTTGTGCTCGGGCTCCGAGTCCGCGTCGCTGCCGAACAGATCCGCCATGTCGGCCATGGCGGCAGCGCGGCCCCGCCGGCGCCGCGCAGTGACGTCACAGCGAGCGCCGCTCGCGCGAGGCGCCCGCAGCCCTGCGGGGGCCGCTCTTACAGGGGGAGCCTCCTCTTAAAGGGGCCACGGCCGTGAGGNCCCTCAGCGCCGCCTCAGCGCCGCCTCAGCGCCGCTCGCTGCCCGCTGGAGGAGCAAAGGGTTGTTTTCATATAAACACAAGGGTTTCAAGCAACTCTGCACTACTAAAAAAAGCAAACAAACAAAACCCCGAAGTCACAACAAGAATACAGTACTTTAATCATCTGACAGCATACAGTGCTGATATGCTAAAATACTCAATACATGTTTCCCCAATGGAAATTTAAATTGAACGCTTGCTCGTTTGTAGCTTACAAACGCAGGATTACTCAAGCTGTAGAGAGAATGAGGCTATTTCTTTAAAATACAAGAGTAAATAGGTAATTGCTCTGAAATATAGGTTATGTTTCCATGCTTAGCTCGGAACCAACAGAATCAACATATGCGGTGATTTGATTTCTGCATTAAGCCAGAAAAATAATCAGTAAGAAAACAGTATCTCTTTCAGAAAAAAGACCTTGTGTTTATGGTAACTGGTTATCGAAGTGATACCACTCCTGCACTCAATGAAGTCATACACAGGATCTCACCACACCTGATGGCATTACATCAGTGTCCACTTTGTTGAGACTGTTGAAGATTCCTGGCTACAGACTGAATTTCTCCATTTATTCCAAAAAGGATACACACTGCGGACACAAAAGTGATTGCTGTTAACTGTTCGATGCACCATGCCAAAGGTCTTGCAACAATTTGGATGATTAAACCCTTCTGATTGAAAAAAAATCATTTTCCATGCCCAGCCTGTCAGATATCTGTCCTGAAAGTCAACAAGCAGTCAAATTTTTAGCTGCTGTCTACAGAGCTAAACCATTTATTAGGGTCCAATACTATCAGCTGTGACAGGACACCGGCGAGCTGCAACTTAAAAGGCCCTGCCTTGGATTGGAATATAAATAATTAAACAGCCAAACTTGATTTAGTAAAAGTAAGAAAGAGATTTGGGCTATCATTTCCATAATCCAGCCTTTCAATTTTCTCCTTCATTTTCAAGTAGGAGATAACTACCTAATACAGTAACTCATCCTAGAATCCCAATATGTGAACAGATTCTGTGAACATGCAGCCCTTCAACAAATGAAGGAAGACATTACAGCCTGGTTTTTTGACACAAAATGATTATGGTGCCTAGCAAATAAAAAGTAAAGTACAGCTTTAGGCAACTCAGCACATGACATGCTTTGGCCATGTTTATACAGCACTGTCTCTAAAAAGACACTTAACTTGTGACTGTATGCATATTGTATTAGAACTATTTCAAAGTTTATTTAAAAATCTAAAAAGTTCTTGAAAATTTACAAAAGCCCAAACCAAAAGAAGCCCTTTTTTTTACTCATCAGAACACTTCTAGTGTTGTTTTGAGGTTATAGTAAGTGTAGTCTTTGGTTGTAACTGAATTCGTTCCAACTTGGTTTTCAGAGCACATATTTATTTGTAATTCTAACAAAAGGCTGATTTAAAAATAGGGGAAAAAAGGGTTCTTCCACAAGTATGAACCAGTTATATACATCCTCACTGAAGGCACTAGAGTTTAAAATTCTCTGTACAGCTGCAGTCAAATTTGAAGCCACCTCTGGAATAAAGTCTGCCTTTAAAGATCCAAAACAAGATTTGCAGCAAATTACAATGTGGGCACAGTGTCAGAGACTTGCTCTGTAAAGTTTTTATAGTATATACAACCTGATGCAAAAATCTCAGCCCAGGATGTTTTCTGCACATAAATGCTCACCACATTACGATCTCTGGATGAAAACAGTTGTCAGCTGAATTCTCTGTTGCTACAAATACAGCCAAGCAGTCCTGTAGAACACTTTTGTGATCTCAAAGCAAACTAGTACAAGACAGTCCAAACAGACCTACACCAAAAAGCCTCTAGATTTTCATATTTCAAAGTGTACAGTGATTATGTACAGAAGCTGAAGTGATTCTTGTTGCCTTATTAGTTTGCTTATAGAACTTTAAACACTTGAGATTTGACACTACATATTGGTTAGTTTTTGCATGCCTTAGGTAGTGTTTCAACATCAAGACAGAGACAGAATGGAAAAACCCTTTCTTAAAAGTTATTAAAATTTCATTATTAAAAACTGTTAGATTTGTATGAAGTACAAACAGCTTAATGTAATGCAACTTAGGTCAGTGGTCTTACAGTTAAGGCTGCTTTTCCTGTACAGTTATACAGAATTTTAAATACGAATGTCACTACTTCTAGAGAACTTGATACTTATGAATGTAGATAAAATTTTTAAACAAAGAATATAAACTAAATAATGGCGATGAGCATATGAAATCAGTCTAAAAACGTATCCAGTTTAGATACAGAGCAAGATACAGTTATGGGATCGTCTGGAAAAGGCTTTAAGGAGTTAGGTGTAACAGAAAAACCCTCATTTTGCAAGGCTCCTAATTTTTTTTCTTTTTTTGCACAGCTTCCACTTTTGTATTAGTCCCTCTAATCTCTTGGGAGAAGTCCTTGGCCAATTTACTTTTGATGTCTTTGAACTTGATCACAGTATCAAGAACTAATAAAAAATAAAACAGTAGAATTACAAATAGCATTGCTGTGAAAGATTTCTCTTCAGTGCATATGAACAAAGCTGAACAGCTCTACACAGAGTCCAGCTGCTGGGTGAAGAATCCCTTATCACTACGGCATTGTTTTCAGGAATATACACACCCCTCCACGTAAATACCCCCACAGTTTCTTACAAACATTTCAGTTGGGTCAGCATCTGCCCAACGATCTCAAATGTCCCATTCTTCGACTACAGACAATTACACTGTTGGTTTGCAATTACATTTTTAGTAGAAAGCACAGCCAAAATCTTGAAATACAAAAAAAGTCCTTAAAAAAACCCAATCAAAAACTATGGTATAGAGACTGGCGCAGTTACTGCACCTCCATCCATCCAAAAGCCGTGCTGCACACCAGCAGGTGATTCTATTGCTTTGCTTTAAAAGGAGTGGGGTTTCCAGTCTTTTCCCTTCTAACCCAGTCACTGCAGTCCAAGATTGCCAAAGCCCGTGGTGCTGACTGTGCTGACTCCACAGGTTTGACATCAGCCTTGCTAATTGTCTCCTTCAACCCTTCTCTTGCGAACTGGAACAGGAGAGACAAAAAAAAAAGATGTTGTGCTATATTAGCATTTTAACTATTTTTGGTATTTCTATAACATTAACAGTTACTTTGTCACATGAAGTACCACAAATTAAGGTAGCTAACACTTAGGATTACACAGCATTTTAAGCAAATAAGCTGAGTTTATCGCCTTATTCACAAACAGTTGCAAATATTTGCAAGGAAGGACTTGTGGGAAACATTAATCATCTTATGTCTGGTAAGCAGATTTAGCCAGTATTCTTTTTTTTGCAGTTTTTGCAGTTTTTTAGTGGTGAATTTAATTTACATGGCTTCAAAAGAAACACTACAAGAGTTTCACAGCATATCTAACACAATTTATACACACAGAGAAGATGTTAACAATCAACAGCCTAAAACCTTCCATTTATTAATAAAAACATTCAATTGTCAGAAAATGCAAGAGCAATAAAAATTTGTGACTAAAATAACTAAAAGCTCACATGCTATATAGACTTGAGAATATGTGAGATTGACTGAATTACTGGACCTTTCCTCAACATTTGTATTATTTTTGATGTTTTCTTTTCACACTATCAAATTATGTTTTCCTTTTCTGTGCAGATAAAACAAATGACACTAAAGGTTTTAGAAATTTTATAGGGCATTTCCATTTTCTTGAAAAAAGTCAAGCAAGCACTTCTATACAAGAAAAAGTAGATTCTGTGCTCAAATGCACTCAGTGGAAAGTAGGTGGCAGAAGTTACTCATGCCTACTTTCATCAAACTGCAAGAACAGATGAAAAGAATTCCCAGCCCTAGACTTCTTCAATCATGCAGTTAAAAGCAACATGTACACAGACAAAGAACAGGGAAGTGGTAAAATACAGTGTGAGCAAGGAAAAAGGAGATGTAGACTTCTTTTTAGAAGAAACGTACAAAGAGAGAAATGAGAGACTTCAAACATCTCGGTTTCAGTGCTCAATACCCAAGCGGGTATTCAGTCACCTTCTCTGTAGCTTCAGGGCTGGAGAGATGAAAAGGTATTTGCAGAAACTTTTACTTGCATACTCCAGACTAAGAAAGCAAAGGAAAAAAGGCAAGATATCAATAGAAACACAGATTTCCAACAGTCAAGCACTAAAAAGAGTACTAGTGAGAGGGGAAACCTTAGAATGCCGTGAGACACCTGAAGCATTGTGACAGAAAACCCAACTGGTTTAGAATTTATTTTGAGAAACAGATATGCTGTGTCTGAGTGCCTCTCTTATCTCTCTGTGCTCTATTCTAGTTACTCATCCATATCCTTCAGAGCTGCTCTCCTCCACTTTAACCTTTATTCAGAGGGGAATCAGATCTTTAAACCAAATTCCATTTTCCTATGTCATTCCCTCTAATATATTCCTTAACTACTGCTACTACTACTAAACAGCCTGGCCCATCTTCACACTGATGAGAGGTCACCACAAAGCATCTAAAGCCAAAAGATTCAATTAAATAGAGTTTTTAAATGCAGTTCTATTTAAATAGATGGATATTATTTTGTAGTTGAGTGCTTCAAATATTTGACATTATTATACAAATGACTTCCTTTGATGTGCTGTGTTATTAACCAATTTTCTGCTGATCCACTTAATTAGGCTTCTAACCGACGAGCTTCAACAAACCCGACTGCAACAAATAAAGATGCCACTGCTGTCAGCTACCTGTAAGAGGCACAGATGGCATTTGTACATGAACAGAACCACCAGGGGAGAGATTACCCAGTCCCAGCCTCTGTAGGTGACAGAATGTTCAGTTTCCTTGCTCAAGCAACCCCAGTGACATTGGGATACTGGCACTGAACAGGGCATCCAACACTGTTAATTTCAAGTACTGCTATTAAAAAGAAATGAATCTTATCTGAATACAGCTGAATTATCAAAACTATTGTTTTCACTCCCTTTGCTACAACTCACATGAAATTTGAATGCTCTTGTTCTAGACTATGCTAAAACTCCTCAGCTCATGCACCTGAACACCCTGCAACAAAATACAGAACATCAAGCAGCAACAAAAAAGTAAGAGTAAAGCACAGGAGAAACCTGGAACTGACCTACTAACCTTGTGCTATCCTGGTTTTGTCAAGGGAGAAGGAGAATAACCAGGCACCTTTAAACCTGTGCCACACACACATTCAGTTAATAATGACAGGCCTTACCCAAATCATTGTTTTTTGTGATAGCTGCAGCTGCCCTGGCTCGAGGTCCCTGTTGTGTGAAATGGTATCCAAATTTGAGGATCTTGGTGTTTTCTTCAAGCATCTTGGCAATTTCTACTTCTGCAGCTGTGCCCAGCTGCTGCCTCTGTTAAAACAAAAGGTACACAAAGACAACAGAGCTTAGGTGTGTTCACCCTGAAAGAGATCCGAATACTTTCCCCAGATCAGTCAATAAACACTCAGCTTCATTCTGGTTAATCGAATAGGCAGAAAGTCATAAAATATGTCTGTACATTTTAAAGCACAAGGAAGCACAGAAGTGACCAGGAATCAATCTCAGCTGGATGCTTCTGACAGTCTTAAGGGCAATTATTGCTGGTGATAAGGTAATTAAAAATAAAATATTGGAAGAGTTTATCACAAGCTGTCTTCTAAAAATATTCAGGCAACCAGGATTGGCTGGGTTTAGCTATGCTATCACCACCACCTCGCTTACCTGATTATCAATTTTGATCTCTGTCAACGTTTCATTGTCTTTGAGTGCATCAACCAGTGCCAGAATTCCAACTCCAGTGATGAAGTTTGATTCTATGTTTAAACTTTTCAATTTTGTGTTTACTCTCAGCATATCTGCAAGAGCCTTTGAATATAAGAGAGCATCATTAAACTTTTGGATTTTGCTGCAGTACCTCCCAGGACACAGCAATAACCACTTCCACTACCTAGTTCCATAGAAGCAGCAAGCTCAGAGATGCAAGGTGTAACTCTGCAAGCTTTCACTGGCTGAGACTGAGCTGAGTCTTCAGCCAGGCATTATCTACATTCCCTTTCTAAATAACATTCAGTCAAGAGAAGGCCTGTCTTTCTCTCGTTACAAACTAAAAAGCTACACAGAATATAAATTGTCTGAAATTAGCATATTGGACCAATTCCATTCTGTAAGCCTCCACAGCACACAGTGAGTAATGCAGGCTGCTAAGCAAAGGCCAAAGAAAGGGCGTTAGCCAACTGAGAGGAGAATTAGATATGGTTAATTTGTAAACAGGAGATCTGACTTCCAGAACGTTTTCGTCTGCAGATTTGGTAGGAAGAGGAAAAATTGGAAGCTCTAAGCCCAGTACCAGCACATAGCTAAAAGCACTTTTATACCTGATGTTATTTCTGAGAAAGGAAGAAAACAGGAATAGCTAACTGCTGAGTTTGCTGTCAGAAAAATCACACTCTTTGAATTTTTCTTCTATCAAGTCACAATACAAAAAAACCCAACAAAACCACACCCGAGAAAAGCAGCCATTATAGATTTTTATTACACATGTTTTAGTCCTGCTGAAAAGAAACTTTTTAATTAACCCAAACTCAAAGCTTTCAAATGCTCATTGTTCATTTAAGGGAGTCTTTCAAACTAGTTGCTTTTTTCCTAATTTGAAATTAAAACAAGTGCAAAGGATTGTCCTGGCAACAATTACTTTTGTTTTCTCACCTCTTTATTTACAGTTAAATAAGGTACTGCTTTAGTTCAATATAGAAAAAATAGGACCTGACCATAAATTAGTTTCAGTTGTATCAAGCTTTGACTAATATGATGCTTTATATACCAATGTCTTAAGCCAATCTTTGGTAGCAGGGAGATAGAGAAACAGGTATTTTACAACTTCAACTAAAACTCTATTTAGTTGAAAAATATTATGGGTGCTTTTAAGTCCTCAAATGTGCTTCTTGTAATTTTGAATAAACTATTGGCTACTGGAATGAACACCAGGAACTAAACAATTAAGAAAGAAAGAAAGAAAGGAAGGAGGTTAGCAAACTGAAAAGTCAGGGAAAGGGACTGGAAAAAAGAATTCTCACTCACACATCTGAGGCATTGCTGCATATTAAGTTACTAGTAATCATTTACCAACTTTGATACAACAGAGGTTTCCTAAAGAAAACACACTTTGCAGTGTAGCAGAATGGAATCATTTTCATCCCTGAGTATTTAAACTGGATTAAATTCAATCCCTTAACATTGCCTTTCCACCCTGACTTCCCTTCAAGCACCCCACTCAAAGCCGTTATCACGAGTACTTACAACAGCAACGGGATCATTGCTTCGCGTGGCTGCCAGGCTGAAATTCTTCACATGTGTGTTGCTTTCTAAGGCTTTTGCAAATTCTTTCAGCGTTGGAATTGGTATGTTCTTGAATTAAAAATAGCATTTCACTCTCTTGAGACGTACAAGTTTATCCCCTGCCCCCAGCTTCTCCCATTATCTTGTTCTCTTTACAGCCAAATGCCCTACAATATTAACCACCACTGGTCTCCAGCTCTCACAGGGAAGACCTACCCTAAGATGGGATGGCTGTAAGAGCCTCCAATTCTATAGAGCAATCATTTTTACAGTGTAGTAGCAACCAAGCTCAAAAGGAATAATTTTAGAGAATTAATTAGGGTAGCAAATTTCTCAGTTTATTTTACCAGAAACTTTCATCTGCTGCCTTTTTAGGCAGTTATTTTGGCTGGCATTTACCTGTTATACAGTATTCTTAAACCATGGATTTCATTTCCCCCCTTTAGTCAGGGGAACAAGCAGCCTTGGCTCTGGAAGGCTGTCACTGCTGTCTGCACTGCAAGGCAGGGGTGCTGCAGTTCTGGTTTCTTTCAAGCAAATACACAAAAGCTCGTCACGTGTAAAAACACAACTGTTACACTCAGGAGCAGAAGCTGCCCTAACTTCCAACAGCCCTTTTGTACAAGAATCAGAAGGATGTCAGGCACAAATATCCCTTTGCAAACTGAGAAACTGAGAGCACATTGCTTCATCAGGGACAAAGGATTCAACAAAGTAGTTGACTTCATGATAATGAACTGCTGGAACTGCTGCCAACTTGGCAGCGACAGAAATCTGGGCTGGCAGTGAGAAAGTCTAAGACTTTTTAAATACACATTTGGCAAAAGAAACCAAGGTGGCTTATGGGTTTAGCTGCAGGTTCTGAGCTTACACACACTACAACGTTTAGCAGAAAGACTGCTGTACTTAAAATAAGCCTTAGAATATTGTGCTCTCTTAGAGAGTTTTGCAGCTTGAAGTGTCTTTTACTGAGAAAAGCGGCATATTTACAGCAGCCATCAGGTAATTACCTTAATGTTATTTAGATTAACTTCAACAAGACGAGAATCATTATCTTTAATCCTTTGCAGTGTCTCCTCCACATTTGTGGGATTTGGTGGTTCATCAAAAACAGGCAGCATTTTTTCACCTTTTACTATATCTGAAAAGTAAGGCATTTAAATGTAATCAAACAGGTTGCATACATTCACTGTGAATAAATGATACACGTACTAAATATTTACTGTATTTAAAGATAATTTCATCAATCTTTACATCTCTCCCCCACCAAAAAAGCAGAACATCCTCTCCTGACCATATTTTCATAAAGTTCAATTCTTTTTTAAAAGTCCTCACAGCCTTCCTGCTTTTTCTCAGAAAGCACATAGGAGTTACAAACACAAACAGAAAACCTAAAAACCAACACACACAATGCATACTTATGCCTACTTTTATCACCAAAAAGTGCCTTAACTGCAGAGGACGTTTCAGTGTATATTTTAATCTCTTGCCAGAACTCAATTAGCAATGTTATAGGCATACACATTTCCAGACTAAGACTGAAGAGTCTAAAAGAATGTTGGTGCAACAGAAAGTAGTTAATGCTATAGGAACTGTGTGCAGTACAGAGAACTCATTTTTCTAGCACCTGTGTCCACACTTACTTGAGAAGCTGTCTTTGTCAACCCCGTTACTGCTTCCTACTACATCACAGAACTGATTGTTTGTTATCAAGTTGGACATTCCCAGTATTGCTGTAAAAGGAAAAAAAGAAAAAAACAAAAAACCATTTTTACTGTTCCTGACTAATTCAGCTCAGATGCAGGGTTCCTTTAAATAACAAAACCTGATGTTTGTACAACATCCAGTTATCAGTACAAAAAGCTATTCAGTATCTTCGTCATTTGAAAAAAGTAGAAAAAATAATTACTTATAGACATTTTAGTTGACTTTCACATCTTAGAAAGTTCTGACCTCACGAGGTTCAAGCATCAAGGTTAAAAAGTGCAGCTCAACCACAAAGTGAAGCTTTAGGAAGGCACATACCAACACATTGTTATACACAAGAAAAAGCAGTCACACACACATCAAAAACCAGCCAGTCTGAGGAATGGATTTAAAGGTTTTGAGTTTGAAAATAAGGTATCTTTTGGGGGCCAAAATAATTAACTTCCTCACAAATTATCACAGATCAACAAAGGTGAAATGTTTCAAGAAAACTGGCAAACAACATAATCTAGTTTCTATCACAACTACAATATCCTGTAGTCAGATCAATACACTACCACATTAATTATACATCTTTCTTGTCTAAATATATACCAGCCCATTCATACTTCAAAAAAACCCTCACCTGCAAGGTCACCTAATTCTGTGTCTGTGGCACTCGTCAAGGCTTCCTCCAGTTCTGGATCAAGAGAGAATTTTTCTTCTGTGAAAGACTGTACAGGCTTTTGCTTGGGGATAAATATTTTCCCTGGAGTAAACAAAATGGAAAGTCTGATGTTACTTTGTATTACATAGCTACTTATCTTTAACATACTATGTACTTAAAGAACATATACTACATTTAGTGAACGCTAGAACCACAGACAACATAAAGGTTTCTTCTGTTGTTGCAAGTCAGAGATAAGGAAAGAGCATAATCAGGAATAAATTTTCAGGAGTCTGGATCATAATTCCAACCTTATTTGTTTCTCCTAAGGATTAGAGAGTAACATATAAACCTCCATTATACATTTTAAACAGTCTAGAAAGACTGTAAGAAAGATTTAGTATCACTAGAGAATGATGAGTTTCCTCTCAAAGGAGAAAGGGACCCAGGCAGAAATATAATCCGAATGTCAAGAGAGAGAAAATCACAGAACTACCTGAAATCACACACCTGACCATTCACTGCAGTTTTTACACCATACACAATATTTCTGATTTCAGACGTTCACCTCAGTTCTGGAGCAAAAAGCCAAAGCTGCTTGAGAAAACCATGGTTTGGGAACAGCACAAACATGGTAACAGATTTCTCTGCCAGTGATGCTGTTTTCTAAAATGATGCTTAGAGAGGTCATCGAGGATTCAATGGCAAAGAAGCAAGAGTAATATTACATTCTGCACCAACTTTTTAGTTATTACAGGCAGGTGAGGGGAAAACTTGCTTTAGAACACGTGCATTACAGGTAGAGGTCTGTGTAGTTACTGTAGCTCCTGCATACACCTTCAGCTGGAAAGTTGGTGGAGGAAAGCAGCATATGAGAAAGCCTCTCTAACAGTTCAGCTGTGAATGGTCTGGAACTGGCCCTTCAGAACCAAAGTTTTCCACTGGGCAAGAGCCAGGACAGGTAAGGGGTGCTTAGGTTCAGGACAAATTCACATGGCAACCAAAAGCTCTTGTACCGATGCCTTGGAGAGAAATCGTTCCCAACTACACAACTGCGAATCAAACCTCAGCAGCTGTTTAAGCTTCACGGTTTTCAGACTTTCCAAGCTGCCTGAGCTATCAGCAGAAAGAGCCACGGGAAAGGAGTTTCAACTTCCTTTTGTTATTTCCTGGGGTAGGAAGTGGTGTTGATAATTGTCCTATGAAGTCTCAGTCCTGACGCAGGAGCCCACCCTCTGCCATATCCATAGCTATAGAAAGTATTTCCACACAGGAATCATCCTCATGCCAATGTCCCAGTTACAGAGAGAGTAGGTGGAGTCTAGCATTAGGGGTGACCCAAAATCGTGTATTCCACATCTTCCCTAGATTACAGTAGTTTGTGGTTCATTTTCCTTTTAAAGGAAGTTATTGCACTCCCACTAGCACAGATTACAGAGAGGCACATCAGGTTTTTCTCTGACAACACAGTCTGATGACCAAGATCTGTTGCTAGCAACACGGTATTTTTGTTCCTGGGTTGCTATCTCTTTGGAAACTTGTATAAATGGTCATTATCCATATTTAGAAGCAGAAAATGAACCTCCTTACATAACTGTATTGATTGCAAACAGTAGTTAAGTGCAGCTGACATGCATTACCACCCGTACCTCAGCTTTGATGGACAGTGCAAAAGAAACTGTTGGTGGTGATTCAGGATTAAAAGAAAACCTTCATAAATTGAAGGCTTATGTCGCAAATGTTTCAGGTTGTTTTGATATAATTGATGCAGTACATTTCTATCAGTTTATTTTACCAGCATCACCTACTGGGGAGAGATTAACCTTCAACTTAAACTGTAGTTTTTAGAAGAGATGCAAGAATGTTTGACAAGGCTTTCATTAATCCATGAAACACTCTGAGCAGCGTACACACGATCTAAAGCCTTTCAGTAGCTATGTTTGTGTTATTGTCCCTCAGTAATATGGTTTAGAAAAAAGGTGAGGATTTTGGAGTACAAGGAAGGAGGACAGTGGGATGTGAGCACCTGAGCCTTCAGTCAGCCATCCTACTGCAGCATCAGGGCAGCAGGAAGAGAGCAGGAGAAAGAAATTGATCTCAATTACAACCAACTTGGCAAAAATGTATTTTAACCTAGTTCAGCCTTCTGTCTGATTCATCCCACAGTGCTCACAAAAAAAGAACTACTTTTCCTGATGTTGCTTTTCAGTAATTCTTAAATTCATAGGTTAGAAACGTCTGGTTCAAACATTTGCTTCCTAAGAGTAATACTGAACTGATCCATACATGCCTGACTCTTTAGGAAACCTAAAGAGAGTGAGAAGTGAATTAAGTTTTTAATAAAGCAAAAATGTTAAAAGCCACTGCCCTCCAGAAATGTTCACTGCAGCCAACTCCATTCACATGAGCTGGGTCAGGAGCAGTTTTTGTTATAGAACAGGTCACACCCTTGTGTACATAATTTCTCATTCATTGGCTTCATCTCGTCCTAGACCAGCATTCAGAGGTTTACAATGCACATACACAAGTAGGTCCTTCCCCACTCCCTGCTTCTAGAGATGAATTTACTTCCAGAAGGATAAGACCTCTGTGTCTCTGGGGACAATGATCTAACCCAAAGCCTGCTGCCAGTACAGTTCAGCAAGTCCCTTCCCCCTTACTAATGCAAGCTTTGAATAAAACCAAAAACCACCACACATCTGTGCAGCCCATGAGATGTGCAGCTTGCCTGGCCCTCAAGTGGAACATTTCCAAACAGCAGGGATTTGATTGCATGAAGGAACATGACGTCTCCTTTTCAGCCAGCCAGGATACTGCAAAGATTAAGCAATACAACATGAAGAGGTGAATTTCAGGGATGTTCACATCACTTCTGTAATAATTATACAGGCACGTGTTCCATGCCTTTAAGCTAACATGTTACATGATGCACATCCAGGATTAAGTCACAGGCCTCCTCTGCTACAGAATGAACGTTCAGCTCCAAGTTCCGCCCAGTCATATTGCTCCAAAGGCAGGAACATTGGATGGTGTTTATTGCAGTGCCCTGGACATTTCCTACAAGGATTCACAGTATTTCAGGTGGGACTCAGTATCTTGCAGAAATCAGGTCTGTTCAGTGGGGCCATGCAGAGCACATTGCTGGTACTATTCTCACACACCCCACACTAACAGGCAGCAGGCAGCCACGCCTTGCACAGCAGAAGGAAGTCTAAAATCCACTTTTGGGGTGCTCCATTTGGGGAAACAAATCGAGTGCTACCTGAGGACAACTGAATACAAGCTTTCTTCATCAGTAACTTCATGAAGAAAAGTGAGCAAAATCTGATGTATTCCTTATATCTTCTGTTCCTTAAACTTTCCTTAGTTCAGAAATTAATGTGTTGTGATATATTTGCACTTTTTGGTGTGCCCCAGCCAAACCAGCTTTAGTTATTAGCAGAAAGAGAGGCACGTAGGAGAGCAAGAACAGGCTGTGGGCAGTCCCTGGATGAGTTGCAGCTGTTCAGAGCCAGGTGAAGCTACTAAAGACCAGAGACCAGCTGACCCTCAGAGAGGCAGAGCATAAAAGAAAGGAAAAGAACACAGAAGAAGAGGACTGCTGCTACAGAGGGGAAGGACTACTACCACAGGAGAAGACTGCTACCATGGGAAAGAACTACTGCCTCAGGAGAAGAGGACTGCTGCCACAGAGGATGACTGCTGCCACGGGAAGGGACTACGACCAGAGAAGAGGCAAGCAGGACCAAAGCAGCTTTAGGAGATAGCAGCCTCAATTGTATTTTTTGTGTTGTTAAGCAACATTAATGTAATTCACACTTCATCAATCTCCAGTTCTTACCAGGTAACAGACTTAGGTTTGTCAATTCACTTGTAAGTACAATTTAATACTAATGTTTTTAATTCAGTTTACAAGTGAGTTCCTCAATGTCTTAGTGCAGAAGCAGAGCTGTTATCTGCTATCTGATTACAGGCCACATAGCAGATGAATTAGAAAACTGTGTTACATTAAGGCTGGAGTATCACATGTTATTTTGTTCTAGTGCTCTTGTATGGAGAATATCAATTTGACAAGCTGTTTCTGGAAAGCTACTACAGGATATCAGCTTCACAACATGTAACACACTTCCTTTAAAGACTTAGAAGTGATTCAATAGAAGAGAACATAGCATCCCAAATCCTGCTGCAACAGAAGGCAGGGGTGATCTCGAGCAGCAACCGAGCAGGGTGCCAACAGAAGAGCTTTAGCCAGGTGGCTACAGTTTCAGCCTGTTTTCTGGGTGATAGAGAAGGGGAAAAACCACACCAAACCAAGCCTAAAGCAGAAGTTACACGAGCTGCAAATCGACACAGAACAAACAGACCCCGCTGAGGAGAGTGCAAAGGCTGGAAATGCAAAGCTCAGTTTACACAATACTGTGCTAATGCCTTGCACTACACAGCACAAAGTACGCTACTGGCTCAGATATGTTTTTATCTCAGCTGCAATAATTCTCTCCTTTTGCTGCTCCAAGAGAAGGGAGAAGGAGGAGGAGGAGCATTGGTCAGACTCGGTCAGACGAGTGCAACACACCTGAGGGCAACAGCCTTCAGTGCTGAAGCCTTGCTTCACTGCTTGCATGAGAGATCCTTCCCCTTGCAGTATGCCCTGTAAAATCTTTATGGCATACTTACGTACACAGATGGAGACAAAGCTAGTTTTGTTGCAATTATTACCACATTGGTCTCATGAATCTCTTGAACAATGGTCTACTGTATGGTTCAACACTTAATTGGAACAGAATGTGACTTAAATCATTAAATCGTGTTTTAAAGCAAAGTAAGTTTTTAAGGATGCTTTTAGAAACAAAATCAAGGCACTGGGAAAATGGAATAGAGTATAACTTAGGGATTGTTAAACTCCACATTTCTTTAGCATTGCTCATTTCACTACAGCAGGACACTTTACATTATTTCAGATCTTCCACCTGTCATAGCATAAAACAAAGAAGAGGTTCCAAATACCTGGAGAAATCACATCACCTATCACTGAAAGAAAAGCAACATTGTTTTAATAACGTGTGACCCCAAAATTAGGTACTTGGGACATCTGGAAGAAAGTATTTTCCTTTACACTCGAGTAGGAAAACAAGGTTAGCAGAATCAGTAGTAAGACAGGGTATTTAAAATTAGCCCAGGGTAAGCTGCTTTGATAAATCTGCAGACCAAATCGCCGTGCAGGACTTCAGTTCTACTAAAATAGAAAAAGGAAAGAGAAGGATAGATTTTCCTCTTCTTGCTCCATGAAATGAATAATTGGAACAAGTTAGAGCAATGAGACCAGCCAAGGACACAAAAATATTTTAGCAAATTCTGACCCAAAAAATGGCACCAAGAAAACAGCTGCAGCTCCAATCCATCTCTCTCCTCCCAAAACCCCTGGAACTGAAGGTTATATTTGCCACTTTTCTCCTGAATTAACAGGAGAATCAAGTGAGATTTTCACCAACCCTTATTCCACAACTTGCTAGTTTTTCTAGATGAAGTGAAAAATTAAAACCCTGCTTAGTTGTCTGTTGGTCTGTTTTAACATTAACAAAAAGCACATTAGGATACAAGCCCCCTCTAGATAAAAAACATCCTACACAAGTATTAAGTTGTGTCCCATGCCCTTTCTGAGTTCTACATCTAGATAAATACCATGACTTCTTGATTTAAAAGATTAAGTTCTATACATTTGCCATTTTTGTGCAAAATGGCAACAAATGGGGCAGCAAGTCAAAGCTGAACCATAATATTGTCAGGAGGGGAAAAGAAAAGGTTGTCCCTCACCTACTACAACATGAGCTTGACCTTCTTGCCTCCTGCCCATTTAACAGAGCATCAATTTGGATACTAAACATTTGTTTCCACATTTTTAGTTTTCATGAAAGTAATCCACATTTCATTTTTCATATTATTTTCTCTTCTCCTATGGCATTAAAATAAATGATAGAAGAAGTTACTAGACAGCAACTTTTTTTTTTTTTTAAGAGACACAGGAAATTTTACTAACTACACTGGTATGACTCATTGCAACATGCAGACAGACTATTTAGTAATACTTTATTATATAAAGGAAATGACATTTGATCTTTCTTAACCAAGCCCTGCATTACAGCTGGACCCTTCTGTTTCCCTACATGATTCTCACAGATTTTATCTCCCCAAACAAATCCTTGTGCCGTGTGCATGCAGACGTAAGCTGACTTTAGAGAACCACCGATGTGAAAGAAACCCTTGTGGACGGCGAAAGCTGGGTTGCAGAGAGATTTTCCAGCTTTCTGCCTCTGTCTGTGAGAAAGTCTTTACTTTCTCACAAACACTGGCTGCAAGACAGTTGGGAGTTTCTGTAAACTATCCTCTTTATCTTGCAGGTGCAGGTGGTTGTCATATTGACCAGAGAAATGTTTTGAAGTGGGTCCTGTGGGATCTAACCAATCATCCTAAAGAGCTGCATGGTCAGGGACCAATGGCCTTGTGCCACTCTAGAGAACTAACATATAAACCCGTTTGTAAAATGAAATAAAGATTCCTTTTCTTCTGGAACTGGAATCAGTGTTGTTTCTCACCAACCTTGGTCAGCGACAAGCCCTAGCGCTCAGTAGAAAATGTAGTTTAGAGCACGTGCTCCTCGCCCAGCTCACTCCCCGACGGAGCAGGGCACGGGATGCAAGGGACCCCCACCTCCTGTGAGCCCCGGGCACACCGAACTCGGCCACTCTCAGCCCTCGGTCAGGCTGCAGCACACGCTGGCCAACACGTCCGGCCGGCAGCAGGCACGGGGCAGAGCCCAGCGGGGCAGGGCAGGCACTGCCAGCAGCACAGGCACCGCGGAGGCACCGCGGCTGTGGGCACCTCTGCCTCCCGCAGCCAGGGCACTGCTCTGCCCTCACCTGCTCACTGCTACAGGGTCAGCCACCAAACCCCCCTCTCCCGCCAGCAAAGGAGCGCCACAGCTCCCCCTCAACACAACGGGTGCTGAGCCACAAAAGGAAGCAAAAAACGCTCAGTGAAGGCAGTGTCCATCATACCCAGTGCAGCACACTGTACAGGCACAACCTCTGTTGCTTTGAGAAAAAAAGGGAGACACCAGCATCGTCAGGTAAAGCTACCTGGCACAGGCAGAGAAAATGCAAATACCCCCAACTAAATTTTCACCAAAGAGACCCCACAATCATAGAGACAAACTCAGTAGATGACTGAAGACTCAGTTCTGAAATAAGCAATGATTCACACCAGAGAATTACATAGAATTAAAGGGTGTCAAACCCTCAAGAGAAGAGGAGCCTGTTCATCTTGAGCAGCTGGAATACAACTTAGCAAACGATTTGCTGAAGTTTTAGTGTAGCAGATCTGCCCTGCTGCTGGGGAAGGTTCACATGAGCCACGACTCACAAGCAGTGCTCAAACACTGCGGAGGCAGCTAAAAGCCTGTTCCTATGCACAGGTGCCCTGCACAGGTCTGGGAGTTTCTGTGCCTACCAATAGTGCTTTGTAAGGCACAACAAATTTGGGAACTCCTGTTTTTAGGGAATAAATATAAAGCTATTCTTACAATATTTAAGAAGTACATTCTTTTAAAATTTTCTTCTGAAAAAAAAAAAATGCTTCCCATCAAGTCAATGAGAATACTAGATCCAAAGCAAAAACTTAAAATCCCAGGCTTTAATAACGTGTCCATGGTTTTCAGACCACAAACCACTGCCAGATTTCAAAACTTGTTGTGATGTTAACTGATGTAATTAGGTAGCAGTACCTATGCAATCTTATTAAACTTTTCAGTAAGGGTGCTAGAAAAACACCATGACTGCATCCACCACTTGTCTGGCCTTGTCAGCCTACATCAGCTTCGAACATTACTGTCTACCACAACACCATTCAACTGCTATTTCTCTAGTGCAACACAGTGTTACAAAGGTTGCTGTCTGTGTTCAGCACAAGGCATGAGCCACAGGCACAATGACAGCACTTGTTATTATTGACACAAATCAGAGTCAGCTCTTACTTGGAGGATACCGTGCCCATCAGAACTTCGCAATCTATGATAAAATCTCCGAGTCTTATTTCCTTCCTGTGCTATACACAAAGAGCACCCCAGCCCCAGGGGCACGAATGCATGAACAGGAAGCCTCCTGGCCCTGCACAGCAGCAGCCACTTGGAAATGCTGGGAGTTAAAAGCATCACACTGCCAGGGCTTCAATCAGAGTTGGTTCACGGCAGTTCCGGCGCGTCCACTCCAGAGATTCCGTAAGCACTTACACAGGAAAGGGTGGCGTTACCTTTCTTTTCTCTTGTAAAAGGCACGTAGTCTTCCCTGTCCTTGTACTCCAGCGCCTGCTTCTCCAAGTACGCCAGGAGCCGCTCCCTGTCGAAGGGACCCGAGGCCTTCTTGGCAGTCTGGTCCTTCTGCCGGAAGCCCGCGGGCAGCAGCGCGTTCTGCAACACAAAGGGAGCCAAGAACAGCTCAGAAAGCCTGGGTGGGCACCTGCTTGGTTTCATTTCCCTCTTCCTCCTCCCTCTCCGCAAGGTTCAGCCCTGATACATCATCTTTTGTAGGCAATCTTTGATCCCCTGCCAACTTCCTTTCTTTGGGGCAGGGAAGGACACAAGGTAATCTAGACACGGAGAACATAATGAAAATATAGCACACTGTGCTCTCAGTAGGATTGAAGCAATTTAACTACAATAGCTCCCAGCACTCAATTTGCCAGTCACTTTGCATTTCTTTGCTAGAATCAGCACTGTTTAAATGAGCAGTAGTAAATAAAATTCAGCTATTTACAGTTTAGACATTCAGCAAGAGACTACTCCCTCTGTTGCTTACATCCATGTGTTTCTAAGTCTTTAAGACAACTGACTCGACTATTATTTGGTATTTAACACAGAGTATTTCTATTTTTGACCTGACTCAAGGTGGGGTGTTTCTTTGATATCAGCAACATATTTCAATTAAAGAGAAAAAAAAATGGTATTAGTACAGAAAGACCAGAATGTATGGGAATTCTGAGTGCCGTGAAAGACAACCAGTCCCTTTTGCCAGTTCTCCTCTGTTAAAATGTCCATAAAGTCAAAGGCATTTCAAATATCAGCAATACCTTACAGTGCAACGCAACAGGTGATCATAATATTCTGAACTGATCCCCGAACATCAAGATTAAACTAATCCTGGTACTATTAAAGCAAAACCAGAGAACCACAGGGTGAAAACACAAGTCTTAGAGTCTGACATCAGCTCCAATATCTGTAGAGGACAACTCAGCTCTTTATAGCAGAAAGCTGTAATATTCCTCATTCAATACCCCATGCTGACATAATCATTCAGGAGCTCAGTAATTATTTGCCTTCCCTTTATGAAGTCAGCACGAGGACAGGAATAGCTATAAGCTACCAGACACAAGACCAGGAATCATTAGAAGAGGTTGGCACCCCCCCCATCAAACCCCAACAGCAGAAATAATAAAACAAACATGGATACAAAAGGACTGTTTACCAGACAGCACTGGAAACAGGAAAGTTAAACAGGCCTTTCTAAATAAACTTTCTTTTCAAGACATGAACAACAGCAATTCTTATTTATAAATAAATCCCAGAAAGCTCCTCCCAACTACCCCTTCTTATGTTCTCCTTTACTGCAGTTGGGCCCACCTTGCAGACAGGAAATAAACACTATATACACAGATGTATCTGTGAGATCATCAAAAATAAGCAGTTTTGAAAAAAACTGTTCAAAAGTATATTGTACAAAGCCTCAACTTATTTTAGACTAGTAATGGAACAAATGGAAAAAATAAAACTTCTCTTGGCTAATGCCCACCTCAGGGTCAAGATCATCCAAAACAGTTTCCAGTTGTTTCAGTTCCTCTTCTGAAAGTTTGCCAAGAATTTCATCCTCATCGAGATCTTTGTACTTGTCCAAGTCCTTTCGAAATGGGAGCGTCATGACTCGGGCAGTAGCAAGTTGCTCAAACACTTCAAAGGCCAAGTCTTAATTCTTATCCAGATCTATGAAAAACCTTTAAAAAGAAATAAGCAGAGTTAAGGTAAATATCCCAACTATAAAGCATCTTCAGCTTCCAGGTACATCTGTGAAAGGAAAGCTCTGTCACCCAGTACTGGTACCTGTTACTCTACAGCTCACGAGGAGCACCTGGAAGCTCTGATTCTTCACTGATGAGAATCCTGTCCCACCATGCCCTTGTCCATCAGTAATTAAGCTACATCTAATTAAGCTATATCTATTTTCAGGTCAAAGTCACTACCCAGTCTTCCTGACAAGAACTCCAAGGCCATCATTCCCACGGAGCAGGGCAGGTTTTAGGGCAGGAGGGAGGAGATACCAACTATACCTACTACCTGTGAGTCCAGTGAACACCATTGGTTGTTACACATAATGCAGCCAAAAGAAGAGTAAGGATGCTCCACATTTATTGTTGCTACAGCAGCTCAAGGGCACTTAAGGATAACCTCACTATAAACAAGGTAATTGGTTAATACTGACTCATATCCCTGCATATTATCTACAGAGGAAACAGAGGAAGTTTGCCTCCAAGTTAATTATAGCACTACCATCAAAGCAACATTCTGTTCTGTCCAAGGAAAATTACAATAGCTTGATGAAAAGCATAGGAAATACAGCTCCTGAGTGGCAGCACTCCAGTCAATCCTACTACCATAAAAAAATAAAATTTAAAAAAAAATAAAAGAAATTAAAAATAAAGAATGAACAGTGTGACTGGTCGCTAAATATTTTATTTAGAGGAAACCAGGGTCCTTCAAAAATGTACAGTCTATATAGCACTGCTTTCAGACAGTGCAGGGAACCTTTCTTCTAACACCCACAGTTTTTGAGCATTTGTTAATAATTTGTTAATAATGTTAAAAAAGCAGTTAATCACAGCAGTGTTCAAGCAGACAAGTTGTTTCCTCTCGTTTTTCTGGAAGAAGTTCTAAGATTCTCCTTTTGTTCAGCCAAATTCTTGCTTCAAGTTGACCACATAGACAAAAAAAGATAATTTTGATGACTTTCTATAAGTGAGCAAGAGTGTCCATCAGGTATTTGGGGAGCAAAAGCTGAATACATACATTCCTGTTCATTAGTCTCCCTAAGCCCTTTCTTGGCTCCATAGAAATACTCAACACAGACCAGGCGCACAGCAGAAGTCACTTTTTCTCCAGCAGCCCCTGTTCAAGGACAGATGCTCACGCCATAAATACAACTGCACTACTCCAGATGCACACTTACACTGTCCTCCAAAACCAGATCAGTTTAGGCTCTGCCTCCAAGGCACCAGCAAGGGCAGGCTGTATTTACACACACGCTGCACCACGGAATCCTGCACACGGGATTTCCACCGCAGTTGTTTACATCCAGAAACGTCTCCCTGGCTGCCAGAGCCACATACAGTGACATTTTAATTCAGAGACACTGAACAGACATGAGCACACAGGGGTTCATCCACACCATTCAGTCAAGTGGACCTCGAAAATTAATCTGCTTTTAACAACTGCCTTTGCAAGAACGGTGAATTTCCAGGTCCTACCAACATCTACACCTGGATGAGGAACGTATTTACAGCTATTTTCAGGATGTCTGCTTTTACAAAAGTATTGCTGATATAAATACCAGAGCTTTATTGTGAACTACAGGTGACACTAATGGGACCAAAGCTGACCTTTACAAAGTTCTCTCAAACATAAGGAGGAACTCTCATTTTGCTGGTAAATTACATCAAAACAACACTGGCTTCCTCTGAACTAAACCAAATCATGCTGGAAGAGCCTGGACCTTTTACAAGAGGCTACAGAGCTAGCAACACCCAAGTTATTGGCTGCAGAAAATGCAGAGGGCAGCACACCTGTGTTTTCCTAAGTTCTAAAAGTAATTAAAGGAGTGACTCTGAGGCCCAGAGAGCCACCTCCCACAGTTTTCACAGTCTGGTAGTATTTGTTTCTCCAGGTGCAAGCAGCTGATGGACAATTAGCTGATGCCACACAATCTGCATGTGAACTTCTCATTCCTGGAGCCTCAATGCTGTGCCCTTCCTCACAGCTGAAGCCATTTCACAGCATCACAAGAGAAAAACATTTCCTGCAGCTGATTGCACAGCGCTGTTTGTGACCAGGCTGCGCCACCTGAGCCCTACATCAAGGCACTGCTATTTACCACACTTCTGCATGTCCATTTGCATTCAAATATTAAAAGGTGTAGTTTTAGCAGGTAATTATAAGGAGCAGAATGGTTAGCAAGCTGCAGAGTAATGCTGCCCTTACTCTGAAAGAGAGCAGCACTGCATAACTATACATTATCTTCATGTGGGCTGTATTTCCTCTCCATTAATTGCCACAAAATGCTGTCATCCAGAATTAATTACCTTTTATTTACTGCATTGGGATGTTTCATATTGGAAAACTACTCATCCTTTGTAATACTTTAATTAATTTTCAGGTCACAGCCCTGAGTCTCACTTCTTTGTATATGACCAAAGTAGTCATGGCAAATCCTCAGGTACGGTGTCCACACACACTCAAATGCACACAGAAGTGAAAAATAAACCAGGAGAAAACCCAGTTTCTGTAACTGAGGCATCACTTCAGCAAGAAGAGAATCACATGTGCCCTGGCAAATACAAATTTAAAGAGTTCTGGACATGTTTTTTAATACCTATCAAAGGTATTTTTTTAAAACCAGGAAAGCATCCCTAATGTGAGACACCTTTAAAGTGTAGGGTGGTAGCACTGGTGAGCACGTCTGTAGTACACCGAGATTGCCTGGCAACGACTCAGAAACATTCCCTACAAAAGAAAACACAGCATGTACAACACTTGCATAGAACACGCTAAAAATCGGGTTTTAAAACATGGTGTCAGGAATTCTCATCGCCTAAAAAGGGCATAAAGGCCAGCTGAAGCCCTAATCTAATCAAACAAGCCCTTCACCTCCCATTAAACACACTTGGTACTCTATTTGCTTTCCATCACTCGCTGCAGCAGTTCAGCACAGAGACACGTGCATAGCAAACTACAGGCTTTTGGCAGGAGCAGTCACTTGGCCTGTGAACACTGGTGGCACATCATATTTTTGTACATCTGTATGTGTGATCTTACTGCAGAATCACAGGCAGAACTGTAACCATCAATTTTGGCTTTGCGAATACTCTGCCCTTTTTTCATGAGCAGAGCTAGTTTACTTCTAAGTATCCTTCTTAACTTTACCACGAAAACATTACATAAAAGTCCAAAGAACTAGTATTCTTTTTCAGACATGTAACTACAAGACAAAGTTCTCCACTCCAGCAACTTCAGAGTCACATAAGCATTTAAAGAAATGGAATGAAAGCCATCACTTCCAGTCTATCAAATGTCAATTCTCTGTTTGTTAAGCAGAAGAGAAGCTGAAAAATCAGAAATTAAGAAATTCTGCTGGACATCACAGAGAAAAAAATCTTGCCATTATTCCCTCACCTGGGAAATCAATGAAGAACTAAAGAAATGAGAAAACAGCAGTAATTTTACTTTATGCCGTTTTATAATTACCTGAATCATCCCTTGAAAGACTGTTGAGCAACTTTCACACACCTCTTATCCATAAGTCAAAATATTTTCTCCCCTCCTCTCTGAATGTATATTTTTAAAAACCAGAAGATTCTAAAAATAGCAAGCTTCTAATTTTCTCTCAAAAACTCCACCCCTTGCCCCCCCCAAATTTCTATTATACTTAAGAACACAATTTCTTGGGACCCTAACAGGAGAAACTCTTTAGATATAACTTGCCCACAGGAAACTACAGCGTTGTTGAAGTCCCCTGTAAATGGCTTCCGTGACTCGGATTTTAAAATAGAAGCGACATCATGAAAAACAAACTGAGCTGGGTTTGGGCAGCACATTCGCAGAGCTCACTTTCATCTCGTTTGCTCCTCGCCAGGCTCCTTCCCCCCAGCCCCTGGGTGACCCCGACCCGAGCAGGGGGGTCCGGAGCAGGGGGGTCTGCAGGGCTCTCAGCATTCCTGCACCACTCAGGGCCCCAGACCCTCCCAGCTGCTCCGAGGAGCCTAATCTGAGCATTTCCCCAGGGACCCCCTACGATGGCAACAATTCTATTTTCCAGTGTGCAACATTATACAGAACTGTTTATGAAGAATGTGCTGCACTTGAAAGAGCTATCTTTACTTCCCAAAGCAAGGAGAAAAATGAGTAAATATAAATATTACCACAATCCCAGCAGGTTCCTTAGGATATTTCTGGTCTGCTGACCACCCCAATGCTGCCTTTCTCAGCAGAAAGCTTTTAGAAACCCACCTGAGCCTTCCAAACCGCCAGCCTGGGGCAGGGCACAGGACTGTCCTGCCCCGGGAACGAGCAGACACCCCCAGCCCCGAGCTGATGGAGCCAGCAGGTGGCAGCTCGTCTTTGCCTACACTTCTCGTCAGGGTAAATTGTGTTTTCCAGGCAGGAAGAGACAACCATTCTGGGCTATCTTCCTAGAAAAGCAAGCCCAAGGCTTCATTCTGTTCAAGGAGACAATTCACTAAGCTTTATACACGGCAAACTGAGCCTCCCTAACTTCACATTTATCCACACAGTGACCCACGGAGTGGAGGGGGACAGGCAGCTACTGCAGAGTAACTACACGGACCACAAAGATGCTTCCACAATGAAGGAAATCTGAACACAGCTGTGTTTCCAGCTCCTGCCAGCTCCTCCTCTGTATCAGAGGGCACCTGCACCCAAAGCCCACTCTGCTCTTGTACAAATGCTGTATACAACGACACAGAACTGGGACACAGCTCTCCTGCAGACACGGTGCTCCGAGTGATGGCTAAGCTGCCAGTCTGGCACTGTCCCATAAAAACTTACTCCTGTGTGCCTGTTCCTGAAAGCTAGTCACCACACTGCAGGAAAAAATGGACATCCCCAGGCAGCCCAGGCAGTGGCAGGGGTGACAGGGGCAGTACTTGGCAAGCTGCACAGGGCATGGAAGTGGCAGTAGTTCAGCACACCCATGGCACTTCCAGGCATGCTCACCCAACCTGCTGCAGGGCAGGTGTTATGATCCCAAATAAATACAAGGCTGGGATAAGATAAAAACCCCAGGCGCCCTGAGAAGTTCTTCTGTCAGAAATCACCACTCCAGCTGCCCAGTCCCTCTCCCAACATGCAGGGAGTTACTGCCTGGCCAGGATGAGGCATGTTTAGGCATCATTTTTCTCAGACAATACTGGATGTTCTTCGATAGAGACCTGCTGTCCATTAATACACAGTATCTGCTGCTGGAGGAACTGCCTGCTGGTGTTTTAGCCAAAAAGAAACACCAGATGCGAGCTACCTGAACGTTTATTGAAACATTCAGTTATTTTCTATCCATCGCAGAAAAGTGGCGAAACTTACAAGCCTGGAACAGGACAGTAGAAGAAATTTACCTCATTCCCATTCCATTACTTCAGGAAAACTCCTGAGTACGAGCAAGTTTCAGGTCCTCCCTTACATCACTGGCTGCCTTTCAAGCTCTCTACATCTGACAAACTTTAGTTATGAGGACTGATCCAATACTTTACAGCAAATTTAAAGCACACGGCAGGGCACCCTCCCTAGAACATCACTTACTCCAACACAACTTGCGCCTCCCCACGGAGCGCCGGGCTCCCAGAGCAGGCCCGGGATGGCTCCGTGCGCAGCTCTGGGGCCGAGTGCGGAGCGGGCTGCGGGAGCTCCCGGGCCGCTGTCGGTGCGCGGAG
>VWZW01008221.1:1536741-1590677 GCA_013397115.1 Edolisoma coerulescens | reverse complement strand
TCGGCGGCGAGCGCAGCGCCCGCCCCGGCCCCTCCCGCGCCTCCGCAGCCTTGGCAAGCGAGCGCGCGCGTGTTTACTGCGGAGCGCTCGCATCCCCCGGCTCACGCGTGGGACGACAGAAATTAGATGGGGCGGTCTAATAAAACACGTAAAGAAGGTGTTTGTGTCAGTGAAGACGAGCTGCCCCTCCTTGGAGATCTCCTGCCTTTGTATGTCACAGATGCGGCAGGAGCGGCCGAGGGTGGTTCTGCTCCGCCGCCGGGCAGCGGGTCAGAGCAAACGGACCGATGACAGGGTCAGGAACAGAACGCTCATTTAGGAAATTTAGGAACGTTTCCAAGGTCTCGAGGAGGAAAGTGTGCCCTCAAAACCTGCACATTGGCATCACATACTCTCTGTTCTGTCATCTTCTAATTAAAAAATTATCAGGGTGCCCTAATTCAAGGGGATTTGCTTTGATGGAGACTTTGGGGGAATTTCTTCTGCCAGAGTAAAAATCCAGTTGATCAAGGAGGAACATGTAGAGATAACTGAGGACTATAAACACCAAAAAATAAGTGACGACTGGTTAGATTAACATAACCATCCTGAGCTTAGCAGTGACATAAACTTCTGAAAAAAATTCTAACATCATTACTAATGAGACAAATTCAGAAATGCATCAATATCAAATATCAATTTAAAAATAATTGGAAGAAGTAATTATATTTTTCTACCATGAATGATACACTGTGTAGATCTATGCTTTTGAAAGTGTTCAGTAGAGGAAATCTTCAGCAAGTTATGGGGTTGCCTATTTGTAGTAAATGGATGCAGTCTTTCAGTTTCTTATCATATGCAAGCTTTTCTTTAACTGATTATTCTCAGAAATTGTCCTTGAACTTCTTCTGTTCTGCCCTTCACTCTTGGAGAGAGGAACATGTAATGGGAAAGAAACACCTGGGACCAGCTGGCCTAGTACTGCAGGCATCACATCCTCTAATTCCTTGCAAGGGATACAATTACTGGAAAACTGGACTCAAACTCAGGGGTGCACGGTGATGTCTCACTGAATTACACTGACAAAATTACAGTCCTTTCCATGTTATTCTGCACATGTTTGCTGTCTAACAGCCTGCCTGCCTTTGCACTGGTGCTCTATGCTGTGCACATCTTAACTGATTTCCACCATAGATATATTTAAATTTTTACCACTGTGTAAGAAAAATGAAGACAGTTATGTGACTCATTGTAGCGACTTCACCGACCTAAATTCCTAATGTGTCTTTTTCCCCATTCATCCAGCTTGGTTGTATGTCTGAACTTAGCCAGTAGCCTCATCTTGATGATCTCAATAATTTTGTTCAAAATGGTGTGCTTTGCTCTCTCATTGCATATGTTTTCTTCTTCCTCAAATTATTATTTCCAGTAATTTACAACTCCTGGCAAGGAATGCTTATGCATTTCTGCTGTTAGTAATCTGTTTTAGGGGATTTTTTTGGTAGCATTCCTAATTATTGAGCTTACTACTTTGATGGCTTCCTGTGACTGAGTGTCCTTTTGACTGAGGCTGAGGTGGCTGTGCAGGATTTTGCACTGAAAGGCCCCAGGTAGCATCCTGTAGCCACAGGTATTTGCACGTGGTGGGTTAATGGTGGGGTGAATGCCTGTGTTCTGTTTACTGACCACAGCAGACAAGTGTGGTGGTGGCTTCTGTTTAACAGAGGGGTTTGGCTGTCCTTAGTTGGTGCCACAGAAATCTGTAAACTTAGTTTTTAAATCCTTCTTTCAAAGAGCAGCTGGGACTGAGTGTCCAGCTGCTATGCTAAAATAGGGAAATCTGAGAACAGTGGTGACAAAAAGGTAGCACTGGGTTTGTTATCTTTTGGCAGCACAGGTGGAACAATGCTGGAGTTAATGTTACCCAGTGGCCTTTTTTCCCACTGATGTTTCCAACATGTGGAAAACAAACACTTGTGTTGTCGTTTCCAGGGCTGGTCTGATCTATTTCGTTGTAAAAATAAAAAGTCAATTTCCAGGTAGTTCCTTCTCGTGTTTGTTGTTTCAGCTGTCAGGATGTGCACATCATGCATGGTTTCTGGCTTTGGTTTACAGATAAAATGCAAAAAATGTTGGTAGTTATGATGTCTATGTACATTGTAAGGAGAAAAAGCAGCTTAGGAAAGATGCAAGAAGAGGTTTGTTTAGAAGGTACCTAGCAGTGGTCATCATTAAGGATCTCAGATCTGCAGTCTCACTACATGCTTGTACCCAGCCTTTGGGTCTTGGCTGTGTTTTCACTTGGTGAGTGTTGTTTGTTTAAAAGATCCACTGGAATGTACAAGATGTCCATGGAAGAAGGGACCCATAGCCAAAGGAAAAGCTGTCCAGTGCTGGACCCTTGGAAGATGGTTCAATTCCTTATCTTGCCACAGAATTCCCATTTGACCTCAAGCGAGGCATTTCTTTCTCCTGACAGAGGCTCTCATGTGGCTGATGGTGTTTGGGGCCCCACAGCAGTTGGTTCCATGTGAATATGATCAGTCAGGGAGGGTACCAGAGCCTGGCCCTTGGCTTCCCAGGTTTGCCTCTGTGCAGAGCTGCAGGTGCTTCATGCCCCGGTGTGTGCTTTGCTTTGCTGTGCGCTCACAGGAGATGTGCTGATCACAGGGACTGCACTTCTGTACACAGCACAGAAGCTGGGACACTGAGCTGGGCGAGGACACCACCTTGTAAACATCACAGCTCTTCCTGAAATGTGCATGATCTGTGTTCTCTGGGGACCACAGAGCCGTGGGCTGCTGTGTCACAGGGCTGGGAGATGTCAGCTCTGGGGCAGTGCAGAGCAGGGGGTACAGCTCTTTACCTGTTCCAAGTAAGCCAGCACCTGTCTGCTGCACACCTGCAGAGTCTGGTGGTTATCGAAGGAGGTTGAACTACCATTGGTGCCCCACAGAAGATAACGAAGCCATTTGCTTCTACTTGCCATCAAATGGGCACTTTTGGTCTCATCCCAGGGACCATCAGTCAGCCACCACCGGTACAGCTCAGCAGCAGGGAGTTTCTGTTCACGTCAGAGTGAAGCTTTCAGATGACAAATTGTGGGTGGAGCTGCCACTTCACAGTCTATTTTGCCTGTATAAAAAGACTCTGTCCTCCAGGATTCTCAGCCGTGCGCTTCACACCGCCCTCAGTTTCAGACAGTGACTGTTATGTTTTTATCTTAGCAGAGGTAATTAACATTGCACAGATTTTCAAGTCATCGCTTACATTCTATAAACAGAAGAACCCTACCCTCCCGTTCTACAAAGTTACCAGTTGCACTGAGCAGAAAGATGGTTTCATTCGTTTCTAACTCAACTTTACCCCTCTAAAGGCAAAGGGGAGCGTTCATCTGCAGGGGACAGGACAGACAAACAGCTCTCTGGTCTTTTCCATTTCCTGTACTTGATGCATCACTGACATGTCAGACCACCATACACAATCCCACCAACGTCTGCAAGGGTTAGGTTTGTTCTGTCATCCTCTTCTTGGAGGTAGGAATTGAGTGATTTAAAGGTTGGGTTTTTTAAATAAGACTTAAATCATCATATGGTCACTGTGTAATTAGTCATCATATGTTTGTCTGGAAACAATTCTAATGGTTATGATCTAAAAATATCATGATACCCAGAAACAAGCTATAAACTCATCAGGCATTGTAAAGAAATACTTCCTTTCCAGGACTCAGTTTCATGTCTTGAATGCTTATGAGTAATACCAGTAATGTTATTTTAGAAACAATCAGAAATTGGTTATTACATAATGTTATTCTGCATCAGTGGGAGAAGCATCAATGTTTCATCTTTCTTGAATCACCAGGGAAAAGCCTTTCATGTTATCTGAATCCGAGGGAAGACATAATCCCTTTATGTCTTCTATAAATAACGGTGCTTTCATATGGATAATTTTGCAATATACGTGGTGGTTATTTTTTTATAAAGGGCATGACTGAAGTCCCATTACAGTGAATTAATATCTCACATTTTATTTGCATGGAACTTATCAATCCTCCATTTAAGCAGCCAAGTGTGATGTAAACTACAGAGCAGCATAAACATTACCAAGGTTCAGAATGTCACATCCAATTATGAAGTGGAGTTTCTCATCACTGAATGATTATCCTAAAATTTCAGGCCTAGTCTAATATTAGGACAACATAATTGTTAATTATTCACTGCTGTCTGTGTAGGACTAAACCTGTTGCTGGGAACAGAACATGAAGTAATCCTACATTAGCTCTGGAGAAAACCAGCATTTTAAATGTACAGGGATTTTGAGGGGATCTTTGCTGCAGTGGACGAAGGGTGGCAGCTGGGCTGGGAGGAGAAGGGGTCTGGGCACGCTGTGGCTGTGCCAGAGGCAGCCCTGCAGCAGTGCCAGTGCAGCTGAGCTCTCGCCCCTGCCAGCCCCAGAGACACCCTCTGAAGGACCCAGTTCTGCACGTCCTCAAACAGTGATCTGCTCTGAACCACAAAGGGACCGTGCTGTGTCCTGAAAGGAGAGGGGTTGGAAAAGGTGACTAAACTGGAGCAGTTCAGTAGTCCTTACGTTCTGAAGTTCTCCTGAAGTTTTTTTGGGGGAACAGGCAGAAATGTTGGGAGATTCTAGAAGAGGAAATACTTTTCTACAGATCTCTCTTGCATTTTCTACCCATGTGAATTTCTTTGACATGTCTGCTGTATCTGCATCAGGACCTGTAACTAATCTTATTCTCATCACACACACACACCAATCCCAGTTTCATAATGCTGTGTTCCTGCCACACTTGTGTTCTGTGCTGGCCCTAATGCATTCCTTCTAACTTTTCTGAGATTCTGAACCTGCAAAACTGCAAAACACGATTTCCAGTATACATCCCCCATATGTTCATGGTTAGAAAGTACATTGGTACATTTGTCTTGCCTTTTAAGTATAAAAATTAAAGAGGAACCTTATTTATATGTAAGACAATGGAGTAGTTCTAATTTTTTTTTTTTTTGTTTGAAGTTTGAGCTTTCAACAGCTCAGCCTTATTTTTCACAGCCATTCCCAGAGAGCAGAGATGTTCCTTGTCTGGCACTGGATTCAGTGTGTTGGTGGGGCCACTCCCTTGCCTGGACAGCATGGGACAATCATCCTCCTGCTACTGAGCATCTGCTTGTGTTGCACAAATACGGCTCTTAATCATAATGGCCCCAATCCTATTTATTTGGTACAGTATCAATTTAACTTGGGATTAATTCCACCTGTTTTTTATTTTCATGTTTAGCTACATGAGTCTATTTAAAGAAAGGGATGATTTTTTTCCACATTTACGGATCAGCTTCACAACTGTTTTTCAAAACACAAACATCCACCGCTGTGGATACAGAGATAGTTTAAAATAGGTCATGAATCAAGATTTCTTTTCTAATAATCACTTGCCATTATTTGCAAAAATAAGAACAATTTCTCAAACCTGATTATAAAGAAATGCTTTTTTTTTCCCAATAAAAATGCAAAGAACTCTATTAGATTATTTCCCATGCATCACATCTCTCTGTACTTCATGATGCACATTGTCATGCAGCTTCATTCTTAGCTTGTACACACTATCCAGCCTGGAAATTCACATCCTCTGTATCACAGTATTCTCATCTCTACAGCAGCCCAGAGACAGATGTTTCTCTAAGTGTGTACTCTGAGACAGCAGGAGTGACCTGAGGTGCCTTTGTAGCTGCTGGTCCACGGGAGATTCTACAGTTCAGGTTGTTCCAGCACTTCCTAAGGGATCCAAGCACATGCGAGTGGGACCCCGTGACATTCAACATGAATTCAGCAGGGGAGTGATTCACTCTCAGAAACATCTGTATCAGCAGTAGGAGATTACGGCAGTGTTATGGTATCAGCAGAAACCACAGCTTGGCTCCTCCAGAAAGCCCTGTCAGAAGTGTCTGAGCATAACAAAAATGTACTTATGGAACACGGCAAGGTAGAGAGGGGTTGTATCACAGCAGGTGTTAACTGCACAGAGCAGTAATGATTTTATGCAGGCTGGCTAACGACACCCTTTTTCTCTTTGAAAACATGTTTTGAATCCTGATGTTGACAGGAATAGGTGAAAAGCTGCCCCAATTAAAACCGTTTGTCTTTCTTTCTTTAGAAGGAATCAGAAATACAAATATAGTGAGGGGTTCTTTGAAGCTCACTGTGAAACCTCCGAGCTCCACAAAGGTTTAAAGGTAGCACGTGGGTGGCAGAAATGCCTCTTGCAGTTCTGCCCCATCCAGAACGAGCACAGATCTCACCTGCTGGGCTTTGCTGTTTAACAGCAGGGGCTCGGGCCCATGAGAAACTAAGATGCTTCATGCTGAAACTCAGTGGAGAAAAACAAATGGGATTTGTGCTCCCCCATTCCTTAATCTCTTTCACTCTTCCCAGTAAGTTTGAAGGGAAACTCCCCGGTGTTATCCATGGTCCCTCACCCTGCTCCCCTCAGTATAACATTCAGGAGTGTGGTGCCTCTGTGGTTGGATTGGGCATCTCCCTTCTGCTGAGTGACACCTGGTCTGCCTCTATATGCTCAAAGTAACAGCAGCAGGGAGCTCTTGGTGAGCACTGCTCTTTTAACTAATGAAAGTTTTCATGCAGTAATCATAACAAAGCAAATCCAGTGGACGTTGTATGCAAGAAGTCAATAGTTGTGCACGCTCAGGAAGGCCACGGGAAGGAGCTGCACAGGCAGCATGTGGCTCTGTTTACATGCACAAAATTAACAGAATGAAATCCAATTAGGAAGTGGAGATCGTTATCATCACATTAGACAGCGGTTTCCAGAGTGTGTGAATCAAGAGTTCAGCGTTTCCTTCCCAGGCTGACTGATGCCGAGTTGTTGGATTTATCTCGTTCCCTTGGTTTCTGACGCTGTGACTCCGGTGAAAGGTCTCTGTAAGCCCAGGGCGTGGGCAATGGGCGCTGCAGCCCAGCCTGCAGCAGCCTGTGCCGCAGAGTGAAAGCTCCAGAAAAGAGCTTTTACTGCTTTCAGGGACTGTGGGCAAAGGAATTCCCTAAGCGGTGTCTTCTGCTTTTGTTCAGTCACAAAAGGGTAGGATTCTGTTGTGAAAGGGAAAATATCGAGGGAATTTCTGTTGCAAGTGCGTGCAGGCAAGAAAAGCACGATTTCAGGCTCTTACAGAGGTTATTCTACACGGTACTTCATGCCATGGGGGCAGCTAGGCTGATACATCTGTCATACCCGGGTTTACCTTTCTCTTTGGGGTATCCCTGCTGCACACGGTCAAACACCTTCTCTTCTCGATAATTACAAGGAAGCAGTTACAATACTGAGCTGTTCGGTGTGGCGTGGCACATGCCCTGCGTGGCTGGCACCTGGGCAGCTCTCAAGGGAAGGGGCAGTGTCTGGTGCACCATCAGCGCCTGCAGTGCCTCCCCGGAGCAGCGGTGCAGCTTTGCAGAGCTCCCGGGAGCTCTCAGGGCCGCGGCCTTGCCGATCCCGGTGAAACAATTCCTCGCTGCACTCCTGCACCTCCTGGGGCCGGCTGTCCGGCACAACCGGGCTGCTGACCCTCAGCCAGGGAACTGCCTTGGACTCTTGCGAGCTGCTTTTCCTGCAATATTTAATTAGCCTAACCTTGGGATTACATTTCTGCCTTTTCCAGGGATGTGATTAAACTCTAATAAAATAACCATTTAAACTTCAATAGTTTTAAAAAGCTGTAATCCCCTCGAAGAATTTTTTTAGCTCGGTTAATGACTGCTAGCTGAAATGATATGTTTGTAATGAGTTTATCCAAAGGAACTTAGAGAAGGCACCTGGTGCCTTAGTGCAGAATGTTGTACTGCAGCTCAATTTGTTTTCACAGTTTAAACAAATGTACTTATCATTTTAAAATAAAATAGTTTCATTATTTAACAAGTAATTTTGATAAAAAATTGCATGGATTAAACACATACCAAACTAGTGTTCTTCTTAATCACCAAGTACACAAAAACATTAGCTCTTTTGTACTGTTTTTGGCCAAAATATCCCCCACACCCATCACATATGATGGAATTTTGGTATTATAAGAAAATTTCACAACAGTTGTAAGTTTGTAAAACATCAAATGCTGACTACCTCCCTAAAACAAATTCACAATTTAAAGAATGGTTGAATTCTTTCATGACATTTGGAATGGCTTGATGATGATGATGTCATGCTAGGAAAGCAGCAGCAACAAACAGAGCAGGAATAAGGAAAAAAGAGAGTGTGTAGGCAAATTAATGATTTTTCTTGGAATAGGATGTTTCAGGTCAAGGCTTATTGTGCCTTGCAGTAGTCACAGAATTCCAGATATTGCAAATTTGTAAATCCACTGATTATTCCCTTCCCTTTCTATAGGTTGCTGATTTCTAGTCTTTTCGATAAATAGAAAAAATGAGATATGTTTTAATATTTAATATTTGAATAGTGAAGCTCCTAAGTAAATGAAATATTTTCATTTGGATCTAGAATAAAAGAAAAACAAAAGCCAGGCTTCCAGCTCATATGACAAGCAACAGAACCCACATGGATTTTATCAGCTTATGACAACTAAAGACCTGGCCAAAGGAAATTAGAGTTGGGGTTGATACATAAGTCAGTGGCAGGTGCCAGCTGGCTGGTTTCCATATCAACCAGAACTCTGAACTTTGTGAATGCAAAAACTCAGCTCCCAAATGCACAGCTAAGTGTGTCACTGGGGGAGTGCTGGTGCTGCTGTGGGAAACTGGGCAGACTTGGGAGGGCCTGGAGCACGCTGAGAGTCCCCAGTCAATGCTGTTTCTGATCATAGGTTCATTCTCTTTCACTCCATCCCTTCATGGGCTGATTCTGGTTCTAGAATTTGTTCTGGACAAGAAAAAAAAGAGAAGTGAAGACAGAGAGTCTTTTGTCATGTTGTCATATGACAGATAATATGACAATGACTGTTGTGGTCATGCAAATGAGATCTTCTTGTTCCTGGTCAGTTGGCATCGTCTAACAAGGAATCATATTCAGCTTTTAAAACTAAAAGAGTTTGTGAAATACTAAGTCCATATTTTTTTCATGACTGTTTTGAACTTCTGCAGGTCCCCCATGTAGCAGACTGAATTGCAGTTAATATTTTGAGCTATAACTAGCATATCCTCACTCCAGGATAAGTGCTATCATTTGTATCCAAACATGCTGAAGACAGACTAACACCCAATGTACCTGAGAGATGCTTAGGTAACCAGAATGTGCCAAAAAGTCAGCCACCAGCAGAGCTGGGATAAGATAGAATACCTCAAGGCATAACATTTTGGGTTTTGTTTGTCCGTGTTGGACTGTTGTCTGTGACTCTACCACTTTCCTTCATTTTGGCCAAAAGAGCAAGCAGATACTGTTTCCAAGCAAATGAAATAAACCAGCTATATTTCTACCAAAGAGGAAAAGTTGCTAATATTTTCCTTATCTGTGTCTCAAAGCTGTTGTTTGCTGCTGCCCCCGAGTACACTGAACCCCTCCTTGCTATTCCTTGGCTGCCCGGGACGTCCCACGGCCCCTGTGCTGTGCCAGGACATCTTGCTGCTTTGTTCTCATTAGTAAGTGTCAGTGTGAGCCTCAGCTCCCCAGCGCTCCCAGCCAAATGGAGATCCTCACAATGCTTTATTGTTGGCAGTGAGCGAGGCTGCGAGGAGCTCCGTTCCCCTGCATGGTTGGAATCCCCAGCAGCAGCAGCAGCAGCAGCGGAGCAGCGCAGCAGGAGCCATGTCGCTGCCCTTCCGGAAAGAGCTGGAGAAGTACAAGAATATCAACGAAGATGAAATACTCAGCAAGCTCTCAGAGGACGAACTGAAACAGCTGGAGCATGTTCTGGATGACCTCGATCCTGAGGTTAGTGATGGCAATTCCAGTGCTGCCTGGCAGGAATGCCACACACTGCGGCGTTTTCCAGCTGTGTTCTGTTGCAGCAGGGACAGCGTACCCTGGAGTGTGAGCAGCTCAGACACAGACATTTTGGTTGAATTCCTGCTGCGATGTGCTACTTGCTATTGTACAAGTCACTGTGCCCTTTGTCTATCCCATGTCTATTTCGACATGGGCTTGTCTGCAATCTAAATCTTTAATCACGTTGGCACACTGCAACACAATGAGGAGCTTTTTATGGCTGCTGTTTCTGAGCACAGCAGTAAACAAACATAACCTATGTTTATGGAGATCAGGTCTTTTGAACTTCTGAAATCTGTTGACAATGTCCTTCAGCACATATATTTTTAGCTGAAGAGAAGATATTTGGGCATGATTAAGAAAAATAGGATTCAGCTTCACAACTGTCATTTTCTACAGAGTAAGGATAATTTGGATATTTGAAGACATTCTCACAAAGAATTTAAAGATCTCTGGTCTGAGAACCACTTGGTCCTACAATAACGAGGTTACAGTCACAAGTGTGCTGGGAATTCTGACTGTACCTACCCCAAAACATTCAAACTGATGTAGGAGTTTGAAAACTGGCAGGTAAAATCTGTTCAGTCTGGAGGCAAAATGAATTTGGAGAGACACAATAGATTTTCAGCTTCTAGTTCTATAGCACCAATTTGCCTGGAAATTAAGGGGGGGGCTTTACTGTTCCCTCTGTGTTGCCACTTCCCACCCTACTACCCCTTCTACATTTTCTGGTACTTTCAGCTATCTGGCATCTCAAATGGAGATGCAGAAAATCATTAAAAACCAGCACAAATTAACCAAATAAATCAGGCCATGGTGCATTTGTAGTCATGCTACATATGTGCAGTGAATTTGGAGCACTCGGCACGTTTTTGCAGGCACAGGTAAAATGACCAGTGACTTGGGCTCACTGGATGTGCTCAGAATTCCCTGGGTGTTTGCCATGGGTCAGATTTACTGTGCACGTTCTGGCCAGTGGTGAAGTGTTCCTGAAGTACTCTGGGGTGCCTTCAACACGTTCCTGCACGTGCACTGCAAGGTCCCCCTACCTGTATTCCTGTCTGGGATGTTCTGGACTGAGACGTGGGGGCCTCATGCATATTCCTGTGTCACAGGGTGCAGATGAAATCACACGATCCCCCAGCTACATGCTGAAAGTGGGAATTATCTGCTTGCTTCCTCATACTCTGAATAGCTGAAGTCTACCTCATTCACCAGTCTCTTTAGTGCATGCCATTCATTTCTGAAGTCTGAGAGACATCTGCTTTAGAATGAAAGGAATTTTTTTTAAATGAGAGAGACAAAAATGGTGAGGAAAAAGAGTAAAGGAGTAGAAGGAAATATGCAGAAAATGTATCCTGGTCTATATACCTGGGCTGCAAACTGATTATAATGTGTAACAAAGGACTCTTAGTTGCACATATTGATTGTAAATGTGGTTAATACCAATATTAATGGGTAGTGAATGAAGAAGACTGAATGATGTGCTGGGTTTCGTGGTTACATTTAGGCAATGTGTGTTACTGCTGTCACCGAAGAGCATTATGCACGGAATGATTTCACTTAAACACCAGCAACACTGAGATGAGATTTGGAACACTGTGTGAAGCTGCCTCCTCTCCTTCCCATGCCCCTCTCTCTCACAGAATGCCCTGCTTCCAGCTGGATTTCGGCAAAAGGACCAGACCACCAAAGCTGCCACGGGCCCCTTCGACAGAGAGCGCCTGCTCTCCTACCTGGAGAAGCAAGCGCTGGAGCACAAGGACAGAGAAGACTTCGTACCCTTTACAGGGGAGAAGAAAGGTACTGTCCATCCTGGCGTTGGCACTGGGTGATGCACTGGGTGCAGGCCTCCACTGCTGCCTGTGGGATGTGCTGGGACACGAGGAGCGGGGGCTGTCACGGCGCAGGGTGAGGCTCAGGGCTCAGGGGCAGCGCTGCTGGAGCAGGGGGTGAAGGGGTGCTTTAGCTGCTGCTGGTGCGTGTCTCCCTGCTCTGGAGTCCCGGTGGCAGCTCCAGGGCCAGTCCCAGGGGCAGGTTAATGGCTTCTTGGGGGGTACAGGAGCACCAGCCCAGCAAAGGGCTCGGTCGGCCGCTCCCTGGCCAGCCAGTGCCTCTGGGCGCCCTCAAGCACGGACAAAGGTGCCCTTGCCAACCCCACAGGGACTGTTCCTGTTCAGCATTAGGCCCATGCAGGGGTGTTGCAGTGGGGGAGGAGTTCAGGGGGAAACACATAAATGCCTTTCTGAATAAATCTTGCCTACAACTGCTGTAAGTGACAGCTCAAGGAATACAGTTACAAAATATAAGTATTTTTCCACTTGTTTACTAGCACATCTGGCAATGCTATTCACGCAGCAGTTTCCCTGCTACCCTTGTCCTACAGCTACAGGAAAAAAAGGGGAAAAACAGGAAAACCTAATTCTAATAATTTAAACACTGGTAGGATAACCTTAGGGCATGAACAGTCATGATTTAAGCAAACAATATTCCTTTAGCACCACTATCTCCTTTTCCTTGTTTATAAAAAGTGGACAAAATGCCGGCCTCAGGCAACCCCTTCACTCAAGAAGGAACATCCTGTGTCTGGGTCCATTTCTGGCCGTGTCATGGATTTGCCATTATTTCCATAGGATCTGCTTAAGGGAAAGCAGATCCTTCAAGAAAGTCGAGGGCAGCATTTTTTACATTATGTACCATTACCAAAGATGTAAAATGTTATTTATATAACATTTCATAGGCCAGGAGTTGTTGCTATCATTACATTGTGTTCTCAGGATTTGAAACAATGATTTCAGACAAATGAGACATTTTTCAGCTAGATCTGATTGAAGTGTTATGTTACCATGCAGCATCTTCTTTAAGCTACCTCCCCCCCATCAAAACGTCTGCATGCTGCTCCTCCCAGGGCTGGTTCTGCCCCACTGGCATGCAGGCACAGGGCAGAGATCCTGCCGGTAGCAGGAGTGCTCAGGCACATACTGTGCAGGAAGGAAAGCACTTTACTGTAGTGTGGATTTATTACCAATTGTTTCCAGTCTCCTGCACACTGCTGTGTCAGTGCAAGTTACCACTTGCAGGTCTCTAGATTTTTATAGCAGCACCTGCAATGAGGTCTCACCTTACTGGTATTTACAGGCTTGATTAAGATTTTGCATTTTTCACTGTAGTTGTATCTGAGATCTCCAAATAAGCCTGAAACATGAATGCACAAACCCCAGCAGCGTGTGGAATTGCATACACCCATAGGACTGGCCCTTGATCTGTCCCTGTGTTGTCCCTGACAGTGGTACCGTATGAACTGGCCTGTTTATTCCCTTTCAGTTTACTTTTGATGAAGCTAAAGCAATATTATTCCTACATTTGCTTCCAGATGCCCTTAAAGTGCTTATTAGTGCTGCTTATTAGTTCCTGGTGTCTCTGGTGTGGAAACCCCTGCTTTGCAAACACAACCAACCACACATTTCACTCCTCCCTGAGCACAGAGTGAATGCAGCCCTCCTAGCATTTAAAGCTGTTCTTAATTTGGCTTTTGATTCACTGCGTTCATTTACTTCAAAATTACAATTTCAAGAATTATTACAATTATGAGGTAATGACAGCATTTTAGGCTAAAGGAATTATTCCCTTAATTTCCTCTGTTCTTTGTACAATACAAATTCATGACAAAATCCTCAGTATCAGCTTTAGCAGATTAAGTCAAATGAAAACAGTCATGTGTTCTGTGATTTCTGCAGTCATTTTACAATTATAATCTAAACACACAGAATTATACTACATTTTCTTTGAAGTCAGAGGCCAAACACTATGAAAATACCCTTTGTTTCTTTGTTGATTAGAAATAACAGAATTAATCTGAGATCTGATGAGGTCCAGTACCTTGACAATTGAGAACTGATGGGCTGCACAGCATCATTTTTGTGCTGCTTTAAGGGAACTGGCTTTGAGAACAAAGTTGTTTATTTTGAGCTTGGCATGCCCTGAATTGGGGCTGGGGTGTCAGTCCTGCTGCCCCTCTGTGGCGTGGCAGGAGGTGTCCTCCAGAAACACCACCAGGCTTCCAGCACTGGCCTTCTCTGCCTCCTTTCCTTATTCTCCTTCCTCCTTGCTCTGCACTGCCCAGACTTCGTGCAGGAGCTGAGCCTTGTAAAACATACAGCTGAAATCTCCATCTGCCAAATGCACTGAAACCCTCCCAAGGACTGCATGGGAACCCTGCTAATTGGTTGAATCTGGTGAAACGTGATGAATGTTGTACAAAGTCAACGTGTGGCTATTCCTGGAGCTTAGAATCCATGCTTGTAACTGCAGTGTCACTTATTTTGACATTCAGTTGAAAAAAAAATAACATCAGGATGGCTGTATTAAAATATAAATTACTTGATTTATATTTATGAGAAGATGTTTCCCATACAAGGAAACGAAGCAATCCTGCAAAGACATTTTCAAGATCTGATACTACATGCTAGATTTAAAGTTGCTTTAACTAGAGAATAATTAGTATTCTTCCAAAGCTCAGTAATTAGTTTGGGATAAATAATTTAAATTTCTAAAACGTGTCCTCAGAAGAATCTAAAGAAGGATATCTCTTAAAGGAAAATCTTATTTCTTACCTTCTGTGGGTTGATGGTCTCTAAGGTGTATTTACAGATTGGTAAATATTTATATGATTATATTTTCTAGATTTCTGTTAAATTATTTCTGTACACTATGGAAGCACTGTAAGGTAGCCATTCTGTAAATAACCCCAAATTAATTTGACACTATTTCTGCTTGTTAAAAATTAAATTCTCAAGCAGCTCTAAAATGCATCCAGTTGTGTATATTTGGGAGGTGTTGATGCCAATGTGCCATTTGGCACTATTTGTGACCTAAGAATATTTGTGTGTCAGTAGGATTAGAGTATGTCAAGTGTTGTTTGAACTTTTGTCAGTGTTTTGTACTATGATATTTGTCTGTCTCTGGGAAAGCATTCACTTTTTCAGGTTTAGGAAGTGGGATGCTTCTACTAAATGCTAAGTGACATTTCTACCAGTTCCTACAGTTGTCATACAAAGCTAAAACTTGGAAATTCACTGTTGAGCTGAAAAGAAGGTGGCATTTAAAATATCCTCCTTCCAGAAGAGTCTGTGATACATCAAGATTTTTTATCTACTGTGACTGCCTCTCTTTTTTTTGTTGTTAATGTTTCAGAGAGTTCTTGACCAGGAAGCAATAGCAAGCAGCTGCTGAAGGACAAAACTCAGTTGCCTGTGTTGGTCTCTATATGCTGGGCAACCATAAGGTTTTGATTGTCCTAGAAAACAAGCCAAAACAAATTCCAGAGCTGACAAGGATATCCAGAATGGTTAGAACACAGGAAGTGTTAAATATGAGCCCAAGACGAGGGGGGGGCTGATTATGCAGGGAATTGCCTTGTTTTTGATTGTTATTGTGGTTTCAGGAGGTTGGAGATGTTTGGCAAAAACAATCCAACGTATGGAATGCATTAGGGTGTTGGCCCTCTGCCACATTGCAGCTTGGTAACGTACTTCAGTAATTGCTGTACAAAAAGGATTTAAGCCTGGATGGGATAGACCTCAGATTTCAATGGAGACTCAGGGTTTGCCTGAAATGGGGCTGAAGTGGTCACAGATGCACACCCAAAACTGGCCACTGAGAGAGAAATGTTTCCAGACTGCTTTACCCACATCCTCCCTAACACAGGTCAGGGCTGGGTAGGTCATTTGAATGCCCCATTGTGTGGTTTGAAATGACCTGGTGGCTTTCAGGAACTCTTGTGCAACACAGATGTCTGCTACTAATGAGCAGTGGAGGTGAAGAGTTAGGGCTGATAACTGGGGCCGTGGAGATGGGCAGTTTGTAAGTGTTTATTTTGTGTATTTTGGATTGGTTCCTGCTTAGGACAGATGTTCTAGAAATCCTTACATAGAACCTGATGGTCCGTGGAAGTTACTTAGACTGACCCAGTGCACTTAACACATAGAGCCGGAGCAGCTGGGTATCAGACTTCCATCAGTCCCATGTGAAGTACCACTTTCAAGTTCATGAATGAGCCAGGAATAAAAAGGAGAGGTGGGGAACACAAGGGGCAGTGCAGGCCAGGGTACTCCAGAGCACTGCCAGTGCTGTGTTTGCTCTGCAGCCCTCGGTTGGGAGCCGAGCCCTGCTGTGATGCAGACATGAACTGGTAACAGCAGTGCTGCTCCTGCTTTGCTGCAGGGGTTCTCTGAACTGCATGGTACTAAGGAAACATAATGCAAAAGAGTTCTTCTGTTGTGAAATGTCATTAGCCATGAAAGGTTGCTTTAAGGATTGCTGTTTCAACCCTTCACCACTGTCCCTGTTTTCTTCAAGGTCTTCTGCTCCTTGCCAAACCATTTCATTCTGGATCCAATCCAGTTCTCATCTAAGTCATGGAAAAACTCCAGTGGGTTGGGCTATTATTATTTGTGGCTGGAAAGGGAAGAGGAACATGTTTGTATGTGATTCAATACTAACATTTTCAGCTGATGGATAAGACCGAAAGGGAAGAAAGCACCAGAGGACTTTTGGCCAAACCCATGTTTTCAGTTGCTCTGGCAGAGACCATCTATGCAGCATGTGGTGCTGTGCCAAGCAGAGTATCAATACACAGCACCAGTAATAAGGACAGGCATTTTCAGAAGGTCAGAGTGTTAGAATAGATGCTAATGAGTTCCAATTCCACTGTGTCTGACAGACTGCTTTCAAAAGTTGGGGTTTAGTACAGAGACACGGTATCTTTCCTGGATTGACGTAGCAGTTGTTCTGCCCCCAATGCTTAAATGGTTTGTTTAAATTTTTGCCACCTTTTTCCTATTCTTTAGGGCTTAAATTTAGAACTGATGTTTGTCTCTTAAGGCATTGAAAGTGTTGCAGTTGCTGACAGTAATGCCTCTAGCCAGTGCCTTTCACTGCTTGCTTTTCTAAGATTCTCTTTTAGTTGTTCATGACTTTGCCAAACTTGCAGAGTTCACAGTGAAATTTCCCATGCTGAGAGGCTGCCTTGAGTTGAATTTTTGGAAAGTGTCAGCAAAAAGGACTTAGCTGCTTCCAAGAACAAGATTAGGAGAAAACACATTGTTTTATCCATCTAGAGTAAATTTTTCCAGCTGTTTTTTTTATGACCTGCAGTGCCTCCATGCTTTGAAGAGAGGACTTGAAATGTGTGCCCTTTGGAATCCCCAGGGAAATATACTCAAGTCTGGCATCTTCAAAATATTGTGCTTTCTTGCACATCCAGCTCGTTACAGCATTCTCCAAATTCTCCCCTGCAGTGAGTGTCAGTCAGAGCCCTGCCTGCCTGTGGCAGCACATGTGACAGCACAGCAGTGCCCACAGGGACCTGGCACGGCCGGGCTCTCAGCACGTTCTTGAAATTCCTCATCTGAGAGGCCACTGTCACACCAGGACCAAGGGCAGGGCGGCTCCCTCCTGCTCTGACAGAGCTCCCCTCCCTTTGTAAGGGCACTGTAAAGGAGAAAAAAGGAGTAAACAGCCAGCAGAGAGGCTGGGGCAGAGAGCTGGAGAGGGGGGTTTGAGGAGCTGTGTGAATATTCCAGGATGAAGGACTAGATGTGGCAGCTCTGGGGAAAGGAGCTGTAGAGGGGAGCCGTGGTAAGGAAGGGAGGGCAGAAGGAAAGGAGGTGAGAAGGGTCAGGATTCAAAGATTTTTTTAAAACCAGGAGGCACAGGGGATGGGGAAGGCACAGGGGGCCTTCCTGAGGAAAGGAAAAGAGTGAAGAATGTGTTGGATGGGAGAAAAGAGGCCAGAAAGGAACATGACTAGTGTGGCATTCAGCTCTGCCCGTGGTTCAAGGGTCTTTGATGTCCAGGAGGACCTGAAGTGCAGTGGCACAGTTTGAGTTTCTTCCTCCTCTGCCACCATTCCACACCAGACATAAGAGCTTTCTGCTCACTTGGTGGAGCGGGTAGTCCAGGAGGTGATCCAGGAGGTAATCCAGAGGACTGCCCTAGGACTGCATCCTAACTTGTGATAATCCATGTGAGGCTCTGAAGAAATTCTGGGCTTCCTTCTGTTTCAAAAAACACAGGTTGGCTTTTGTTTATTTCTGTTTGAGCAAGCACACTTTCCAGGAGAGTCCATTGAAGGTGTTGCTGCAGTGGCAATCACAGCCTGCTGATCCAAGTCAAGGGTACTGGTGCAGCTTAAGTTCACTTTTTGTGTTTATGCACAATAGATTTAATAACTTTGGAATGCTTATCTTTGCAACCTTCCTATTCCATTGTCATAATTTTTAAGGCATGGAATATGCTGACACTAATCCAAGACCAACAGAACAGCAACAATCACGAGGCTGCACTTCTATAGCTACTGGTGTTCGGCTTCACGCTTACTTGAGCTTGGCCTGTTTTCTTCTTCATAATACCAATTTATTCTTGGTAAGAACTAATTTAGCTCAATTTTTATAGAATATTTGTAGGGAGGGGTTTAAGTAAGCCTCAACAGAAAAGAATAGTGTAAAATGGAAAAAGTGAATCAGGTGCCTGTGATTTATGCAAGGCAGATTTCCAGAATTATTGAATTTCACTCCCAAGGTCAGTGTAGCATTCTGTAATTGAGAGCAAACAGGCACTCACTGTACTCAGTGACTCATTGAGAAGTCAGAAGTAGTAAGTGTAACTAGCTATTTTCTTGAAAGTACAATAATCTGAACTACAGTTTATAGGAAAAGGAAGAACATTATTGTTTTACAGTTATGGCAGGAAATGCATTTGCATTATAAAATTAAGTAAATATCCTTAAAAAAATTGATGTTAAATAAAAGGAGATTTTTTACAGCTAATATAAACGGGCTTATTTCCCATTGCTCTGTGTTTTATTGAGTTTTGGCTTGTACAGTTTTGACTTGTACAAGATGGGAATAAATACCAAGTCTATACTAAATACAAATAAATACTAAAATAAAAATGGTGGCAATTGATATTAATTCATAAAAGTCTAATTACAGAAGAAGGAAGGAGTAGAGGAGACATACCAGAAATGATGCTCCAAATGCTGCAAACTATAAACAAAAGTGAAATCCTCAAGATGTTTGTAGATTGGACTTGCTACTAAAATCCTACCACCTGCACTATCCAAATTCCTTTTTCTCCCTCTCCTTATATAACAATAAATAAAAAACTCACTTCAGGAGAATACACTTGAAGCAGTTCCCTGCTGAATTAATAAATCTTCCTATAAATGTGCAAATGGCAGTTAATTACTACTGTGTGAGAAGGCAGGGATCCCATTTCCTCCTTTACTCTGCCATTGCTCATGGGGGCATTTGCACAGTGCAGGAAAAGAGACCTGGCTGAACCAAGTGGCAAAATTACATCTATGGTTTCATGACTGTTCCCAGTGAATTTCTTCTTTTTTTAATAGAGAACTTGCTTTCCTTTTACCTTGATCCACATTTCTCTGTCTCTCTGTAGTGCTTTTCTCTGAATCCTTCTTCCCTCTGGTTGTCAATGGATTTTGTTTCCCGTAGCCTCTTCTGAGGAAAACATGAACAAATCGTATTTCAGTTTCAATACAAGTTTTGTTTTGCAGTGGGTGAAAAGGAGTAGGTCTGCAGTGAAACTGAGCCAGGATAAAACTCTGCTCACTGCACTCAGAGTCAGAAAGTCCCTGGTTTGTAATAACCTGCCTCAGTCATCATCCAGGTCACCCAGACACCTACCCAGTTTGGCCAAAAGAAGGGGAGAATTGCAGTGATGCACACTTACAATTTCATGTTAAAAGAAAGCACTTGGGATTCCACAGACTTTGGGTTTCTATGCTTGTGTAAAAATAAAATTGTATTTTACTGGAATTGAGTTTTGGTTTGCAGTTAAACAAAGAATATATTATTTTTATACAGAAGTGTGGTTATTTTTGTCCTGTTAACACTGAAGTAGCTCAAGTTATGTATAAACAGAACTTCTGTCACCGTGTTTTTCATTGGTAGAAAGTTAAAGTATTACTATTAAGACTTAGCACAGAACATTAGCATATTCTGGAGGCAAAAGATAACACAGCCAACATTAATTATACCACATAGAATAAAGTAATAATAAAGTACCTTCTAAAACACAGTGTGAATATAAAGAACACCAAGAGCAGCAGCCTTTCTTCATAAATCTCACTTTAAAATAATAAAATGTCACTATTCTTCCAAGGCTTCTTCCAAATAATAAATTTTAAGTTGGACCATGGAATCAAGGAAGCCACAATCCATATTTTATTTTGTCAGTGAATTCCACGATGCACTGGATAATGAATTTACAATGTACAGATGTGGGACTAGGAGAGACCTCCTGAATCTTTAAACTCTGTCCTTAAATAATGAAGGAAAACTGGTTGATGGCTGTCTATAAACAGACACACGGTTGTCTGTTTTTGTGGTTGGTGGGCAGGTAATAAATTCCTAATAACATGCTAAATACATAAGCTTTTCTAACCCCCATCTGCTGTGCTCCAGAATCTCTTCACAGTGGAATGTTCTTGTCTAGATAGCAGTAAAAAGAATATTTTTAAAACATCACTGGATGCCAGCAAGGCCCACATACATTAAAGATATATATTACTATCTTTTGACATGACCTCGCCCCTTTAAATATTTCATATAACCAATAATAGAATTTTTTTCTAAAACATTTGCCAAGAATGCTTTAAGTGAAACTATCATTGGGAATCATGTACACATTTAATGAGATTCGGGCTGTCATCCAATGATTACGTATGCCTGAAACAAATGTTTAAAATTGTATTCCTACATATGTGAACTGTACAGAAAAGGTGTGAGCCTGGGTCCCATTGCCCCTTGATTTCTTGCTGTGCAAGATACTTGTCCTGCACACATCCAGAGTCCTTAGAGAAAGAGCAGCTGTACCACACGGTGTGTCCAAACTGAAGGGCCCGCGTCCCCTCACAACGTTCTGTGTGAAAGCACAGGCTTGGGTCAGTGTTTGTGAAAGTGGGGCTGGGCTTGGGCCTGTGGAGGATCCCTTGGTGCCTGGTGGAGCTGCTGTGTCTGCACTCGCCGTGGCTCTATCTAGATGGCTCTTACAGAACAGCATTACCAGTCAGGATGAGGGTCAGCAGGATTCCCTCAGTGTCTCAACCAACCTGCCGAGTGCTTGAAACTCGTGTGGAACCACCAGTGATCTGAAAGGAGAACACTTTATGGACAGGATTCCTCACTACTGGTTGTTTACGCGGATATTCTGATTGATTTTGGTTTTCCAGCTTCCAGCACAGTAACGAATCCTTTTCCTTATGTCAAGCTGGCATCAAGTTAAGTCTTGGTCAGTGGTGGAAGCTGCCATTCAACACTTCAGATGAGGTGGCAGCACAGAGAGAGTCTGAAGTCTTACCCCCTGTGCTGCTATTAAATCTGGAGAGCACGACTGACCTGTCTTTGCAGAGTATTTCTCTCCTCAGATTCCCACTTAACTTTTGTTTGATGCTGCTGGGATGGCTGTCCCTGATTGCTGTGACCCAATGCAGCCACAGTTAAAATGCTTCTCACCCACCAAAGGCTTTTATCTTCTTGACTCTTTTTCTTAAAAGGTTACTTACCTAAAGTATCACATGAAAAATAAATCATAACATGATACTACTCTGTCTTTCTACATAACTTTCTCTCCAGTTTTGTACTCAGAAGTTGTTTAGACTTGGTGGAAATATCTCCAAGGTAAATAATTTGAATCGTGTATCAACAAACCTTGCCAGAATTTCAGAAATTTCGTTTAAATTTTTTTTCTGAGCTTATTCAGTGACTTGAGTCATGGAAACTGACAGCATAAAAATGGCTGTAGACAAACTTGAATAAAGGATAGAAATGAATTGGAAATTACTACATGAGAATGATACTTTGGACCATAATGGGGAAAAATGAAACCACAAAAGGAGGACAGTGTTGAAAAACCAGAGGCAAAGCATTTGTAATTCAACACTAAATATCAGAATTACATTTATGAATGGTAACAATATCACTAATACTGTTAAAATTAAATTATTTTAGAAGCATTTCAGGAAGTCACAGGATATGCTTCAAGCATTACATCTAGAGTGTACAAAGCTGCACAAGAAGAATATTTAAAGCTGACAGCGGGCCACAGCCACCTGCACCAAAGATCATCACAGCTTCATTACATCAGGATTAATTAAAGACTGCTTGAGAGGCAGTTGTTAGGGACAAGGTGAGGGGAACTATCCCACAGTGGACAGTAAACCTTGGAATTCACCCAGTTACTGGAGCAGTGGCACTGCCTGTTGCATGTGGCATCATCCAGTGTGTCACTGACTGCAGGGCTTTGGTCAGGGAAGCTGAGAGGGAGGAAAGCCCAGCAGTGCTGGTGACTCAAGTGCAGCTCCAGCTCTGATTCAAAGGGCCTCGCTCCAAGCATTTGCAGTTACATCATCCCACGGCTGAGGTGAACCATCACAGCAGCCTGAAGGAGCAGTGGAACTTGTTGTGTTCTTCCTGGGTTTCTCCTGCAGTTTCCTCATTTCAGCAGACAGACCAATGACCTCAGTCATGGGGGAATATTGCATGGAAACACACATCTGCTAACCCAAAGGCATCAGCAGGATACGGAGAGAGACAACTATGCCAGGAGTCTTTCTTGGGCAACATGTGGTTCAGTTCAGACTGTTCAGGCCTGCACAAATGATGGGGATAAGGCTATTTATGTGAGTGATCATCAGCAGAGACAGAGGGGAAATACTCTGGAGGAGCTGGGTATTAAACTGAGGTACTGGAAGAGAACAGGTTGCTGAGCTTCCAGGATCATGTGTGGAAGTTCATGAACTGAAAGATTCTTGCAGTAGGATGGTTTTAACTGCTCCTGGTGCCTCATTTAAATATAAGGATGAAATTTCTGCAAGCTTTTTGTGTAGACCTGATTCTGCCTATTTAAGGACACAGAACCTTCAGAAAAATCCCAGCTGGGATTGCTCCTGAGAGCACATTCCCTAAAATAACAATCACCAACACAGAGCAGAAGTCTGCACCTTTTATTTTTAGACTTATTAAGACCCTGGTGTGGAGGATAACATCAAATAAGAAAGAGAAAAACATGCATGAGATAATATTTCCAAGCAGTTCCACTATCACAGACCTATTCCCCTGCTGCCAGGAGGCAAAGGAGTTGTTCCAATAATTCATTACTCACTCTGTCCTTTTTTCTTCTCTTAGGAAAAATATTTATCCCTAAAGAAAAGCCCGTAGAAACCCGCACAGAGGAGAAAGTGACCCTGGATCCAGAACTAGAAGAGGCCCTGGCCAGTGCTTCAGATACTGAGCTCTATGACCTTGCAGGTTAGATAATACCTAGATACGACCCTCCCACATGTCCAGCTCTTCTCTGGCCAGACCTGCCACCACGAGTGTCTCATGGGGAGCCCTCAGGCACCTGGTGCTTGTCTGACAGGTGGCCAAGCTGTGGGCCACACATTGCCCAGGATGATTGAAGCTGCTGCATTTCAGACTCCTCTCCTTACAACTGATGTGTCAGGGGGGACATGAACCAGCTCATGGGATTTGGGGAAGGGAAGGGTGGGCAGTGGGCTGCAGGCTGGGGTGCTGGCACTGCAGTGGGAGCGACTGATCTTACTGTAACCACATATCAACTCCGACATCCCAAATAGCAGGATGAACTTGTCACAGAATGCGGTGGATAAAGATCCTGAATCCATGAGGAAATTTGGAATCTAACCCATTGAATGAGAAAATTGGTTGCCAGGTGATTAGACCTGGGTATCTTCACCACTTCTTATTGTTTTCCAAGGATGTTAATATCAATGTGCTTCCGTAAGAAGCCCTGGGGGGAATGCCAATGCATTAAGCTCACCACATGCACAGTGAAATTTTCAAATACACCAAACAGTAGAACATAAGAGTAATAAAAAGTTCAGGTTGTATATTAGGGAAAAAAAGTGATTAGGAGTGTAGCACTGAAACAAGTTACCCAAAGAGATTGTGGGATTTCCACCCCTGGGTGTTTTCAGACTCCAGCTAGACAAAGCCATGGCTGACCTCATTAATGCTGGCAACACTCCTGCCTGCGGGAGAGGCTGGACAAGATGACCCACAGTGGTTCCTTCCAGCTGGCACTTCTGTGATATGCATTCTACATTGACTCAATTGTTCAAAAATCTATATTGAAAGTGTCTGTATCTCCAGAATTTGGAGCCCAAAAGACTCTCCCTACAAGCAGGTGTGACGCAGTTAACATTTTATAAAGGGGGTTTTGTTTGGGGACTAAACTACAATTTGTAGCAGATACTTTCCTGCAGTCTGTGTTCCTGCCATTAACGTTGTGTCCTCTTGCTGCTATTTGCACATTTCAGCTGTTCTTGGAGTGCACAACATGGTCAACAACCCAAAATTTGATGAAGCAGGAGCCCGCGGTAAAGATGGAAAAGGAATCGTGAGAAGTAAGCAAGCAGATTTCTCCTGTGGGCTGCATGTCATCTTTAGGGACTTCTGCACCTGTAGGTGGGGTCTGTTGGTCTAATTTAGTGTCATGTAACTGGGTCTAACTTTGATTGATCTAATTAATCATGAGAGGTGACTTTTTAAAAGTAAGTACAATCTTAAAATTCACTATTAATGACAACAGTAATATACAAACAGATCATTCCTAAGGAAATTTGTTTTCCTACAAAGCAGTATCTGGCTCTGCAGAGGTGCTTGAAAGAGTGGGAGTATTTAAGAGGCCAAGCCATATAAAATTCCATTCCACTTCAGTTTAGGCAGCAGGCAGAAAACAGAGTGAGCTGTAGCTGAGAGTTGGCCACAGTTCAGGCCAGGCCATCTTGCCCCAAGTACCTGCATTTACACAACTGAAAAATGACCTGTAACCACTGGGCTCACATGGGCAGAATCCCTGTCCTGGTCACAGCTGTGACCAGAGTCACCTCAAGCTGCATTCATAGGGAGGCAAAGGCTGGGTGGACGTGCTCCTGCCCCAGCTCCTCCCTCTGATCTACCTCCTGCCCCTGGCTCCTGTGTGTGTGAACAGTGCCCGTTCTGTGGCTCCCTAGGGACAAGGGAAACAGAATTGTTCTGGAAATCCCCCACGAGAAGCAGCTGTAGTTACTAGAAACAAATCCAGAAATGTTTGCACTAAATGAACAGACCTTTGGTGAATCAGATCTTAGCTCAGCAACCCACAGGAGGCTGGATAGAGGGAGAAATGGGTGCATCTGAATTCCAAGCTTTTCTTGAGAGCTGCCAAGCCGTGATCCAGAGCTTGTCACCTCCAGGCCCTGGGCTATCAAGTGGGCTAAACTTTGCTTTTTAAGACAAAGCTGTGGAATGCCCTTTTCTAGGGAAACAGTACTAAAAAAATGTTTTCTTCTTCTAAGGCCATGAGAACAGCAGCTGTCTTTACCAAGGGCTTTCCTTTCCATCTTCCATTACTAAAGGGGAGGTGGGAAAGTAGACAGGACACCGTGCCACTTCATTTTTCTCAGGACTAAGCTGCTCTGCAAGCCTCCCCAGTGGGGCCCTGTGTGAGCTGCCATCTATCTCATAACAGGCAACTGCATGCATTACTAATCCTCATAGATTTCAGAATATTTTTGTTGTACTGAGTCAAAAAGTCAGCTATGTGAGTCAGCTAAACTATGCTCCAATCACAGACCTACGAACCAGAAAATCACCACCACATCACTGTATCCTTTGGTCCAAAAGCAATACCTTCCCTTAGCCAACTGAAATGCTTCAGTAAAAATTTGCTCATCGATGTGGCAAAACAGCACCATGATTAAAGAAACGAGAAGAACTCATGGGAACCAACAAGAAGTAGAAAATTACAATTCCTCCTGACTCTAGACTGAGTACACTGTGATGTCTGACCTGAGGACAGGGTGCTTGTGTTTCCCCTGCTCCCAGTCTGGCAGGGTGTTGCCACAAGTGCAAAAAGTGCCTTGCCTTTTTTGTTTATTTTCTATCCTTGCATCCAAGGTGAATTCTCTAAACATAGTTTTCAATTCCCAGCTCCCTAGGAAGGCTGAAGTGTTATTCAGGTATGTGTGAAGTCTCTCAGGGAATTAGTAAAAAAAAAAATTGCCATCAAAGGGAGCAGAATGAATGCCAGCTCAAGGTTTGTGTATGATCATCTCTCCTATGAGCTCTAAAAAAAGATGTGGTTTTCTTTTGGCCCATGATATGGCATGAACTTTTACCCTTTGCAATGAACAGCAATCTGTAGTACACTGAGACCTGAGCACAAGTCTCCAAAATCTCTCCCTGTCCGCAGCATAAAATGATTTAAACGTACTTGTGGTCAGCAACATATTCCTTTCTTGCTTGTAGTGGCTTGGGTGGTCAGGGTTAATAAATTAATCTCCACAACTGTATGCGTGGGAATTAGAAGTACTAATTGTGTTCTAAGCTATAATTTTTATGCATCTCTGAGAACATTTATAGCTCATAGCTTCCAGCACTAAATACCATAGTTCTTTGGAACATGACTACTCAAAGATTTCATAAATCTTGGTGCTGGCAGGCAGACTTACTTTTCATGCTTTGATAGTTTTGTTATTTAGAAAGTGCAGATGTTGCAATTTTACAAGAGCTAATTGAATTTGTAGTAAGGCTGATAGGATCAGCTGAGAGGAGGAAACCGAGGGGCCTCCTGCTCGTGTTGCTTTATGTAGCACAGCCTATTCATAGTGCAGGGACATTTTCTTACTGATATAACGGGCGAGTTCTGAGCATGCCTTCCTTTACAGGTATTAGACAAGGTACAAAGCAGCCCTTGCAGTATATCACATCCCAAGCAACAGTCTTCAAAGCTGCTTTGGCTCAAATTAATTGTGCAGGGATTTTGTATATAAAGGAGGAATTTGCCTGTGATGATGCTGCCCAGCCTCCGTGACCACAGCCTCCAGTGACAGCTCTGGGTGCACAGGAGGTGCAAAGGGCATGGCAGGGCAGGGATAACGGGGATAAAACTCCTGCTTGCAGGTTTTGTGGTTCTCATAAACCCCTCCTGGACTGCTGCAGTACAAACCTAATGGGAATTGAACAGCCAGAGTGATGATGCCTGTTCCTCAGTTGACATTTCATGAGATCTTGTGTTGCAGATGTGGTGAAAGGTGAAAAGGTCAAGCCCATCTTTGAGGAGCCACCTAATCCGACCAATGTGGAAGCAAGTTTACAAAGGATAAAAGCAAATGATCCTAGTCTCACAGAAATTAACCTCAACAACATAAAGGTAGATGCTGTGGTTTCATTTATGTCATCATAGGAGGATTTATTCAAATATTTCCAAAGCCTGTGCCTTTTGTCTTCAAATTTTGTCTCTCTTTACTGTTCAGAAAAAGCAGGACACTCAGGGAAGGGATGGGGAGAGGACTGTTGTAGAGGCTCCAAGGTCATCAATTCCTGATACTGAATTAAATGCCAATTAACAGCCCGAGGGGTGACTCCCTTTGGCTGCCTTTCTTCAGCAGATTGTAAAGGAAGATATCTCACGGGTGCTATGTAATCATCACTGGCCAAATTCAATGAGCCCAGGTGGAGACTGAACAACTGGCAGCAGCAGAGGAAAGCAGCTCAGCCATGGTCACGTGCTGGCCTTGGCCTGACCCAGTTGTGGGCAGCGCTGCCATCGCAGCCTGGCACAGGCACCACGAGCCTCGGGGGGCCCCTGTACCCACAGCATGCTCTGTCCCTTCTGACATTCTCTTAGAAGCATCAGGGGTGTTTAACTTGCATAGACTGTGGTTGCTACTCCATCAGTTTGATAATAATTAAAATCAGCTGTGTGACTGGCTTTCCTAATTACTGGATTTGTCTTCTTGCTGTAGAATATTCCTATTCCAACACTGAAAGAATTTGCAAAAGCTCTGGAAACCAACACACATGTGAAGACATTCAGCCTTGCAGCTACTCGAAGCAATGACCCCGTAGCTATTGTAAGTTTTAACATTACCGGCAAAAAAAAAAAAACACAACAAATTTTGAGTAGGTCCATGTCTGCTTTAGGATACATTCTTTATTTTCCCTTGCAGGAATTCCCTGTGGCTATGCAAAGTAGAAATATAATCTCTTCTGATCTACCTCTATGTTCTTCTAAGCATATTTGTGTTTTATTCCTTGTTGGTGCTAAGCTGTGTTTTGCAGATTCCCTGTTATTCCCTGAAACTTTCATGATGCTATCTCATGTTCCCTCTTTTTGACCCTTCAGGCATTTGCAGACATGTTGAAAGTGAACAAAACACTGAAGAGTCTGAATGTAGAATCCAACTTCATCACTGGGACAGGGATTTTGGCACTGATTGATGCGCTGAAGAAGAATGAATCCCTAACAGAGATTAAAATTGACAACCAGGTAAAGAGAGACCATTGGGGAAGTCCACTTTTGTTTCCCTTCCATATGGATTCCCAGAGGGTTCTCCTAGGGGACTCTGGCAGAGCCAAGGCAGCCTCTGTGGCTCAGTCATTCTGTAGCTCATGTCCCAAGTCAGTGGAACCAAAGAGTGGAAAACTTCTCAATAAAACTACTCAAAGCCAAATACAAAGCCCAGGGACAAAATCCCCAGGGATTCTCTTTGTAGTTTGCAGCCCAGTACTTAAATACAACCACTTACTTCTCCCTCATATGGAAACAAATGTTTCTTTTCTTTTGGGGACACTTTGCTGCATCGCCAACAGAGGCAGCAGCTTGGGACAGCTGTAGAGATGGAGATTGCCAAGATGCTGGAGGAGAACTCCAGGATTCTCAAGTTTGGATACCAGTTCACAAAGCAAGGTCCAAGAACCAGGGTAGCAGCAGCTATCACTAAAAACAACGATCTGGGTAAGATGCCACTACATTTACTCATCATTTATTTGTGTGAGCCAAGCCCTGACCTTCCCAAGCACAACTCCTCCTGTCTGTACATTCAGATGGGATCTTGATGACAACAATCAAGCTGCTCTGTGTGAGGGGAGACACAAAGCTCCTCGGGCTCTAGAGCAGACAACAGCAAAGATCTTACTGTGATTAGGAGCCTCTATTCTTCTCCTGCTCCTTCTGGGAAGGGGAGTTATTTCAGCCTTTCCCATGGAGTGTCCTGGATTTCTCACTGCTCTGTCAGCTGTTCTGGCCAGTAAATGAGGAGTCAAACCCATCCTGTTTTTTCAGAGGACACGGAAGTCCTGACCTTGTCCAGCCCATGATGGACCAGGCCTGCCCAGCCAAGGGAGCAAACCAGAGCCTTGCACAATAAAGCTGTGCAAGAGTCACCTGAGCATGACGTGCTCTGCCCTGTGTGCTCAGCGCACAGAATACGAAGGAGGTGACTGGGCAGCAGAAGTTTAGAGTGAGAAGGGAAAAGAAATAATTAAACTTTGTGCTTTTAATCAGTTCTGCTTCAGAGTGGGGTATCAAACCATGAAGTCTTTGCAGGTTTCAGCTTGGGTTTCTCTCTGGGAACTAAGATAAAAGTTGAGCTAAACCCTTTTTTCTTTCACACATACTTTTGGGGTTTTGAAATTTTAATTTTTAGCAGTACCTAAGCATTCCAACTATACACTATTTTTCCTGAAACTATCAGTGCCCCAGAATGGTATTTGAAACATCCCATCTACAAAGAGAGAAAAACCCTTTTTCCTCATTATTTTACCAATTGCCATTAGACTTAGGTACTAATCTTCATTTTCCTGTGTTTGTGTTATATGGTTTTGTTCAAGATTTTGTAGGACAGAATTCCTAAAGGAATTCAATAAAATAAAATAAATGAAGGAACAAAACACTGAAAGCAGACACAAATGACTGATGTTACACTGCAGGCTTTGGAATAATGCAGTCTTTTTGCCAAAAAGGCACGATGAAAAAAACCTCCTTTTAGTAAAGTAATGGGATGTTTAGCAATATATTTTTGTTACTGACTTTCTGTGGTGAAAAGCATTCATTCATCCAGTTCTACTGCTTTGTTCTGTACTTCAGCTGTTCAGTATCAGAAACAGGACATGGCACTTTGACCTAACACTAAATTTTGTATCACACAAACAGGAGAACCTCACAAATCTTCTCTGGCCAGGTCAGGAAAGTCTCAATGTATTTTATAAGAATGTGGAGTAGCAAATGCTGCCCAACTAAACCTGCTGTGTACCAGGTATAATGTATCTTAAGTGCTGCAAAAATACACGTGGGACTGCTTGTCAAAGTAATCCTGCCCATAACACAACATTTACCAGTCTGCTTTGCTAAATGGCAACTTCAATGTACGTGGTTTCCAGTGAAAAACCAGAGTTAATTAACTTAGTATCAGATGGTTGATGCACTCAGTACGTGTGAAATTTAAACAGGTAACTGAAGGTCCAATATGATATTTTGTTGCCAATATTCCCTGATATCAGTACTTAAGAGTACTGCAAATTATTTTCAAAAAAATATTATTATTGCTTACCCATAGTATACACTGTGCAATTACAGAAGTTATTAATTTTTGATGCCTAAAGCTTAAATAATCCAGAGCACTGCCATGCAGACTAGAGCAGGCCAGTATCAATTTAGCTGGAACACAGTGGCTTTTGAAAGAACAATAAAACTGTAATAAAAGTCTAAATGGAATCACTGGAAGGAAGTGCAGGAAATGGTGATTTCTTTATCATCTAAAACCTTTAGCTCAGAATCTGATTTTTGTGGAAAATGTATTGATATGAACACTTGGTGAAATTCTACAGAATTGCAGAAAAATGCAGTTTAGGTACAATTGTTTTGTTGGGCATGATGATCTATTAACTATGGTATTTGTGGGCATAATTCCTCTGAGTATTTCTCAGAAGCTCCTTCCTTCTGTGCTGGTTTCGGGTCCGTGGGAAGGGGGAGTGTGTGAGGAGGGTGCTGGTGCTCCCGGGAGGGCAGTAACGACTCGCTGTCCCTGTTTTGCCGGCGCAGTTCGCAAGAAGCGCGTGGAAGGGGAGCGGCAGTAGCCACGGCATCGCCCGCGCGGCAGGACTGGAGGCCACCACCGCCGCGGTCTCAGAGTGCTCACTGCTCAGGAGGGAAGGCACTGGAAAACGATTACATTGGGAGTTGCTGATTTCTGTTAATGTCTCCTTTTAACCTTGAAAACAGAGCCCGTTCGTTTTGAATTTTCACGGTTAATTTAATTCTTCTGGGACGGGTTCATAGTTGGTTTGATTTTAATGAAGAAAATGGTTTGCAATATCTGAAGCCAATATGCAGCATCTTAACTGTGTTACTGAGCATAACATATAGTGACTCTGACCCTTATTTTAGACACTTTTTGATATGTTAAAGTATGACCTTGTGTATGGATAAGGGATTCTCTGCTGAAAATAGAGATTTTAGGGCCAAGTTCTGCAATGCCTTATGTTTGTGAATAATCCTTACTTATGTGTATAGTCCTGCTGAACTGAATCCTGCAATGGGCTGTTCCCAGGAGTAGAACTAGTGATGCCAGTACAGGTTTGCAGGTTCACACCCTTGAGCCTCTCTCCTGCAGTGGGATGTGGGCAGCTGGAACCACCTTGGAACAGCTCCCGTCACCCTCTTTGGGTCTCCACCCGCCCAGCTCCCAGTGCAGGATCACGCCTAGACGTATAAACATTGTCAAAGCGTACTTGTTTACATAAGCTTAGCTTAGGTGGATCATTTTGCAATGTTACACTGATGTTTTTTATCCTTACTCCACATTGTAAAGTAATATTAGTGCTGCCAATCCTATAGACGTTGAATGTTTTGGGTTTTTTTCTAGGCCAACAAGTTTTTGTTTGCTACTAGAATGCACAGTTTACAGCTATTAATCTTAACCTAAACAAGTGTTCTGAGCAGTATTTGTTTTGCTTTGAGCCATGAGTTTGACGTTTTTTTAGTTCTGGTATTTATGTACATTTGTTAGCATTATAGGACTGTTCTCAGGACCTTTTAGATGAAGATTAATTAAATACTTAATCCAGGAGAGCCACTGTGCTACCAGGAAAAGACATTAAAGGGGTAGTTTTGACAGCTACATAACTGACATTTATATGCTGCGTTGAGGTTTGTCCCTGTATCACGCGGCACGTGGGTATTCGTGCCAGTGTTTATCTGAATAAGGGCAGATTTAAGCACATGCACAAATGCTTTGCTAAATCATGGCCTTAACTTAGATGCTGGACATAATCTTAACCCCATGGAAAACACTCATGAAGCAGCAGCTAACCCCAATGCTCAACAGCATTGAATTTTTAGTAAGAATTCAGTCTAGTGTTCCATTTTGTGTGTTTTACAGTCTCAAAGTACTCTCTGCCACAGGTGTATCACTGCCAACAGCTGACTAACAGCCAGAGGTTCATTTCGGTTACACGTGCGCGTGCTCTAAGAGCCAAGGGACGCTCAGGGCAGCTGTGCCACACGCCCCAGGCTTGCAGAAACGCTCCTGGGGCACACTGGCCTCTCCTCTGAGAGCAGGGGTGCTTGCCTGGGGCAGTGCTGGACACCGCAGTCACTGCAGGATACCCCGAGCCAGCAGGGACTGCGGTGGGTCACTGCAGCCGGCCATCCAGGGACCAGGGACCCGGGCAGCCCCAGGGCAGCCGGTGGATGCTGGGCACACTTCCCTGAGCGATGTTTTTGTCCTGCTGGGGTGCAAGCTAACAGGATGAACCCTCCCTCTGTGCCTTTTGTAATGGAAATGAGTAGGTCCAAGGCAACGCTCTTCCTGTTGGATACTGGTCTTTGTAGTGGGGTCCAAAGTGAATAACACTCACTGAAATCTCACTTAAAACACTTGGCTAAAGCGGTCTGCTGAGCTGGGATATAAAGTGCAGTAGCCACAGTTTACTTCCTTGAGAACTCCCACTCTACAATTTCCACTTCTTCCCTTCCTCAGAATAAACTGAAACCATTGCTTTGTAAGTAAAAACATAACATACAGGGGAGTCTTGCTAAGGTTTTCCCTGGATCCATGCAGGGTTTGCTGTGAAAAACTTTGATATCCCATTACAAGTTCTGTAATACAGTCATAACTCTGCATGGGCTTAAATAGAATCCTTAAAAAGCATTTGGATTACCAGGGGAATACTGGGCTTTGCACCGTGAAGTTTCATGAGTAGGAAGAATCCTCACCCACAAAGCCTAAATATTATGTTACTGATAACCTTCAGTGATAGGAATCACACTGCCCCTGATTTCTTGTTCTTTTCCTTTGATCCAACCAAGGGAATCCCAATTATCAATCAATTCCTTGAAGATTTTTTTTTAATGGTTGGTTTTTTTTAAAGAGTGGTACGTATCTGTGTTTAAGGGAAACAAGTGCAATCCATTTCTAGTCTTAATTGCCACTGGCAGTGTTGGTATTTGCATGCAGCAGTTTCTCAAGGATGGGTTGCTCTGCTTCATGGTGTCTGCAGCATGTCCTGCGTAGCTTTGCTCAGAGCCGCACACGTGGTTACACAGTCAGGGGGCTCCATCCCTGTTGTGCAGCCCCAGTTTGCACATGGACCGAGGTACCTGGCTGGAGAAAGCCCTGTGGGCTCTCCATCCCTCCGTCTGCCATGCCAGGGAGGAGCCCGGGCCCTCCAGGGACCATCTCAAGGAGCAGCCCCACCGTGCGAGCAGGCAGGGCTGGGGCTGAGCACCCCTGGCCGGGAGCGGGGATCCTGGCTCCTTCCAGCGTGTGTGAGGAGAGCTCCCAATCCCTGGCCGCTTGCTGCAGGCAGCTGCTGCCAGCCCCTGCAGGGCATCAGTGACCAGGGATGTCTCTGTCCTGCCTCTCCTGGGTGCTCTGCACAAGGCCTTGGTTGTCACTGGCCTTGGGATCGCAGCTCAGACATCGCAACAACATAAAGATCTGTTGGATGCAACGGCAGCACACAATGGTGATGCTTGAAGGCAGATTTTCATACTAATACAGGATTATTTAGCTGGTTAAACATCTCTGCAACTAACATGAAGGGGGGCAGGATGTGACTAGCTTTCATATCCTACTTTCAGACAACATCTGCCACTGTCAGTGCTGAATGGGGAACAGGGACAGAAGAGCCCTTTTTTCTTAAGCAAACATTCAGGAGTAACTTTGTCTATTTTTGCATATTGCTTCTCGTGTTGACTGCTTCAGTTTGGTTTGTATTTTTTATACAGTTTTTCATGGAAAAGCTCAACTTTGTGCGTGTCCTAACATCCATGTGAAGTGTAGCGTGCACTGAGGGCCCTATGTGTACATGTATAAATGGCGATGTTATCTCTGGAACAAAGTAATTGCATGCGCACAGTGTGGTGCATATTACTCAAGAGGAAGAGAATTACCACGCTATGTAACAGTGACTCCCCAGCATTGTGGTTTTTCTAAATAAACCTTCACAAAGGATTTGGGTTTTGCAGTGTCTCATAGGTTTGTGCCTTGAATCGAGCCCCCCTTGGTGCTCTGGCATCAGATTAAATGGCTTTCTCCACTGCCGCTCGTGCAGCTTTCACTCTCCTGGATTTCACCGTCTCTTCTCAGGTGGAGAGACGTGTATTTCCTGCCCTCTGTTCTCCACACAGTGTCTCAGCAATTTCCATATGGCGCCTCATTAGAATGTGACACCAAGACACACCAATTTCTTCCACATTATGCACAGCTCTAAGGTTCAAGGGGCTCAAGTGCATTGTAGAGTGCCCAAAGGCATGCACTGAGTTAATGACATGGTAAACGTGGCCCTTAGAACCTGTGCTGCATGATAAAAGAACTGCCAAATACACATAACTGCGCAGTGCATAAGGACAATTGAACAGGAAATGTCAGAACATCTCCCCACAGACAATTTGCTCTCCACAATCCCAGAGAAGTTCACAGTTTACCCACAAAGAAACAAAATAATCTTCTCTACCTATTTGAGGACTGTGAAATCTCACAGTATCTTTCTTCTTTTCCTCTCCTCAATGACAATATGTGGATGAGACTCTTCAAGAAAATGAGGAAATCTCATATTGAAAGAAGAGAAGGTATCTGTGTCCCAGTATGTGGTTCTGCTGGGATATGCAGAGCCTAAATCAGAGGAGTGCTCATGGGAACTATGCAGCACAATTCCCAGATCCTCAGTCATAAGGGAATCAGAGAATACAGCTGCAGAAGCTCATGAGGTCACGCACTCCATTTCCTACCTCCAAGATAGAGTTTTATTTCTACATAATTCATAGCTTTCACAAAAAGACCAATTTTGGTCCTGCATCCCTTGCATTGTGGGAGTTGTGTTCAATTCCCTTTAGATTTTGAATATAAACGCAGTATATGCCAAAGGACACAGATCCTGTATCCCACCTTATCACTCTGCACCTTTGCTTTAGCAATCAGCTTCTTCCCTTGCATTCATTTTTTTCAGAATGAAAGTTTCATGTACAGTTGAAAAATAATGACTTTACAAAGAGAGACTTGGTACTGTTCTTAGTCTGAGCGTGAATGTTTATATCTTTCTTATTCCAATCAGTTCCATACTCTCCCAAGCCTGAGCAACAACAGTGCAAGCCACAGTGCTTCATGTTCTACAAGGAATGCCAGGTCATTTTCCCCATGGATGTGACATGGAGCGACAGGCTGAACTGCAGGAAGCTGCATTTCCCACTGCCCATCCATTCCCCGCTGCTGCCATGCAGGAGGTCCCTTGCTGGTGCTCTTGATGCAGCCACCCAAACGTTAAATCTCAATTTTGAATGAAACAGAGGCTCTGGGGAGTTTTAATACAACATCACAGAATGAGGTGCAAGCTGACTAAACCTTGTGCCCTATTGCAGTAGCTCTGATCTGTTGGCTGGTGTGTTTCTCCAGCCCCAGCCAGGAGCTCTGTGCTCCCTGCCCAGCACCAGCTGCTGCCAAACCTGCTGCAGGCTGGCACCCAACTGCAGCTGAAGGAGGAACCACAGGGCAAGTGCTCTGCTGGGGGTGAGGCTGTTGGACAGGAACCATGAAACCAAGCAGTCTCAAATTAACTTCTTGGGTATTTTAATAGAGGACAGCATTTGCACATTAAACCCAACAACCTGTTTCAGCCGTAGCAAATGTGCTTCTGTCTGAATGGAGCAGAGCGGTCAATGGCCTTTGAGGCTTCCTTTTGGAGGAAGTGGCAGAGGGGCAAAACACCAGCAGAACTGTGTTCAGATGGTTCCCAGCCACAGCAAAGTGCTTTAAATATTCACGCTTTTATTGTCCATTCCCATAAAGCAGAGGAGCACAAACCAAAGCAGCACAAGGGGCCTCCCTTAATCAGGGTCTGTTTGTTTCTTATAGCCAGCTGCCTGACTTTATTGGGTCTGACATTAGGTAGCCTCACCCAATGAGCAAGGGAGGAGAAAACAAGGCAGTCAGATAAAGCAATTGCATGTATTGTTTCACGCTCAATCGTTGCTGATAATGACTGCATTGATAATAAATTGAAGAGAATCTGGAAGCAACATTTCCTAGTTGCAGAATTGTTTGTTTCCCGGCTGTCACCAAAGATGCAGGTCACCTAAAAGCTGCTTAGACCTCAGTCTGTGTTGGTGAACACTGAAGAATTCCCCAGGCCTGAGAATCTTGCATTAATTCTGCCTCTCATCCATGAGAAGGTGGTATACTCATCATTCATCTAAATGGGCTTTAAAAGCTTTCAGATGACGATGGTGCAGAAGGAGGTCACTGTGCACGGTGTCTGGTGAACCGGGGCACTGGCATTCATGGTTAGTTTGTAGTCAGCAATGCTGGCACCCTGCACACACTGGTTGGTGTTCATCACCCACATTAACCAGACTGCATAGAGATCTCGTGTGTTTTCGTGCTGTAACAGCTCCTGGGACACTGCATTCAGGAGCAGGAAAAACAGAGCCATTGGCAGGAGCTGCTACGGAGGCTCCCCCCACCCTGTGGCTGCTGGGCAGCACCAGGCAGCACAGTCACTCTGTTCCATCCCTGTATTTTTTTCCTGCATGGTTTTAGGCTGCTTAGGGGGCAAAAAAAAAAAAAAAAAGAAAAGGAAAAAGAAAAAAAAGAAGTGTCAATAAATTCGTCAACTCACTTGAAAATAAGAATAAACCCTCAAAAGAGTCTCCTTAAAATTTTGTTCTGCAGAACCAATTGCTCTGTGGCTGCTGATTAAAGCTCCACTTAAGCTCTCTATGCCTTCACACTCCAAATGTGCTGGTTGATCCAGGTGAACTACAGGGACATCTTAAATGCACCACAAGGCATCTCTTCTGAGCCTGGATTAAAGTCAAGAGCACTTTTACTGCACATGGACCTGGTTACCTCACCCTGAAGTTGCCCTCTCTTTCTGCAGAGTACTGATCTGATATGCATTTGTGGAAACAACAGGAGTGCCTGACAGAAGGGAAATGGAAGTTTGGTTGCCACGAGCGGACAGAAGCGCTCAGCAGCTGTGACAAACCCAGCCAGCAGGAACATAAGTGGTTATGCCACCTGCCAAGAGCTGGGGTCCCTTCCAGCACTAGAGATTCATGGGGTTTGAAAGATTATTTCCATGATGAGAAAGACTGAAGGTTTAAACAAAGATATGTGATGACATTTAAATAAAAATGCATTTGCTTTCATTCCATATACATTTTTAATTAAAATGAGACCGCTGAACTTAATATTTTCTAGATATTTCCTATTCTATTTCTGTACCAATGAGAAAATCCAATTAAAAATATTATTTCCCTTCACTCTTCTGAAACTTTCAGGCTGACTCCATAATTAAATGAACAAGTCATAACAAGTTACTTTTAATATCTGCACAATGGAAAACACTGTTTCCAAGGAGAAGCAGCGTGATCCTGCACACTGAGAAGTCAGCAGGGACTCCAGCCTGCACACAGGCAGCGCTGGAAGGGCAGCCATCCCCAGAGACACTGGCTGAGGCACCTCAGGCTGCTCCTGTGAAGCCCTCACTGGGCTGTCTGGATAGCTTGGAGTCAGAATGAATCACTGCAAGAATGTCCAAGGAGATCTGGGTGCTCAGCAGGAGCCTTGCACAAGGTTTTGCTTGTTGCCTGCCCACTGGTGCACACAGTCATTGCAGCATCCAGCTGTGCCACTCACAGCAGTGTCATACCAGTCAAAGGCCAGGTGGGTCCTTAAATCACCTGGTGGTACAGCTCACAGCTTTGCCCATGAGTTGCTGCCAGTGCCTGCTGCTTTGAAATTGCTTGGTGCTTTGAAATGATTCCACTGGGTCTCATTTTTCCATGGGAGGGACTGTGGGGCCACCTAGTCTGGCCTCTTGTGTATCTGACATCCTTAAACTGCATGCCAGTACCCAGCCTATAATTTAATCAGGCCAAATACTTGCATCATATAGAGTAAAATAAAAATGTTGACACAAGAACTGTGCTCCAGAGAGTGAGTGATGCAATGGCAGGAATGAATTAGGTGTGACATCTGCAGATATTTCCATGTGCTGAAGGTAACAGCGACCTGCTACAGAGGAAGTGAAAAGTGTGATGCCTTCATCAGCTCAGATGGGTGGAGAGAATCAGCTCAGAGCTGGTGATTAAGTTTACCTCTGGACACACGAGCAGTTTGGCACACGAGATCTGCCAGAGATACTAAAAAAGCATTGGCACCAACGCTCTGCATCCTTTTCCGGATGTTCACATTGAGCCCAATCATTTGCTCTGCTTGGAACCTAACAAAGAAATCTCACCAGGCTCATTTACTTGAAAATGTTTAAACCTGTGCCAAGCCAATCAGCCCTCTGGATGACCCTTTGAATCTCCTTTCCCTGGATAAAGCTGCCCTGAATTAAAGAAAAATTTGCCCCCAAAAGGTTTTGGATACCACAAAGGTGTGTAGAAGGGGTGGCTATCAATGGCACTTGCCCTGTAACTGGTACAGGTGACATTTCAGTTTCTGCACCTTCTTCAAATCATTAATAAATCATAGCTGGCTGCATTTTGCCAAGCATTTTTGGTGTAAACATTAAAAACTACTCAAACTACTACTACACATATCCTTCACACACTACAGGGGTGGAAACTGAGGCACTGATATGTTCAATGCTTCTTTTCTCACTCACCCAACAAAATGTTAAAAATAGATGTCCCCTTGATATTCATTGTAGGAGTTCCTACAGACCCTGGTGCACTCGCCTGTCAGTGAAGATTTATCTGCTGGCCATGGATTTGTTTTCCAGCAGAGCTCTTTGGGGCTGCAGTAATGCTTCTTGCCCTCTGATCTGGGAGTCACCGAAGCCACTGGGGAGCAGTGTCACCCTCTGCACGGGGACAGCCAGGCACCCCAGCACAGCAGAGGGGAGCACGAGGAGCATGACTCAGGCTGGAGCATCCAGGGGCAGTGATGCCACGGCAACGGTGCTTTAACCACTGGGTTACTCAGACCTTTAATTAATGGCTTGATTCTTGCTCCCTCCTTCTCCCACACTCGTAATATTTACTGCACTCCCTAGGTGAGCCACTGGAATACTCCAAACAGACAGCAAAGAGCAGAGACTACAGCTGGTCCAAACAGGATTGGGAGAAAGCCCCAAGCTCCTTGATGAATCAGGGCTGGGTACAGCTGCTGGCTGCCTCAAGGCAGGGCAGTACCAAGGCAAGGGACACCAGCTGGGTCTGCCTGGAGCCCATGTGCTCATCACTGAAGAACTGAGATTCACTGCCAGCACCTGTCAGCCTTAACACTGAGAAAGCCCCTTCAGCACCAGAGCAAGGAAGCAAAGCGTATCCTTGGAATTAGAAGCTCACAAACATGCCCTCATGCTGGTCATGGGAAGAAGAGGTCAAGGTTTGTCCCCTCTCCTCAGAATGGCACGACTGAGACCTACCACAAATAGGTTTATGTCTTCTGATGGATGGATAGTCGGCCAGTAACCTTCAGGAATCCAAAGTCCATAGGCTAGAAATCAGTTTAAAACTGAAGACACAGCTGGAAATGCTGAGGGTTTTTTGCTGTTTCAGTATTAGGTGAAAGTCTGTACTAGCGATCATTCAGGAAAAAGGTTCAAAATCAAAGACAATAGGAAAGTTAACATCCATGCTTCTAGTTTTTATCATCGACACTTTTGAACTGCTTCCCCCCCCTACCCCACTCCTCAGATGCCATTGACTCTCTCTCAGAAGACACCCAGGGTTCAGGGTTCCTGATGAACTTGCCTTACAAGGGCAAAATGACTGCACTACCCAGAAGAAATTCCTGAGGATAAGAGGTTTAAAGAGCCGAGGACTTATTTTGGCGCACAGAGAAGCAGGACACATTTTTTCTCTAGAACATCATTTTCTCTTTAATGAACTCTAGAGAAAAACCTGTTTAAGTACAGACGAGAAACATGACTAACAAAATGTTCTCTCCAATTAGAGGAAAATTTCTTGTCCTGCATTTCATACCTGAGTCACAGAGGGGTTTGATGCTAACAAGGTGGAACTAACCTATTTACAGGGATTGTTCTGAGGATGACACAGGGAAGAGCAAACCTGCATTTCAAAATGACCAGTCCAGTTGTAATAAAGAACATGGAGCTTCTGTTGTTTTGGCCTAATCCCATTTACATAGGCAAACTGGGAGAAGAATAATGGTTTTAATTTTAACACACTTCAGACTGACTTGAAAGATTTATGCATCACACCAAAGACTAATCAGGGTTCATGCTCCTGTTTGGGGATGAAATAGTAAAATAGGTATAAACTGACGCTGTTTGTGGTCACAGACTGGCCTGAGTCTCGTGACACTCTGTGAAACAGTAATTGCCATCCAGGAGCATCTACACGGCTCTGTGTAATGGCACAGCTGAAATAACAGCAGCCTCATCCCCAAACCAGATGTAATCCCCAAAACAAACCCACATGCAGGGAAGACTGAGGTCTCTGTAAGGAAATGCTGCTACTCTGCCAAGATCTGGGTTTATGAGGAGTAGAGAGCCTGAGAATACAGACAACACAAAACACTGACATGGATATACTGATGTGATAGCTGACGCTCTAAAATGAAACTTTACAGACTGTCAATGAAGCTAGGGTAGATTCTGTGCACAGATGATATGCTGGCAAGAGGGATGATGAGAAGAAATCCTTGCAAGCAAAAACATTTGCTAAGAGAATTCCCAATCAGTGTTTGCAGCTAGGAAAGGCACTAAGTTACCATTATGATGGTAATTACGATGTCCACTGGACATAGGTTTTGGTGTAACCAGTTCTGGAAAAATAAATTCACTCCTGACCTAATCCTCATAGGCTTCACCTTTGGAATGTCATCTCTGAGTACACGTTCTACTTGACTTACTTGTGTGCTAGATTTAACATTCATCAACAGAAGCCTGCCTGTTTACAGACCCAGGTCAGGAGCTGGTCACAGGACTACAGGATGTTACAAAAGGGACCTAGAGATGTAATCCAAGTGAGGATGAGTAATGGTACCTGCTTCTTCAGATGTGCGTCAAAACCAACCGTCATTAAGACGTTTGGACTGTTAAGATTTGCAACGTTGTTAGATTTTAAGTTATTCAAGGACAGAGAGAGTTATGATTCATAAAAAGGAGATGAGCCTAAGCCCTGCACTGGAACAGCTGATGTAGTGCTCTCACTCTGTAGCTTAGTTAATCACTTGGGTCAACTAAAAGCTGCAAAACTAGCACTAAAGATGCATGTGCATTTGTAGCAGCTATTTGTAATTTACAGAGCTTAGCAGCCTCAGCTGAGTGGGAGGCCCCAGTGTGCCATGCAGAGATCACATATCTAGCAAATGCATAGTTACTACTGCAAAAAGATTAGAAACGGAACCAGCAGGATTATTCTTTCTATTTTAGAGTTCAGAAGTACAAACACACACCTGGCTCCACTGCACCTAGAAGCCCAGCTGCACTTAACTTCTTGTATTCTGGTCTCCCCAGCGACCTGGAGCCAAGGTCCCTCTGAAAGCCAGGCTGGACCAGCCCAGGCACGAGTGAGTGCCCAGGGACCCCAGTCAGTGTCCGCAGCAGAGCAAGGACTCCTCAGCTCCTGGGCCTGCACCCTCTGCTCTCCACAGAAACTCCTCTGGTTGTGAGCGTTTTCCCCACAGAAACCCCTTACAGGTGACCAGTACCAGCACAGCCACTGAACTACAACTCATAAGCAGCCGCAGTCCTACTGGGGAGAAAGATCTGCCCAAAAGAACTTGAGATTCTTGTTTCCACTTTCAGATTTAATGTAAATACCAAAGAAAAATACCAAGTCCTTTTAATCGAGGAGGAAGAAAAGGAAGTTTAGGAGTTTTTAAACAAAAGCTGAAAACTGCTGTTTTTTCAGGACACTGAGGCACTGGAGAACATCATATGTATTCACGGAGTGGATTATACAAATAATAAAAAAATCAGTAACTAGAAATTAGCTTTTTTGGGGAAAAGTAGTTATTTTTTGGACAGAAACATTTCAGCTATTTCCAAAAGGTCCACAACTAAAAGTGCTTTCTGACTCCTACTTTGAAACAAGTCTAATAGCTGCAAACAGCCATAGATTTAAAAGGTCACTGCATAATCCAATCTCAGTGATTAACATTTTCCTTTTTAGTTATGACTACACTAAAATAATGATCTCAATTCACAGGACAATTAAACACCTATTAATTTATTTCAGTAAAACAGGCTGAGGAGTCTTTGTATAACCAAGCCAGCTGAAGTGTAGTTCACACCACCTTTTCATTCAAGGTGCCAGTTAAAACAAAAAAAAAACCCCTACTTTTTAAAACTCACATTTTTTTTCCTACTCAAAACTGTGAAATAAAATTCTAATTTTAGTATCTACTTCAGAGCCAGCATCTCAAAACTACTGCTGAACATTATCCTGCTAATTTTAAGCATTCATTATTGCCCTAGGAGGCAGATAATTGTTTACTATGAGTTCCCCTGCTGGTCGAGCCATTTGTACAAATATTCACTGTGATGAGTAACGTGAAAAGCCTGCAACTTCCCAAAAATTATGCCCTCAGAGCCACTTGATATCCACAGTTATATCTTTCTGTAACAAACACGGTTTTAGCAGTCTTCTCTTGTTTTTTCTTAGATTTCATGCATTTCTCAGCACAACTTGGACATGAACAGACATCTCCATCAAGCAAAAGAGCAATCAATATGTAATACTCTACTCCAAAACAGTTCTTTCTTCCTTGCATATTTCGTACTTTACATTTCATACTAAGGCATTGCATGAGCGAACAGAAATAGACTGATAGTACGAAATGCTACTTTTAATGAAAGAAAATTAACCTCTTACCCTGACAGACAATTAAACCAGTAAGTAATAAAAGCAGATGGCAACTATGTCACACCATTGAAGAGAGTAATATATTCAGTACTTCTTGTTTCTCAATTCAGGCATTAAATACTGCTGGTCAGCTTGCCAAGTTTAATCTGTACCACTTAATACATGGAAGTGGGGTGAGGAGGGAAGAAGTCTAACCAGCTCTTTTTGCAGCTTCACGTTATCTCACATCATGCTGAAGGGGACAGAGGCAACAAAAGGGTCTGAATACCCATCCCCCAGTGCCATCCTAACCCCTGTGCATCCATGCACAATGAGGCCCAAATCTTGACAATAACAATTTTTTTTTCTTTACGAAGTCATTGGAGAGGCACAGACACAGCTTTACAGAGACCCTGGCTCCAGAGGGCTGCTCTGACTACTCCTGACATGTGCTTGAGGGCCTTGAGCTTCCCCAGCTATGGAGCTGTGCAGGTGAGTGAGCACCATGATTTGTACGTACAAGGTCAAGACACAGCTCTTGATACTTTTGCTCTTCTGACGGGATTCTTTTGCCCTTTCTTTTGTCTCTTTCACCTTTTCTTTCCTTTTCTTATGTGGCATGCTTCTCTAGAAGCAAAGTACTGAGCAGTATGTAATAAACAAAGGCATCACTTGGTGGTGCCACGTTGGCGATCACATTGCATTCTGTGATGGAGAAATGCATCCTGGCAGCTGTAACCAGTGTAACAAACAATTATGCTTCAGGGTTTTATATGGTTCTACAGCATAGTCAACCCTGAAACGAAATGCGAATTAATTCCATGATTGCTTCCTAATGAAAAACCTACTTGGGATTCTCACCAGGAAGCAGGAGAAGATTGATCCTGAGAAACTGAAGATACCTTTTAAGGCTCTTCACATGCATGGAGTTAGGAAATGATTCAGAGCATCTTGAAAGAATTGCTTAACAGGAAAGATGTGAGGCAAGTTCCAGCAAATTAGTGTGACTAAGAACAGCACAGGTATTTGCATAAAATGTTTGGGCTCTTTCAGGTAATTGGCTCACTTGCCACCTTGAAAATATTTGTTCAGCTGCTACAACTGACAGGACCCTCACAGGACAAGGTAGGTCTCACACACAGCTCTGCTCAGGTGAATTAGCTGACGGCAGCAGTTCGTTCTGCAATTCTTCCACTCCATCAGGTTGATGGCCAGCAGTGGAGTTCATCTCAGGAAAGTGAAAATCCTGGTGCCAAAGAATAAAGTGACAGATTGGAATGGTCTATTTTAAAAAAGAGCTGCCATGTCTAGTTAGTATCATACAGAGATTCACTGCACAGTAACAAATGGATGCTGGACTGAGCCTGGAAACTAAAGCCAAATGTGTATGGAGTATTTCAGCCAGAAAAAGGAAGAAAAAATGCTTTTCTGCACTGAATTGCAGGGAGCAAACATTCCTATTTTACTGATGTTCTCCATTTTCCTCCCTTAATTTCTTTCATTATGTTTTTAAGGACACACAACACAATTTGAAATTCAAGGCAAGTAAAGAGGATTTGATGTATGCAGCAAGAAAATCAATGGGTCCCTATTCAATTCATGTTTCACCTGAATGGATTAAATGTGTCAAAATGTATTCATGCTTATTATAAACAAATGTGACATATAATGTAACCAGTACAGTCTAGGTGAAAGAGAGACTCTGCCTCCTCATGCTGCAGCTCCGGCCTGTTAAATACTTTCATTTGCAAGTCCAGTGAAAAGTAACTACCAGGAACTACCATTGTCCAGACCTCGACATACATACAGGCACTGACATTAGCATCTCACCTATCTCTGGTTTAATATTAGACACAACCCCTGCTTCAAGCACCCCAGGTGACTAACTCCCCCTCCAGAATAGCTGCCTGCAACATCAGCTTGCAAGTCTGGAACTCATGTTTGAAAACACAGAGCATGAACTAGTATGTACCTGGTTTCTACTGGAATATTCTGGGCATTTCCTTTCCATATTCTTCCCTGTGGTAATAATGCCCCACACAGTCTTCCCATACTTTACTGTGTTTTGATGGGATTTAGAAGTGCTGGGTAAAAAAAGATGAGGTGCTAATATGATCATTTGAAAAAACCACGTTTTATGGCTAGCATCAGCATCTTAATTAAGGAGCTCTCAGCAACTAGAAATAGAAATGTAAATCATTTCTGAGAGAGCTTTTCAGTACAAGAAGTCTTTAGCTGAGCCAAATCATCAAGGAAATTATTTTACTGACAATATTTGACATAGATATTTCACACAGAGGCTCTCAGAGGCCTTCCTATACTCATCCATGCCATATATCCATCCACACGTAGGCACAGCTACTGCCAAGAGCAATCACCCAAAGGGTGATGAGCAAGAATTAGCTGGTCATTGCAGCAAGCACCTAAATAACCGGTCCTGAAGGACCCCCTAGGAGGGACTCTGCATCTGAAATTATCTGACTTTATGTCTTCACTTTATCTGAGTCCACAAACTACAGTGATGCTCAAACAAACAAGCCTATTCCTAATTAGGTGTGTTAATGCAGGAAGAAATGACAGTATTTGCATGTTGTGCAGGATGATGGAAGTTTACAGTACATAAGAAAAGCACTATCTTCTGTCTTTATGAAAAGATGAGAACAGGAGAATATTCCCAATAGGACACACTAGGCACTTGCCAGAAGAGTTAATCACACACAGGTAGGATTATATATCCCTTTGGACAATTGGTCTTCAGTGAAGCACAGAAACACAGAGTACTCTTCAAATACCCTGGGAATGCTAAGAACAAAGTCCTCCCAAAAGACACCACCCCCTTCACGTAAAAACCTTCCCTCATTTTTGTTTTTGCTTTTTACCTTGCAGGTAAAACAAGTCATGTGCTGACACAGTTTTCAGTGGCCCAGAAAAACAACCATCTGAGTAAAACCAGTACACCAAGCCATGACTTACTGGCTGAGGAGCCAGCATCCTCCTGCTTCCAGCAACAGTGCTGCAAAGGCTGCAACCTCTGGCACAGAGACATAGAGTAAAGCTCAAGGCAGTAATGCCTCCAGTTGCTTTACAACCAGCCAGCTTTAGCCTTTTATTAACTCCTCATGCTGTATTCCAACTTAATACACTGTTGGGGTGCTCTGGAGCTCATTCAGGACCTTCACTACATGACATTCCCTCCTAAGACCCAGAGAGCACAGTGGAGGTACTGCTTAGACAAGCTCAGAGATCTTTGCCCTGTCACAGAAAAACACTCTTCAACAAACAGTTTCTACATTAAAACCTTGAACTCGTGTAAAGAAACAGTACAACAGATTGGAAGAAATAATCATATAAATTAAATTTAGAGGGCTTGTGATCAGATAAACGTATCGAAACATTACATTTCCTTCAGAATTACAGTTCTCCATTTTCTTGTAAAAGCTGAGGACACTTGGTGTCAGGGAATTCAAGCTGCTGTGCCATAGCATTGCTTGGAAACTTCCAGTAGCTTCCTGCACAGACCAGGCTGAGCAGCTGCTTCAGCTGGATGCTGACTCTGGAGCCCGCTGTTCCTGGCCACCAGGAGCATTCACCTCCCCAAGGGACATCAGGGCACCGGCCAGGCAGGAGGAACAGCTCCATCTCCAGTTGGGATCAACCAGCTGCTCGCCACTCGAGGGCAGCATTTCAGTAAAATAAAAAAGACATAGGAACAAGAATGAAGGACACCAAACTGCTGGACTGTGTTAGCTCACCACGAGGATTTTGTTTGCAGGCTGATCTCCAAGCTTTCTGTAGCTGTTTAAACAACGTGGCAATATGAGCAGAGTACTGAAGTGTAAGCAGTGGAGGAATAGGAGGTCAATACCAGATAAATCTGAGCAGAGACTGTACAGGCACTTTAGTTTACATATGTCTTAGCTACCTAAAAGAAAAGCAGATGCACCCACATCTGAGTCTTCCACCCTCCTCCAACAGAAACAATTTATCTGAGAAAGGGAAAAAGTTTTTACTCAGAGCAGCCAACTCTCTTCTACCAGATCTCAGTTCTTGTACAATAGTGACTCTAAAAGCTAAGGAACAGCACCCAGTAAGTGTCAGGATACAAAACAATGACCCACTTGGACCATCATCACCTTCTCACTTCAATAACACCACAGCATTTCTAAGGCCTGCTGCCCAAAGGGAGAAGCCTGTGATAAAAGGCATGAATGCTGCTGGTTTAGTGCTCTACTTACACCAGCTAAAAATAGTCACAGGCCAAAAACATCCTCCAGTTTTGGACACTGAATGACAACATGGGCTACAAGGCCAATTAGGCCAAATTAAAATATACCAACAGAAAGAAAATAAACACTGGTAAACTTTGTCTGGAAGGCAAAGAGGGCTCTTGGCATAGAAACTTGCTACACAGCTTCAAATGCACCCATGTCATTGTTTTGTCTTCTTATTCCAGAGAAGCTTTCCTTCATACAAGGACAGGCTGCTCTCAGAGGAGCGTCACAAGTGTTGCTTAACAACACAAAAAATACAATTGGGGCCACTTCTTCCTAAAGCTGCTTTGGTTCTGCTTGCCTGCCCGCTCACTTACTTGCTTGCTGTCTCAGCAGTCCTTTCTTAGTAGTCCTCATCTTCTGTGGCAGCAGTCCTCTTCTGTGTTCTTTCCTTCTCTTTTATGCTCTCCCTCTCTGAGGGTCAGCTGGTCTCTGGTCTTTAGTAGCTTCACCTGGCTCTGAACAGCTGCAACTCATCCAGGGACTGCCCACAGCCTGTTCTTGCTCTCCTACGTGCCTCTCTTTCTGCTAATAACTAAAGCTGGTTTGGCTGGGGCACACCAAAAAGTGCAAATACATCACAACACACCAGGGCCCCCACCTGCAGGCCTGGGGTGCTGTAGTCTGAGGCATCCTCTGCACTCAGTAAAGAGAGGTGATTTCAGAAGTGACTCACAGAACACCAGTGAAGGTGCCATTAATATCCATATTACATACAGATTTACTGTGTTCATTGTTTTTTAATTAAAAGAGGCTAAAGTAGGGCTTAATTGCACTGAATTTGAATTCAGCAGGAAGAGGAAGACGCTATTGTTATCTTGGCCCCAGCAGGCTCAGCAGGGATGGCAGAGTGGGATAATGGTGAGATCCTGCACATCCAGCTGTAGCTGTGTTGTAGGTGCATGTGAACAGAGGAAGCTTATGTGAAGCAGCTGTCAGCATGGACAGCTCAGACAACGTGAACAGAGCCATACAGAAGCTAAACCAAAAACACGTTGAAACTCAGAAGGATTCTGCAATGGCTAATTGGCAATTTGACATTCATTTCACTCCAGAAATTGAAATAAAATATCCCATCATGGGGTGCAACAATAAAGGAATGACTCAGAAGGTTCACTGTTCTTCACAGGTACTTACCTTCATGTTTCCAGCACTATTTTTGCCCTCCTCCCTTTCCAAAATGAGCATGATGTGCTGCCATCATCCTGCAGCAGGGTTTACACGGACAGCAACACATCAGGAACGTAAGGCAATTCCCCCTGCAAATCTCTCAGCCAGCCTGGGAGGTAAAAGGTGCTGTTTAGCAACAAAAAAACCTTGACTCTTTCCTCCTAACTGCAAAGGAGGCTGCTTACACTTAAAGCTGCTTTAGTCCAGCTCGCTTACTTGCTGTCTCAGCAGTCCTCTCTTCACAGTCCTCTTCCGAGGCAGTAATCCCCCTCTGCAGCAGCAATCCTTTCCTGCGGGCTTCTCCTCTCTCTGATGAGCTGCTTGCCAGAGGGTCAGCTGGCCTCCTGCCCTCAGTGGGAACACCTGGCTCCAAACAGCTGCAGCCCATCAAGGCCAAGCCTGCCCACAGCCCACCTTTGCTCTCCTACATGCCTCTCTTTTTACTTTAGATGGACACAATACATACACGTGCTAATAACTAAAGATGGCTTGGCTGGTGCACACTAAAAGGTTTAAATACATTACAACCTGTCACTGACGTGCTACACGGTGCAAAAGGAAACGTGCTACTGAGGCATTATAAAGTTAGTCAACATCGAGCCATCTGCTACACATAATCTCAGGGTGCACGTCACCAGCGAGGCATGAATTTAAAGAAGGCTCTAGCCTGACATTTTAGTTCTAAATTGAGTACATTTAATCCAGTAGTCATTGAAGGAGAGCAGATACTGTCCCAGGGCACCTTCCTAACAATTGCTTCTTAATGTAGAACAGTGCTTTATGCAGTTTATGATGTTAAAGGATATATATGATGATGATGATGCTACACGTTTCCTACTTCTGTATCACTGCCTGATAACTTATTAACCAGAAAAAGCTGTAAACAATTTGATTTCAAGGATTTTATGACTTCAAGGAAAAAGTTGATAAACCATAAAAAGGGTAAAAACAAAATATGAGCAAAAAGAAAGCCCGAAGGCCAGACACTGTCCCTGAAGAGCCTCTGGAGAGCCTGTCCCACACTCCTTCAAAGCAGTGTCAGAAGAAACTCCCTGCCTGCCAAGTCCCTCATGCTGTACTGGGTACTGCCTGCTGGCCCCATGTCCCAAGGGCTGATACAGCCACAAATGGTGTCCTCTTAGATGGAGATGTGGAGAACATGGTGATTCCATCCTACATATCCAGCCCACCTATTTTCACTGAAAACAACTATGAAATTTCCAAAAACTGCCTGCCCTTTCAACATGCACAGGCAAAAACCAGATGTCAAAAGATGTAGTTAGGAAGGAGAGGCTGAGTGGTATCATCACTCTCCAGGAGCTCACACCAAAAACCACACAGCTGGAGGAAACAGAACATCTGTGATAGCAGAAGCCAGCCCTCGCCACGGGACCCAAACTGGTTTCATCCTTTCCTGTGCAAGATTGCTCCTACCAGAGTGGGACTTGCAATGCTCACATTACCAAGCAGCAGGTGATGGACTAGTAAAGCTGGAGGCAATGAAGAATGAATAATCATGCACCACAATCCAGCTTAGAAAAATATTCAGCCTCTGCAAATGGTAAGGAAGGGGAATTAATAAAACTTCACTAGAACTTTATACAAAGCCAAAAAAGCTCTAAGAATACAAATTCACAGCATACGATATTGCAACATTGTCTTGTAACCTTAATACAGAAAGCCACAGTCACCCCTGCTAAGAGCTTTAAATATTAATAATGGCTCCCAGCTGCTACTGCTACATAATGGGCTTATTTTGATGAGGAAGATGTGCACAGCTTAAGTAATGTGCACCAGTTCAGATGATCCTACTTTCCTTTTGAAATTCATGCAAGACCCTCTCTCCTCGCTGCAATTAATTGAAGAACCCAGGGCTATTATTCTTAAAAGGCAGGATTTGTCTCTGATCTTTGTCCTACATTACATCTTTTTTTTGTCAGAGGTTGCAACATGAGCAGAGGTGGATGGTTTAGCTTGATACACGACTCATTACCAGAGGGCAGCCTTCTTTTCCTCCACACGGTCCTAATTAGTGTGAATCTGCCCACACAAATAGCCTATGAGGATAGGGTTTTTTATTGTTCTCTGTCCTACATCAGTGCAACCATTATAAATGGTAATGTCCCTGGCTTGCATCATCATAAACATCAAAGTTAGGAAATGCTCAGTTTCCTCTTATCCTTCACTAAGCAAGCTTGAGTTTCTTTAGTGGCAAAGTAGGTGATGAATAGCTGACCACTAACGGAGTGATTAATTAGCCAGAAGGCATTCTCTTCTCTACTTACTTTGCCATTAAATTATATGGCCACCTTAACTAGACTGAGTTGATAATGATCTCTATTTTAGAAGATTGTTGACTGTAGTCTGCTGACCCATATAATATTTAAAATAAATCAAGATCATTGTGCACTTACTGATCTAGATATGAAAGGTTTCCAATGATAAAATGGCAGCTAGATATCCAATACTAACTGGAAGGAACACAGACTAATATACTGTTGGTTATTTAGAAGATTCATCATGAAGCATTACTAAAAAGAAAACCCTCATCCTCAGAAATTCAGAAAGACAGAAGAGGCAGTAAGAGTTCCTAGTCTTAATGATTCACTAGAATTATCATTAACTACTGCTGCATAAGTAAATATTGAAATATATCTTTTCTGGCCATAACCAATTTCTTTCCAAAGATTTTATGTAAGAATGCAAAACTAGTATTATCTAGGTCTGAACATGTCCCTGAGGGAAAAAATGCTGAAAGGGACTTCATCTTTTTCAGATTCAGCTCTAAGTAAGCCTTAGGTCAGGAAGACATTCCACTCATCTTGGTTGAGCTTTGTGAAATGAAACCTTTTGTTTCTAAAAGTGTGTTCCTAGCTGCTATAGCTACAGCAATAACCTCCCAAAGGTGAAACGAGGAACAGATGTAACAACGTCCGCAGCCACCCTTGGGACAGTGACTCTGAGGAGTGAACTCCTCTGTCCCGGGTTAGCCCGATGAGAGTGTCAAGTCCAATCCTCAGATATGTGACTTCAGTGAGCAAGAAACGGTTTGGACAAGTACAGCTCCTTGAAACTGGGAGCTGCTGTGGAGAAAGAGATCCCAGACGCAATAATAAGGAAACAGCAAAGACAGAAGAGAACAAGGGGAAAGGAAGTGGAGTCAGTAGTGCCATGAGGCTCCCTGAACAGAGAGAAGGTCATGATCAGACAGCAAACCAAAACATTCAAACTAATTGCCATGCAGCCCCTGCCCATCAGCAAATACCCAGGGACATCAATAAGCGGCTGATTCAGAGATCAGGAGGGGAACTGGGGAACTGAGAACCCCAAGGCTCTAGCAGGGACTCTTCCTAATGTGGCACGTTTGGTGTCCTGACATTGAATGCCCACACCTGGAGGAGCAGGTAAGCAGTGGAAACCCTTCCCTCTTTCTGCCTGCCAGGGGAGCTCCACTTGTCCGGGGTCAGGCACGGGGGAGGCAGCAAGCAGCGGTGCCAGCAGAGGCAGCCTGCACGGCAGCGCTGTGCAGCGGGAGAGCTCCAGCTCCCGCCCAGCCACCACCGGGGGCTGGCAGCCAACAACCTCTCAGGGCCCAGGCACCCTGGGGAAGCTAGTATCTCCCTCTGCTTTCACAGGATCAAAGACTAATCCATTAAGGTATTTCAGTAGCCCGAACACCACATTTCCGCTGCTTACACGATTTTTAAAAATGAAGTGTCATTAGCAAGACACTTCTGGTTTCTGCTGTAACTTGCTTTGAATGCAAATCAAAAGATACAGGTGAAAAAAATGGGTTGCCTAACTGAAGCTCTTGCTCAAATTTCTAACATAATTTTTGGTTTAGAGGGTATTCACTTCATATAGAAAAAAATGCAGTCAGCTAATCAGATCAAGTATCTTGGCAACATCCCAGATTCAAATGTTCCTCTGGCTATAATATGGATTTTGATATAAGAAACAAACATTTCCACAAATTGCTGACTCAAAGAAAGGACAGTCCAGCAAGTCCAGAAGAAATAAAACCTCATCTATCCTTGAAAAGGTTTATTACTAAAATAAAGCTTTCAATATTAAAATATCTGTGGCGTCTTTATACTACTGCAAGGGATGCTTCTGCTGTTCTCAGTATCGTGACAGCTGATTTAAAGTGTATTACACACACTTTCCATACAAAGAGAGTCTAAGATAACATTAGAGGGAATAATACTGTCTAATATTTGTGTACCTGTCAAGCACATTTTCAAACTAATTGATATTGCATGTTCAGCTCATTGTATCACTAATGTTAAACAAAATTTCCATCTTCTTGAACTGCAGCTCCCCTTTACTAAAAGCCATTTTAGCTGAAGTAACTGGTCTGAGTAATTCCAGCTCTAGGCAGGCATCCAGATGTTTGTAACTTCCATTATCAGCCTGAAGAGGCTGAAGCTGATCTATGGCTCCACACTGCACACACAGTAGACATTTTTAATATATGCTGACCTGCAGTTCAGCTCTTTTGCTAGGTGGGTCATGGCTGAAGTGCTGATGCAGTTCTGCAGAACAAATTGTTTCACAAGGGATTGCAAGCACTGAGATGTCACAATCTGGTGCTCACTTTCTATAGCTGGTACAAACACAATTGGACATCCCTAGGGGAGCCTCCAACTTCCCAAATATATTGTGCATATAGACTGCAGAAAAATTAAACTGAACCTTTTCTTGCCGTCAGTTTCTTGGTGAGAAGTACTCACTTGGAACACTGTCACTACAATTAATTTTAATATAACATGGTATTCCAATACCTGAAGGGACCTTACAGGAAAGATGGGGCAAGACTATCTGCAAGAGCATGTAGTGGCAGGACAGTGGGGAACGGGTTCAAACTTTAAGGCGGTAGGTTTAGATTTAGTATTGGAAAAAAGATTTTTTACTGTGAGTGTAGTGAGGCATTGGAACAGTTGCCCAGTTAAGTTGTGGATGCTCCATCCTTGGAGGTGTTCAAGGCTGGGTTGGATGGGGCTTTGATCAACGTGGTCTAGTGGGAAGTGTCCCTGCCCATGGTAGAGAGGCTGAACTAGATGATCTTTGAGGTCCTTTCCAACCCAAACCAGTCTACAGATTCTATGATCCTAAGAACCAAGTTATTTTCCTTGAATGAATTTTCCAACGTGTTACTGTTTCAATAAATCTGGCATGATGACACTTTCATATTTGTGCACTTATGCCCAAAGTCACTCCTTTTCACACTCTCTTTGGCGGACCGCACTCCTGAGCCTCCAGCCGGCAAACAGGCCAGAGTCTCAGGAGCCAAGGGCACTCGGTGCGGCCCCTTCGGCGGCGGTTCCAGCGGCGGTTCCGGCAGCGGTTCCGGCGGCGGTTCCAGCAGTGGTTCCAGCAGTGGTTCCACCGGTGGTTCCAGCGGCGGTTCCAGCAGTAGTTCCAGCAGT
>VWZW01008221.1:1421631-1536421 GCA_013397115.1 Edolisoma coerulescens | reverse complement strand
TGTCGCAGCGGCTCGCCCACACCAAGGCCCGCTCGTACGGCAGCACGGCGAGCGTGGCCGCGCCGCTGGCCGAGCGCTACGTGGAGCACCGGCTGAGCGCCGGGGACACGCTGCAGGGCATCGCCCTCAAATACGGCGTCACGGTAAGGGAGCACCGCCGGCGGGGCCGGGAGCGGCGCTTAGAGCCGGAGAATGGCCTGGGTTGGAAGAGACCTTAAAGATCATCCAGTTCCAAACCCCTGCCGTGGGCAGGGACACCTTCCACTAGAGTAGGATGCTCAGAGCTCCATCCAGCCTTGAGCACCTCCAGGGATGGGGCAGCCACAACTTCCGTGGGCGGGCAGAGCCTGGCTCCCCGGACAGCGGGGCAGTTGTTGGGCCCAGAGCCGAGAGGTGACTGCAAGAAGTTGTCCCATAGAGCATTTCCCAAACACAGTGGGCAGAAAACGGTGTGGGTACGGCGCTAGTCTTAGTTTCAGTATTTAAAATGCTGACATCAGAACTTAGGGCCTGCCCGGAGGGGTCAGCACGCAGTGCTGGTGGCACAGGGAGCTGGCACTGCCGGGGCTGACACGGCCCGGGCACTGCCAGCGTCGGGTTCCGGGTGCGCTGGGGCCTGGGAGGGGACACACACCTGCTCCCACCCAGTAAACCTGTACTCACACAGCTGGTCACCATTACACTCACTTCAGGTTAAAAAAGAAAATCAGTGTGATTAAACTTATCCTGAAAAGAAGCATTATTTTGAGCTTGACACACAGGCTGTGACAAGAAGAAAGAATTTCTTCCCGTAGCTTCAGGGCTTCGATTAGCTTCCGTAGCTTCACATTCTTCCATTGTGATCTGCCTACCAGCCCAGAGGTGAGGCACACATACCACTGATTTGAAAGTGTTGCTGCTTTTCCGCTCACTTTCTACGGAGAAAGAAATTTTATTTCTGTGAAAAATGCTGAAAGGCTTGTGCCAGCCTAGGACATGCAGAGTCCCATAAACTCTACCAGCAGGCCCTTCTACTACCATTCCAGACGGAGCAGAACTCACACACCCTGCCTCATTCCCACTTATTTGGGGCCCATATTCCGATATGCAGCTGCAGCAGTCCCAACACGCAAAATTGCTCGGGGCCAAGCAGCTGATGAGCGTGGCACTGGTGCAGTCAGTGCCACTTTGACATCAGCTGCAAACAGCACCTTCCAGCTGGGCTCTCTCTAGAAGAGCTACAGTGGAGTCCCAAACTGTTAGGTTCTGACTGGAGGGGTTTCTTTTGCTTCTCTTGCTCTGCAAGATCTACTGAAGCCTTCCATCACCTTCGACAGCATTCAGCCTTTATTGTGAAAAGGGTTGGAAGTCTATTTCTCTTCTCTTTTGAAAGATTACACCACTTTTGACTGATTCTTGTTGCAGGTTAATGACACTGGTCCACATTAAAGTAAACTTTTGCTCACTAAGAGGGCAAAGCAGCTCATTGGATGTTAGATTTTTTTGTTTGTTTGTTTTTTGCAGCACTTTCCATAATGGACAAAGTCTCTGGCCTAAATGTTTTAGCCGTGTTACTCTTCTTCAGAAGTGTGTTTGCTCACTGCAATAAGTAAAAAAATACAAAGAGATCACTAAAATAGTAGTTTTCTAGAAAAAAGGCATTTCTAAGCAATTTACAGCTGTCTTTCAGCTCAAGTGAAGTTGTGGATCAAACCTGTTCAAACAGCTCTAAGTTATGAACCATAAACTTTGTTTAGAATATGAGTTTAATAAGCTTTTGCCGTGCTAATGGTGTAAAATATATATGTTGGGGTTTTTTCACAACATCTTAGTGGTTATTTGATTTAGTAAGTGTTCTGCTTAAGAAGCCAGAGCTGCATCATTATAGACTTCAGTTGAGAGAGGTTAAACTGACATGAAATGCCCCTAAGGGCAATGACAAGTTCAGCGAAACCAGCCATTGTGTTTCTTTTAATGGGTTTCAGCCCAGGGCAGGAATGTATGCAAACGTGTTTGCTTTTAGCAAAATGAAGACTGTTGTGTGTTCACACGATTACAAGGACTGACTTCCTCCAAAGAGTGCTTCTGTTTGCTTCCTGCATCATGTATTCTTGGCTGGGAGTGAGAGTTGTAATGGAAACATCAGAATTATCTTTGGCTGCCGTTGCCCCCAGTATTACTGGTTTCAGAAGTTTCCCCTGTGGTTTTCCTCACTGGGAGTTGCTTTGTAGCCAGAGACATCCTGTCCAGTGCCTGCCTTTGCATGACTTGGCGTAGACAGTTCAAGGTAGATAAAAATACCATGCTGGGGGAGAGGGATCAGTGTGCTTTGTTCGGCCTCATCCTCTGCCCTTCACCCCCTCTCCCGGATACTGTCTATTAATCTTCACAAATTGCATTTGTTGTATCTTCCTGTTGAGTAAATTAACGCTGGGAATTCACATTTATGGTTCAGCCGATTTATGGTTCAGTGCAAGTGCTGTATCCCTTTTGAGGGGAGAAGGATGAGGACTGTATTTCATTGTCAGCAGAAGTAGTTTTGATTAATTAGTTCAGCACCAGTTTACATGTTAGTGCAGCTTCAGTTAAAATATTAAGCACGTGCTGAAGCTTTTGCTCTTTCACTATGATGGATCTGTAGCTAAAGGGCATTACTTCAGTCTTCCTAATACTAAGAAAAGAAAACTCTAGTTAAATCCTGCTCTCCAAACACCTCTGAATGTACAGAGTCACACTGAGTTGTGGGAGTTATGTTGCACACACTGCTCAGGGCTTTTTAGAACCAAGTACTTTCCTTTTTGTTATTGCTCAGTGCAGAGGTACAGACTTCCAAATGCTATGAGCTGGTATTTTAGGAAGAAATAACCAGAGGTAGAGTTACAGTGAAATAGGAGAGAGAACAGCAGTGCAGTGCATTATTTATCAGCTATTGAAGCATCACCTTCCAACTCCCCTGCAGAAGGGTCTCAGTTTTCAGTTTCTGTATTGTGTTTTTACAGAAAAGCTCCAGCTAGTGTTTTAAACATTTTTTATACCCATCAAGACAGACAACTTCTAGAGATTTTAACCATCAACATTTACACCAGGGCCATTAGAAGTCTCATGACTAAGTCAGGTAGAGCTTCCTTTGTGCCCTTCAGATGGTGCTCAGCTTGGGAGAGAACTTGCACCCTTATACCCTTTGAGCCTTACTACAAATGGTTTCCAAGTCTTAAAAGCTGTAAGAGTAGTGATCTTCTCTTACTTGTGATGCTGGATATTAGCTATTCAGTTTTTAATTGGGATTATTAAATCTAAGCATTTCACCACCTTAGCCATCTGCATCAACAGGTTGAATCCTCATGGTAACTTTATCCCCCTTGTCTGGATTCTGCATGATTTTTACCAGAGAGTTCACCTATAGGAGCTGCTAGCAGTTCTGAGCCTTATTCTAGTATAAATTCAAATCAGCAGTACTTTTATGATAGAATTTTTGTTCTTTGGCAGGCTGTTCCTGTGAGCCTGCACAGAGACTGGAAGACTGCTCAAGGAAAGCATCTTTAGGTAGTGCAAGACTTTGGAAAAAGCAGTGTTGTGAAGTCAAGTGTACGTAAAACCGAGGATGTTAGCAAGGCTAAAACAGAACATGCACTCTGAAACCACTTTGAATGCAAACAAATTCTTTCCTGAAATAATTGCTGCTGCAAAGAAAATATAGATTTATTTTAACTAAAGGTTGTGTACTACTTCAGAAAGTTAGTGCTTTATACTTCGCCAAAACCTAATAACTTACATTTTTCCTATCTTTTTCAGATGGAACAAATAAAGAGGGCAAATAAACTGTTCACTAATGACTGTATATTTCTGAGGAAAACCCTGAATATTCCTGTTATATCAGAGAAACCATTACTGTTCAATGGACTTAATTCACTGGAGTCTCCTGAGAACGAAACTGTTGACAGCTCACCTTCTTGTGATGAAGGACTAGTGGCAGTTCAGGAAGAAAGTAGTTCTTCTCCCAGTCCTCAAGAGCCTGACAATCAGCCCACTGCACCAGAAGAATTATCTGCCAAAGATTTCCTACAGAGACTGGACTTGCAGATTAAGTTATCCAAACAAGCAGCCAGAAAACTAAAAGATGACATTGTCAGGTAAATTCCGCTTTTGGTGTTAAACATCTTAATCTCAGCCTGAAGGTGTTTTAGTCTGAGCTGACCTCTCTTTGTGGAGTCTCTCAGACAGCATCTGTAGCTTTAATTTGTCAACAGCAAGTGCCTGCTCTTCTCATGCAGCAGATACATTCAGAGCACAGCCTTAGCAGGTGCCTTGCTATGGCAGTTAGAAAGGCTGCCTCAGAATACATTGTTTAGAGAATATGAATACTGTTGCAAAAGAGCCAGAATGCCAGGATTCTCCAAGATGTCTTGCTGTGTGAGTAGGCAAGTATTTAAGCAAAAACATAGTTTTTGGGGGAGTACTAAGCCAAGGCCTATGAGGAAGCTGACTGTGTACAGCAAGGCATGATTGTATTTTTCTTCTGTCCCAAATTGCCCCATTGTGTAAATTTTCTCCATGATGCAGTTTCAGTTAAGCTTTCCTATTTCCTTTCCCTATGCAGTTTCCCCCTGTGTGGATCCATCTATGCAGACTTCATCTTTTCTTCAGTATTTCCACAGCCAGGAGCTCCCACATACTTACTTAGAGAGAAAGCAGTACTTTCTGACTTCTGTGCCACAGTAGTCATCCCCTCACACATGTAGCTATCCCATTGAGAGCACAGAAAGACTGAGAGCAAGAGTGGACTTCAGTAGTGTTTGTTTTCCATGTCCGTGGGACAAGCTTCCTCAGCCTGTTCACAGTCAATCTCTTGGGCTGGCTCTCTGCCTGTTTATTCCCTGCAGAAATCACCTCAGTGGGGGTGCCGAGGTGGCCTTTCTCACAACAATAAAGGGTGTGACTGCGGGGGACTGGTGCTGCTTCTCTTACCGGAGAGAAGTTACACCTGCAGATACATCCTTTGCTTTCGCAAATTTGTTCGATGCACAACTTCATCCACCAGCTTGGTTCACTCACATACTCTGATTTCGAGGGCAAGCAACATACTTTTCATGCTAAGCAGAAAGTAACCTTTCAGGACCAAATTTACTGAGTAGAGAGTCCAATAATTTCTTTAAATTAAGGGATTATGTTTGAAGGACAGCAGTATAGTGCATTTAGCAATTGGACAAGCCTCCTTTGGGGAAATATCTCCACATACAACTCTCCATTGCCAGGACACTCTTTAGAGTCTCAGGGAAGGCTGGAATGCTTTCACATCTTGTTAACACACTCGTCATTTACTTTCTTTTGCATTGATTGCGTGAAAGGAGAAATGGCTGTTGGAACTCAGAACCTTCTCTGTGCAAACTCGTCCACTCACCACTTCCATTGTTATGTTTGAAGCAATGTAGAGCATCTATCAAAATGTGCTGCTCCTGACTTTCAGATCATTAGATGTACGTACCTAACACAGATTAGAGTGGGTGTTGACCCAGCAGTTAAACTGCATAACAGGAAACCACAGTCCCTGCCAGAGGAAGGCAATTATTTTAACACCCCTTCAACAAAATATCGTGCTAATTTACAGAAGGAAATTCACTTAGACCTTGCTGCACCATGAGCAGAGCCAATACAGTGGAAGTGACACTGCATAAATAGTTCACTGCTGCCACTAATACCCATTTCCTATACTGCTTCAGTTACAAATTGGGAAATGAGGACCTGATACCAAGTTTCCTCCCAAGAAATAATGTACACAGGAGGATGAGTTACTTTCCCACCTCCTGTTCAGATTTAGCAGGTAATTCTGTTAATTATGCATACAACAGATTTTTGTTGATCAGGATGCTACAGGAAGCCTGAAGTACAGAGGTGCAGTCAGTCTGCTGAGCAGGATGTTACCCAAAGCTTTTGAAGAGAAATTGCTTCCTGTGCATCTGATAATTCTCATAATATTCCCGTCTACATCACTGCCCCTGGCTTTTAGTCATGGCTCACAAAAGCTGTCCTTGCCTTGTCCTCTCCAAAACAGTTGGAAAGGACCGACCCCTTTACAGTCTGGCAGGAAGGGGCAAAGAACCAAAGTCAATGTTTACTCTGCGGAGGACAGGAGTAGAGAGAGACCATTGCCAAAAACCTCGGGGATACTTTTCAGCTGTGTACCATCAATGGTGTATCTGGGTCCAGACTGGAAGGTGGCAACATTCCTTACTGTGCTCCAGCAGCTCCCCAGAAGGCACCTATTCTCCTTCCCACCCAGACCTTTCATGTCCCTTGCTTGGAGCAGGAAGCCTTTGGAAATTGGACAGCCATGATAATAAACCAGCCTCATGAATATGCAAGTTTTCTATTCTTAGAGTGAAAACCATTTATGAAATTAGAGTGCTGTTTCCAGCTGCTCTGGCCTGTGTTCAGGTTGCCTTGTCAAGGCCTGTTTAGAATTTGATGTGCCAACACTGCCGAGTACTTCCGTGCCCGCTTGAGAGTAACAAAGGAGCACCTGGAGTTAATCCACTATCACCAAAAGGGACACTGGAACTCACAAAACTGCAAGCAGGAGCAGACTGTCAGTTCATGAACTTAAAGAGCCATAACTTCTCACCATACCATGAGCCTCATTTGACAGATGGTGAGAGCCACATCTACTGAATTGCTCTTTACTCGTGCCTCCTTTAAGTTGCCAAGGATGCATGTGCACACATGCACTGATCTGGATTAAACCACACATGGCAGTTTCATAGTCAGAAAATGCCCTGTGCTACAGAGGCAGCTTAGAGTGAATTATATTGTTTAATCAGAACTCTTGGAGTCACTCCCTTAAGTGCTCTTAAAGCAATAAAGTTTAGGTAGAAAAACTGGGGAGCACATAGTTGCAGATTTAGACTAAATATTAAAGTATAATAGCTGTGCAAGCAGATGAGCATTTCTAATCACTGTTGGTTATAGAAGCCAATAGAACTGGTGTCAGCACAGGAACAGAACCTCGCACTGTCATCTGCTCACTTGCCTTGACCTGAACCTAGGAAAGAGCATGGTCTTGAAGCCTTCAGAACTGATAACTGATTGAGATAATTTGCCCAGTAATTTTTTGCCCTCATTGGCTATCAGCTGAGAAAAGAGACACCTCAATAAAGGAGGCTGTCTGTGGAGAATCCTTTCAGACGTCCCAAAACTAACAACTCAGATTGCTGCCTTGTTTAAGTGTGGATTCTAGAAGCACCCAAGCATTTGAGTGTACTTGCTCACAGTCAGGTGTCCTTGCTCTTACAGAAGAGGCTGTTTGTGGCCTGGTGCACACCATAGCTTGCAGAGACTTCTCTCAGTTCCTGTAACCCACTGGGCAGAGTGGTGACAGCAAACGGGAAGAGACAGCACTACAGAGTGTTGTAATGCTGTGCTGTTCCTTTTCCACCCCCCGAAGGAGAATGTTGCAATGCCTCACCACTTTGCTATTTTAAACATCTTAAAAGTGAGGTAAATTGTTTGGTCATTAAACATCTACACGCTGCCATGTTGGTGCGTGTTGGCCGTGGACCAGGGCTACTACTGTATACTTTTATTTCCTGTAAAGCTCAGCTTGTTTTTAAGCCATCAGAACAGACTTGTACTTGCTATGTGAGGTTCTAAGATCTACACTGGTATTATTTCCTGGTCGTTACCCTGGTTGGGGTAGTGTTGCAGACCTGGCAGAGGCTGGCACTGCAGCCTGGGACAGAAGAGCAGGAGCTGCTTTGCTGAGCAGTTCCAGACCTTGGTCAGAAATGTACTTTGCACATTACACCAGTGACTGCTTTGCTTCAGTTCCAGCATAACAAGCTGCTTTATGGTTCTTATGTCCCTGCCCTGCAGAGAAGCCCCTCAGAGCTGGCCACAGCCCCAGTGCTGGCCCTCTGCCCTCTGCTGACAGCTGCCCCCCGCATCCGAGTGCACATTGCCCCAGGGAGGTGGGGACAAACAGCTGAGGCCGTGGCTTTGTTACCTGCGTGTCTGAAGACCTGCTGATATAACATCATTATTTCAGCTCTTCAGTTGTCTATATTCACCCATAATCTACTCATTTCAGACCAGTGTTTGGCTGTTGCCACATCAGGATGGATGCTATTCTTATATTAAGGCTTTTAAGAAAAATGACTGAAAATCTGATTCTGGCAGTCTTTGGTTAGAAGGGAGGTCTTTTTGCTGTAACTCTGCCACATTTTATTCTCCTAAAAGGGGAAATAAAACAAAACTAAGCAGTACAAAGTAATTTCTAGTGTAGAGCATAGAATGTAACTTTCTACCCCACTGGACAGTCTAAGTTCTGAAAATACAAAAGTTCTCCTTCATCCTCACACAAGCTAGCAGGAGATTGCTGTTTGCAACTAAGTTCTGCATGTGTGGCTACAAACCCATTGCCCCAGAAGGATGTATGTCGGAGCTTCAGAATGTACTTTTTGAAATATTTAGCTTTGGCTGAATTGTTATGGTTGAATTTTACAGTCCTGCAAGCCAATCTTACAAGCTTGATGTGTTGATAGGTTTCAATTATGAAAAAAAGTTTTAAAATGTGTTGTCTTGAGAGAATTTATAAGTACAAGTGGTTTAGTGCTTATTTGACTAAACATGAGTCGTTTGCTTCCTTACTTTACTGTCATGCCACATATCACAAAAAGCTTCTGCAAATGATGTGTCATTAAAATGATAGTATTCCATGGCAGGTTTGGATGCAGAACTGAGGGTATAAGGAAGGGTACTATTTAAATGTACACAGATCATGTGCATCTTGGGAATGCTCCTTGGTACTGGGTCTGTAGCATCACTAATGTAAATAGATGTAGATTTGTAAAGAAGGCTAAAAATCTGTTCTCAGTACTGCTGTAACCACATATCCCTGCAATAACTACCAGTTTCATCCAAAACTCGTTTTTTTGAGGTTTCTTTTGTTGGCAAGATTATTTCAAGGCAGAAGAAATATTATGCCTTTGTCTTAAGATGATAATTTTGCTGGGAAGACAAGTGCAAGTTACTCTGCTGTTTGGTTTGTTTGTAGGGTTCTTCAATTCTGTTTTGAGGAGATAGATAGATAGATAGATAGATAGATAGATAGATAGATAGATAATCATGTTTATTAGGGAAAAGTCTTCATCGTTTTGATATTGAAATACTTAATTTTTACCTTATACCATTATTAGACTATTTGAATAACTGTACCTTTGTATGAAGGTATGTACAGTTTTAAAAGTAATCCTTTCACAGTGTAGTAACTGCAAAGTCCTTCTGTTCTTACCAAAACACTGAACTTGGCAGCAGCTTTAAGGCTGGCCTCTCAAGAAGAAAACTTTGAAGCTACAGTAGTACAAAGCAATGACCTTGGGGGAACTTGGCATCCTGGGTTTGGTACTGGATACTGCAGTGCAATAGGTTTGCATAACCCCTTTTTATTTTAAAGGCAATATTGTCAGGTAAACAGCAGGCAGATTGATTTTCCTGAGGATGTTCTAAAAGCAACATTACTTTGCTTTATCCAGTTATTACATTAACAATAGCACTTGGGAGCAATTGCTTTTTCCTAAGAAAATCCAAGTGATCAGTCTCAGTGGTGATCAATGCAAGGGAAGTATACATCAGGAGTATCCTTGCAGCATCAAGACACAGATCCACCCACAGCTGTGATGGACTGCTCCTGCTTAGCTTCATTTTGTCTGTCTGTGCCCCCTGCCATTCAAAATGTGGAAACAAACTTCTAACTAGCCTTTACTTAAAAGGAGAAATTAAAAGCAACAGTACAGGAACTCCAGTACGCCCTCCATTTTGTTATCCTTTAAGTTTTTCTTACTGATTTGATCAAAAATAGTTCTTTAAATACATTCTGATGTTGTTGAACTTGCACAGCTTTACTTGCTTTCAGCGTTACATTCTCCACATCTCAGAGCTCCAGAGATGTGGAATTACAGTATTATACCACCAAGTATTCCTGTTGGGCAAGGCTGGTGTTGCCTAGTTTGTTCCATTAGGAAAACTGGTCACCTGCATTTTCTTTACAGTTTTACTGCTGAGACGTGGTGTGTTCCTGACCTGATGATTATGATCATTTTCTTTTTAGAGATGAGGAGAATGAGGAAGGTCCCTATGCAACTTCTTCGTATCACCAGTAGAAGACAGATGTGATGGCCTGAAAACTTTCCATGAAATCAGTTCTTACAGAACTAAACAGTCAATAATTCAAAACCCAAGTCTTCTGGACTCATCCTCTTGATGTACTTAAAAGAAGTAATGAATGGGTAATTGCACTGAATTTATGACCTCTTCTGCCTTCCATAGGTTAATGTCCTTATGCTATATCAATAAAAGGTTTAAGCCTTCCAAAACTAGCAATGGCCTTTTTACCCCTTCTGTGCAAACTGTAGCATGGTAGCAACTATATATCCCCGAGGTCACCTTTATGCAGGATGTTGATCTTTAGTAAAGATTTTGTAAATACTTGTTAAAGTGAAATTTGTTTTAAGTATTTAAAAATATTAAATAAGTTTGCTTGTAAATGACAAACAATGAAAGTAATAGAAATTTACTTATTCTGCAAACATAGGCAAGTTTGCTGTGAAAGTTTTGTCTACTTCAGGGCTGCAGAACTTGCCTGTGAACCTTGTGTGTGTCTGTGTGTGGTATGATGTATTCCTAGAAAGGGGAATGCAGCTTGTTTTGATTAGTTAAAGTCTTTATGGTTAAAGAACTGTTTGCATATTGGATTTCTACTAATAAAAGGGACGAGTTACAGCAAGAGGGTTTTTTTTGTGAGGTATGACATTGGAATATCAGATGTGTGTTCTTGTGTGCAGTTATATTTTGTGTGGTTTTAATTTAATAAAATACAAAAAATACTGATGTGTCTGTTCATAATGAAGTCAGGCTTGGTTCTAGCCTGTTTTTTGGGAAGAATGGTTTGTCTAGTTTCACGAGCTGTTAGATGCTAATTTCAGGGTAAACGATGTCTTTACCCTTGCCATGTAACTCACCTCCTAAGTGAGACCTGTAGGAGCTATGTGCCCTAGCTGTGCAGTCTGTTAAGATGAGTAAGAGCCACACTGGCAAGCCTGCCCTGTGCTGAGAAGAGGTGCCAGTATTCAGGTCTGCAGGTGGACCCCATCTGAAGCTCAGGGAGGCAGAGTGCAGCCTGCAGTCACTGCTTGCCCTGAAGTGAGTGTATTAGCAACTTCTTGTTAAATATCCTGTATTTTTTTTCAAGTATTCCATAAACTTCACAAAACTCTCATCATTAAAAATTTGCTGGATCCCCACTGCAACAGATGCAGTTTCCTATCTTAGCTCATCAGTATCACTCCCTCGAAGCAAAACATTTCTGCAGTATGTTAAGAGGGAAACAATATATAAAGTTTCATTAATTTACTAAAACCAGAGGTAAAAATTCAAAGCTCAGCAGGAATTGCTATTTCCCCAGAGCTAGCAGGGACTCAGAGCCAGAAGGCTCATTCAAATCAACTCTAGCTTGTCCTAAAGAGAAAGTCTGCAGTGGCACACAAATTAACAAGAACAGAAAAAGCTTAGAGTGAAGAAAAGGAAGCACTGATTTTTCGTGAAGAGACTGGTGAATTAGTTTTAGGTCTTGTATCTTTTTTAAATTGGGATTGTATCTATTCCTTACACGATTATTACTTCTCTTGTTGTCATTTAATTTCAGTAGGACATTACGAAGCCAGAATGAACTACTTTCCCAAAGGCAACCCTAGCTTCAAGCCCAGTTATATGTTATTATTCCACAGAAAAATTTCATCTTTTTCTAGCAGAGACCTGCTGTTGTGATACCCCCACTGCTGCAGCACACCCGGCCCGAGGAGTGTGCTGAGCAGGTGAGAAGCAAAGCTCCCTGGCACAGGAGCTCTGCACCTCCCGCCGCCCGGCCCGGGCTGGCCACGTTTCACTGGGGCCGCTCCAAGAACAGGGCTGTGCCCGTGGGCTGCAGGACCTGCCGGACAAACAGCGTTTGCACCTGCTCTCCCTGACAGAAAGCCGTCCAGAAGCACAAGGGAGGCTCTGGCGGCCTGAGCACCCCAGAGCCCATGGCTGCACACCCTCAGTGTCCCCTCAGACAGCAGCAGCCCCACTGCAGATATGTTCTGCAGATATAAACGGAGCCTCTCCTCGCTGGAACCCCCCCCCAGCCACACACAACATGGCACTCAGGGTGAAACCCACAGAGACGCCCAAGCCACCTGTGCCACGCAGGCATCCTCCCTCAGGGCCGCCGCTGCCCGACACAAAGGCCGCCTGCAAGGGCCCTACCTTGCACCGCTGTCCCAGAGCAGGTCCCTGCTCCTCTCCTGCCACACAGACGCTCTTCGTGGTGCCCGAAGGGCTGAGGTCTGGGCACAGAGGCTTCAACTCTGCCATTCCATCTTCTTTGGCTCTTGCAGCCGTGTTTGGCAGAGCCTGCAGCAGCTGCCCTGCCCTGCGCTGGGGCGCGGCGCTGTCCGTGCCCACTGGGCCCGGCCGTGTGCGGGGGCTGAGGGGCGCCTTTGGCACGGCAGAGCCCTGAGGGGCGCGGCGCTGTCCGTGCCCACTGGGCCCGGCCGTGTGCGGGGGCTGAGGGGCGCCTGTGGCACGGCCGAGCCCTGAGGGGCCCGGGCTGGCTGCGGCTCCTTGCCTGTGGGCACCCTGGCTGTGGCCTGAGCACCGGGCCACAGATTCTCGGTGCTGGCAGCCCCCAGGGGCGAAGAGCTACATTTCCTCTGTTTAATTAACGCCCATTCCTGGTTTTCAGGCAGATGGATGGATGTAGGGCGTCACAATCCCCAGGGCGAATCCAGAGACCTGCCTGGGTTTTATGTGTAGGCAAAATACTTCTGGGAATTGCTTTGCTGTGCCTCTGCCAGTCCTTGCACCCCTTCTCTGCCAAGAGCCAGGGGCCCATCACCACTGTGGGTGTCACACACGGGGCCCTGAGGCACCCCGGGCACCCTGGGAGAACTGAGCAGGCGAGAGGGACCAGTGCCTGGAAGTTGTCTGTAAAACACTGAGCGAGTCAAGGTGGGGCTTTACTACTCTTACAAGTGTTCTTAAGACTCTGAAATAACTAATGTTTTAATATCTTAATTCACATTTTCACATTATTAGTTCGCAAAGTGACATATTTTCCTGCATATTTTATGTATTTTTATTCATTACCATGCATATTTTGCTTCCCACTCTGCTTTTATTCTTCATACACTTGTAGTTTCATTCTTTGTTTATGTATTTTTACCAATTCTGCAAGGTGTGACTTAGGGCTGGAATAGGGCCACGTCAGGCTGAAGTGAAGCAGATAAAATTCCACGTTTTGCAGCTATTTTGTGGTGAGGAACCTGCATGCTTGAAGTTTTGTTTTAATATACTTCTTCAGTCACAGCCTGAAAAGTCAAAACCTGGGCAGGCTTGCACAAGGATCTTTTTAAATGAAATATGTGGGACATACCTGATAACAAGTTTACATTTGGGACTCAGTTGCAATGTGGCTGGAGGCTACTAAAGCCCTGTGAATCCAGCTAACTCAGCCACCAGGTGCTGTATCTGCATCTCCCGTTCTCAGAAGGGCATCCCTTGGCACCCCAACCTTCCTGCGTGGCAGTGAACTGCTACTGCTCCGTGCTGCAGGATAGCCTCAAAAAGCTGGGCAGTGGAGAGAAAAGATGCATTCTCTTCGACACACAACAGCAGCCTTGTCCTGCTTCTTGGGGTTTAACCCCAGCTGGCAACTCAGCCCCTCACAGCCACTCACTCCCCTCGCAGAGGGATGGGGCAGAGCATCACAGGGGTGAAAGGCAGAAACCTCACAGGCTGAGATCAAGCCACTTCAATAGGTAATGCAGAAGCTGTGCATGCAAGCAAAGGGAAGGAAAACAAGGAATTCATTCACCACTTCCCATGGGCAGGCAGGTGTTCAGCCATCTCCAAGAAAGCAGGGCTCCATCATAAGTACTGGTTATTTGGGAAAATAAACATCGTCACTCTGAACATCCCACCCCCTTCCTCCTTCTTCNCCAGCTGGCAACTCAGCCCCTCACAGCCACTCACTCCCCTCGCAGAGGGATGGGGCAGAGCATCACAGGGGTGAAAGGCAGAAACCTCACAGGCTGAGATCAAGCCACTTCAATAGGTAATGCAGAAGCTGTGCATGCAAGCAAAGGGAAGGAAAACAAGGAATTCATTCACCACTTCCCATGGGCAGGCAGGTGTTCAGCCATCTCCAAGAAAGCAGGGCTCCATCATAAGTACTGGTTATTTGGGAAAATAAACATCGTCACTCTGAACATCCCACCCCCTTCCTCCTCCTTCCCCAGCTTTGTACACCGAGCATGGCACCACATGGGCTGGGACGTCCCTGGGGGCAGCTGAGGACACAGGTCCTGCCTGTGTCCTCTCCCAGCTTCTTGTGCACCCCCAGCCTCCTCAGGGGTGGGGTGAGGAACAGGAAAGGCTTTGGCTCTATGCAACCTCTGCTCAGCAGAAACTAAAACGTCTCTGTGTTATCAACAGGTTTGTGCTTCCAGCACAGATCCAAAACACAGCTCTACATTGGCTNGTACTGGTTATTTGGGAAAATAAACATCGTCACTCTGAACATCCCACCCCCTTCCTCCTCCTTCCCCAGCTTTGTACACCGAGCATGGCACCACATGGGCTGGGACGTCCCTGGGGGCAGCTGAGGACACAGGTCCTGCCTGTGTCCTCTCCCAGCTTCTTGTGCACCCCCAGCCCCCTCAGGGGTGGGGTGAGGAGCAGGAAAGGCTTTGGCTCTATGCAACCTCTGCTCAGCAGAAACTAAAACATCTCTGTGTTATCAACACGTTTGTGCTTCCAGCACAGATCCAAAACACAGCTCTACATTGGCTACTGTGGAGAAAATAAACTCTACCCCAGCCAAAAGCAGCACACTAATGTAGCTTGTAGTAAAGTGTTTAATAAAGTACAGTATCAGAAACAATAAGTCTATTAGAAAAGCTCAAAAGGTGAATACCATATATATTGTACTTGTTACATTTTCAGTGATAATTTAGGAGTGAAGGATTTCTGAAGGATCCAGCAGAGATAGAAACAACACAGAAACCGATTTTTGTCAGTTTTGAAACGGAGATGTGCAGTTGTTTAAAATACCTTTCTCACCAGGAAGAAAGCAAGCACTGAGACTGTGATTTACTGATTATGGCTAAACACACAGCAGTGCATGCCCAGTCCTAATGTGCTCCAAGTGCTCCCTGCAAAACAAGGACTGCTCTGTAGTGCGGGCTGAAACTTGCGTCACTCGGTTTGATTTTATTTCGAGTAAGTCACAGCCCTTCAGCAATGCAGGGTGATTCACCAGGCTGGCTGTGATCTGCTGTCTGGTTCTGAAAGGTGTGATGCACTCAGAGATGTTCATTCCACGTACCAGCAACGGAACCAGTACTTGAATCATTCAAATCACAAGTTTAGTGGGCTTGGGCAGGATGGAAAGTGAGCTCAGCTGGAGGAACCGCAGCTGTGATTTTTGGTCTATCTGTCAGAGGCTTGCTCTGTTCTCAGCTACTCATCTCCACGTGCACCCCCAGGGATGCACAGCAGCAGGGTAAGCACAGAACACGTCCAAGAACGTGCATACTCTGAAATACAATCAGGTCATACCCATTGTTGGGACTTTTCTTTTTTCCTAAATTATGTCACTCATACTTTGTCAAAGCTATTAAAATTTGCAGAACTGAGAGGTTAACAAATATCCCACCAGCCTTTTTGTGGACATGTACTGTTCATAATCACTGGCCACTAGTTGATGACATCTTCCCTTTAGTACCAGACTCATGAGACTTCCAATGAAAATTGAAATTATTATTATACTACTCATCATATTGAGAGGAGCAGAAAATTTGGGGTCTTTTTAAAAATAGTCATTGGGGAAGGACAGTTTGTCCTTTTTTGTTTTTTGAAGTGCAGATCCTAGGTCACTACCACTTCCCCAGCTGTAAAGGTCTATGGTTAGTTACCATCCTCCTGATTTCTTTCATAAATCCAAATTTGGGAAACAGTTTGCTTTTCCTGTGTGATGGTCACATAAGAAAGGAAGTCACAAGCTGTTGCAGAATGCAACTGAGATCTATAGGGACATAAAGAAATTCGGATCTTTGGGAGCATTAGCAAATAATAATAAACAAATGAGAGGGTTTAGATGAGAACAAATACACTGATTTAAAACAACATGAATTCTTTTTTCCTAATTATTTTCTCTGTAGAGTTTCTAAGGGACTATTTTTCAAAGAGGAAGCTTACATTGATTAAATTTTTGGATACAATTTTTACCTTAAAAAAAATAAATCACCATTAGTGACTGATACTGCAATTCAGTGATTCACATCAGGATGTGTATGAGCAGGCAGTGATGTATTTTGTGGATGCTAGAAAACATTCACTGGCTTATGTTTCATTTTGCAAGGAGTTATGCTGTTACACCTCAGTGCTACCACATTCACTTCATACTGATTATCAATAATGCTCAGTTAATAATTTACACTTTGCAGGGATTCCAGAGTTTACTTCAGTTGGCTGAGAAACATTGCTCAAGTCTCCTCCTCTTTAATCTCCATCTGAGAGGAAGGAAATGACCCGAGGGGTGATTTAACACTCACAGAACTTTGTGCTGTGCAGGCAGTGCTGCAAGTCAGTGTCTCCATTCACTGGCAGGCAGATTCCAACCTCTGCATCAGGTAACATTTTTTAACTGTATCAATCTGAGAGATATCATGAGGTTTTTTTTAAAAACCAGAGAAGGGATAACCTCAATTATGAATGAAGAATCTGTAAGTAAAGAGTACAGGGTTTTCTGGAGTTCCTCTACACAACTGACTGCTGCAGGTGATAGGTCTAAGGCCTTACATCTTCTGGGACTCTGTTTGAAATTTACCTTTCTAAAGGCTTCTTTACCTTTGATCTTGCTTCATGAGTTCTTCATAGATAAAATTATCCATTCACTTAAAGACAAAAGACCTCATGAACCATTCTTCCAAAACTCTGTTAGTCGAGGAAGAAGACTGAGGACAACATTTTTGGTTTTTCTTTTTCATTCTTTGGGAGGTACCAAATTCTTGGCTAATGCTAGCATATTTAGGCCAGAAAAAGTTCTCCAAGACAATACTGCTCAGCACAGAACAGAGGTCAGTGATCAGACCACAGCAGTGATAGTCAGAGGTACTGAGATACAAGAGATTCTCTAAGTCTTTCCAAAAAGCAGGGCCCATGTTCCTAAAAACATCTCTAGTTGCAAACTTCCCTTTCCATACAAAACGACTTGAATTGCTTTCTTTTTCTTCCTTTAGAGAAAGCAATGGCTATTTACACTTGCTATCAGGATATTCACATCAGGAATTCAACTAATTATGCATGCACAATCATCAAATGGTGCACCAAAGAGAATGTTCACACATGCTGAAGAAGAGAATACAGCTCTGTAATATGAAAGGCAATTGTAATGTCAAAGATTTATCAGTTAGCTAAGGACACTACAGTCCAAGTTACAGAATACTACATAAAGAAATAAAAAAGGATCAAAAAAAAGTATTATCATTTAAAACCAAAATTAATGAATATAAAATAATATTAAGATTAATGAAAACTTTAATAGGTAAATTATTTTCAAATATTTTATTTAGAGAACTATGAACTATTTTCTAATAATGCCCTTTACATAGTTGCATCTATAGAAAGCTTGTTGAGTGAGAGCAAAAAAATGTAGCATTAAAAGAAATTTCCATCAGAAATGATTGGTTTAGCTACAAAAGTAAACCAAAAACAAACAATAAATCAAAGAGAGCATTACAGAAATATTTACCTTATCAAATAGAAATTCAGTGTCAGAATTTGGTGTTTAGGGTTGATCTGTGAATGTAGGAAATTACAGTATGCAGAAAGTGAATGGAGCACTGCAGCTCCTCATTTCTGTCTAGAGTTGTCAGTACAATGTAAACAGAGCATTTCTAATGATATCCTCAGATGAACAGATCATAAGTCACTGAGCCAGGAGTGGGGGAACTAGACTAGATTTCTACGTTTGGCAGTCACTAACTTCTTACAGGCTGCCATAGATGCGTTTAATTACATCAGCCTCTTCCTTGTCCAGGATGCCCTTGTCCACATAGGCATCAGCCTGCTGATCAATGAAATCCCTCAGCTTTGAAAGATCGTACTCTGAAAAACAAGAATTCATTTGCACAATGAGTCAGTGCCATTATACTGCTTCACCTAAGAAACAATGGCATTGTAAAGTTTATCCCGCCAATGCACTTCAGCAAACATGAAGAGAATTCTCTCTAAGTGCAACTTGTGAAAACATCAAAAACCCCCAAAACAGCTGTACAAAGTCTTTTTACACATCATGGTGCTTTTATTATCCAAGAGGAATAATCATCTCTTACTCTTGATTGATTGCTGTCAAATGCTAAAGCAAGAATATTTTCTGGTCCAGAGATTTAATGTTCTAGTCTGCACAGCAAATGCTGTTGTGCCCTATTATTTTCATAACTGTCATGGAATCAAAAGAAAGTGTTAAATGTACTATTTCCTATTGAAATTCCCATAAAACTCCCACTTACTACAAACATTGTAGTGAAAATTCATGAAAACCACTCCCTGAAAATAGATCAGAATAATACAATTATTTACCTTGATAGAGAACATAACATTCTGGTTTGAAAAAGACTGCAGTGAGCAGCCTTTGTGACAGTGTTTGTATCAGTTTTTGACAATCTTCCTCTGTCAACCTGCAACAGAGTGCTGAAAGATCCTTCCTCCTTTTCCAATAGATGTGTGCATCTATGCAGTCTGATTCACACCATGTGCATTAAATAGACTTTTCCTATGCTGGAAAACATCACTGTTTTCCATGAAAAGAATTCTACTGCAAAGCAATTTTTCAAATAACATGAAAAGGTAACCTATTGTGTAACTCTGGCAACAGATTCAGTATATTCACACACAAACACAATAAAGTTTCAGTTACATAATTTGCTGCATAAATGTAAAGCTTAATTTTTTAGAATCAGAAGAAGAACATCAATGTTTTAAGGGTTCATACTAAGTTAAATGATTAGTATCTTTCACAAGAATGAATACATTCTGAATTTTTCAGTATGAATTATTCTACAGACAGAGCCTTCAGAATACATTAACACTGACTTTGCCATGTCCAATGTATAACACCACACAGCAATACATGGAAGAACCTTCTTTCAAACTGTGCATTCTTAACAAAATAGACAATAATGAATTTGTGCTTTTGTAGGGTTCAAAAATTGACCAAAATGGGATAGAAATAGAAAGATATTAAGAAGCAAATTGATGCTTGCGATCATTTTTATAACAGTATAAGGCAATTTCAAATGAGTAATAGAGAAAATTGATATTCAACACTCCCCACTCCTGCAGAGGTGTCCTCTCCACATCCGAGTTAGCAGGAATTTTGCCATTTGCTCTACTGAGGCCAGGATTTCTTGTCTGGTCTGTTACTGTCATTACTTAATAGAATGTAACCTGCTTGTCTCTCCATCCTGTGTGAGTAATAGGGACAAATAGTACTGAGCAATTTTATAATTGGGATGTGAGATTTCATTCATGTTGGCAGAATGAGGGTCTCCAGTGAAAGACACCAAGGAATGGAAATGAATGAAGAACAAATACTAAATTAATTTCATATCCACATTTTTCACATTAAAATCTCTGTTCTTATTTTACATCTAGAATACTGTTTCTAACTCTAAGATTATTATGTGGAGATGTGAAGGTTTAATTACTAAACATTCTGTATGGGATTACAACCATTATCCAATTGGGCTAATTTGTATATCTCACAGCAACTTAAATTGATTTTTCTTCTAGAAATTGATAACTGCCAATTTCTAATACTTATTTAGAATCTATTGTAATTAGAAAAAATCAGCTTTGGGTTTATATTCACTGCAACAGCTGCAGCATTACATGGAGCTGTGAAACAGCTCCAGTAAATGAAGTGAGCTCTCATTTGCATATTCAGATCAAGCCATTTGCCATCGAAATTAATGACAGAATTAACTTTCATTTCTAAATGGCTGCTGTTAGTGCTATGAAGCTCTGAACTACCTAAGTATTTATTGAACAATCCACACATGCTCTTTGCATGTATCAGTTAAATGCTCAGTTCTGCAACGGTTTCAAACCTCAAGCCAGGTCTGGGAGATGGGAAGGACAGGCCCACAGAGCCTGCAGATTGTAAGCAGGCAAAACAAACTTAGGACACAAAAGGCAATCAGCCCAAAATCCAGGCTTTTATCTTTAAATCATCCCAGCCACTCAAGCTTACCAGCCTCCTTAATAAGCAATTGAGACTTTTAAACTGCAGAAATGCAAATCAACATTTCCGGGGTTATTAGTCATCGAATGAATAATAATATCTACTGAAATTCATACAAAGTTAAGGACCCACAAACATTTGCCTGAAGAAAACCTAAACCTCTTCAAGGATATTTGGTGAGTAAAGCAATCCCTGAGTAGGGCTGGGGAAGTCTGGTCATTTTAATACACGAATTACTTTGGGAATCGCTTTTCCACCAGCCCCCAGCAGGCAGCTGCAGGTGGAGAAATGATGGATGAGCACACCAGCACCACCTCATCCTGCACTGAAGGAACCCCGCAGTGCATTCACGGTTAGATAAGCTTACCCTGACTGTACTGCTTTTAACACCATCCCAGGGGAACTGAATTAGCATTTTACAAAAATAAAGAGTATGAAAAGGCACAATAAAGATGATCTATCAGAAGAGTAAGAATACTATTCTAATTTTGTCATAACTTACACTCACTTTAAGGCCTATTTCCATTGCCAGAGGACAATAAAGATATTTTAGTGCAAATGAAAATCCATCTGCACAGAAATGTACATCTTAATGCATTCACAGGCAGATAAAATGCTATTGATCTGCAGTCACAGCCATTTTCAGACTGCAGCAGTGCAGAAGAAAGATTACTACAAAGAGGAGCGAGGGGCTGCCCAGGCAGTGTGTGTGATACAGAGATATAATCACACATGATGGAGATCTAATTACTGTAATGAGTACATTGCTAAACAGAACCATTAATTAGAATTGGCAGGAAAACTCTCGAGCAGATATGTCGGCCTGCTGCTAACTGCCATCGCTGCCATGGTGTGGAAACCATTTGAGAGATGGGAATTTTTTTTTATAGTCTTTCCTATTACAGTTTCTGTACAGGAAAATGAATGTGTTGGGCTGTAGGCATGCTCTCATCTCTGAAATGTAATTCATACACACTTCAGCTCACAGAGAGGATGGATAGATTACCCAGGGCTAATCTCATCTCAGATCACCCTCTGCTTGGCTGGTGCAAGAAGGATCCTTCTCGCCAGGCGCCAGTCATAGCCCAGGGATGGATCCCCTGGCTAGGAACCTTCACTTCCAGAGAGGCTGATGGCAGAACACACAGCCATGGCAGAGAATAGGGATAGGAAGCTGGTTTTATGTAAGAACTTGAGGGAAAAAATGGTATGGATAAATAAAGATCTGTGAAAAATAAAGGAGAAATCCTGCTGCTGCTCTGTCCCTGCCACCAGCTCTCACACAGCCCTGCCTCCGAGGAAGAGGCAAATGGTGGGACAGCTGTGAGCAAACCCTGTGCAGCTGCTTCAGTCACTGCTCCCTTCTACACAGCTTTGCATGGGAGAGCTACAAGTCATTCGAGTTGATTTGGGCTGTAATCCAACGTATTACAGCGCTACTGACACAAGTTTGTATCTCAGCTATTCCTGGTTATGAAACAAGACGTTGCTATTGGTGCAGGCACGCCAGCCAGACGCACCGAGCTTCTCTAGACACATCCAGACGTTTCAAAGGCATCTATCTCACGTACAAAATCATAATTGAACAACACAAGGAGCTGAAAAGGAAGCGCTAGACAAAGCTGCCACAGCTACTGCTGGTGACAGGCAGACCACCATGGCTGCGTGGACAGCCCATGACTGACTCCCCCCTGGTCAGTCTCTGTGGGTTCTGTGGCCAGTGGCCGTTCGACCCAGTTTACATTAACCTACCTTAGTTCACTATTTCTGTTCATTGGCTTAACTTTTACATGACCTGTATTATTTAACTCTGAAACCACTAATGATCACTATAATCTAAACAAGCACAGTTAGTTTCACATTACTATTATTTAAATTGTAACACAATGTTAAATTATACAACACAATATAAATCACTTGCTTTTTAATACATATGGTGCCCACCCAAATGTCAAGGCATTTTACTTCATACCTTCTTTGTTACCTTGTTTATTGTGTTTTTTCAGCCATTCTATGTTCTTTCTGATTGCTTCCAAATACGCCTCTGATTTCCCTGGAGGAAAGGATGAGAGAGAAACCAGGCACTTACATCAATGATTGATGCAGCTTGCTTAACTGGGTGAAGTTGGTCACAGCAAAGGCAGATTAAAACTATTCTTAGTTTCTGTTTAAAACCTGAGTCCTGTCAAACTTAGTCAGGGAAAATTCCCACAGATGGCTAGCAGGTGTTGCCTGTGCAAGATTAGTCATACACAAACTTAGGATCATGGCTTTTTTTGATCTTTATACATAACTTTGGTGGTATCCACAGAAACTGCATCTGTGCATTAAAAACAACCTGTAGCTTTTTGATCATCATAATTTTTCAGCAAAGAAGAAGCTGTTGAGATAGCAAGGAATGACTTAATTAGGACTGAGAGCTTTCAGTATCAACACTCCTCCATATAGTAGTACTAGCAGCATACAGCAAACCTAAAATTGAGCTATTTTGGAAAGGCAACTAGAAATATAGTTACTATATTTACTGAGAAAAAGGATGTATTAAAATTACCATGATAAGTCCTTGTTATAGCTGAAATTTTAACGTGATGGCTATTTTTGGACCAGAAAGCACACAGGACAGAATTAGTTCAAGGATTACCTAATAAAGCCCCTAAGGAAATATTCCAGCTAATGGATTTTGAATTCTTAACTTGGCTGGAGCTTTATTGATGTGATGTTCTTACATTTGTTAGGAATAAAAACCTAGTGTGATTAGTGTGTAGAAGCTCACACCGCCAGCTATGCATGTCTGCTCCTGTTAGAAAGTATCAGATACAGTATTAGATATACCCTCATTTTTGAGCTGGGAGTGCTCAAAAGTAAGTAGCTTACTTCACAGTAAGTTACTCTGTGGAAGAGCAAGGGCATTGCATGATGTGACAAAGAAATAAACACTGATCCAATTTAAATTTCTAAAAAGCTATTGGGCTGAAGATAAAGGAAAATAACCTGAACCAAACTGAAAAGATAAATCTTCAAGAGACGAGCAAAATGGGTTATTTATCACTTCCCACGGTTATTGAGATAACTATTCTTTACTGTGAAATCAGACAGCCATCTTGAGCTATCTCCCTCTTCCATGTTCAAATAAATCAGGTGCTGGAAAAAATGCCACCTTCCCTCTGTGAGTGGCTGCACTGCCCACAGGGGTGACCCAGGTGACTGATGGACTAGAGTCTGCTGCAGTCCTGATTTCTGCAATTCACTGCTGAGCAGGCTGAGTGAAAACACTGCATTCCAAAAAGTGTGAGCATCAGACAGCACTGGTGCAAAAGAAGCAATTTTGTTGAACCAGCTGATTACAGAACATAGATACTTATGCTGGACCCTTAGCAATAAGAACTCACTGGAAGGTTTCTGCACCAACAAGCATTCTCCCTCAAGAGTTCAGCACAACAGGGAGGCACAATGTCCCCTGCAGATTTGTTTTGAGATAGAGTAGCTGATGTGCACCCAGGTGACTTCAGCCAGCACAGTCTAATGTAGCACGTGGCATTATTTGTCATGCTGAGGCACAACAAAAATAACTGTACTACTGTGCTACGTTTGCTTAGGGAGACACTAACCTACTGTAATGTTTTCAAAGTTATGTAAAACAGATTAATTACTGATAACCTTCAACCTCTGGCAGTAGGCAATGTAAATTGTGTCACTGCAGAACTCCTCACTGCCTTTCAGCACCAGCTTTCAATGGGCCTGCTCAGTTTATTGAATATTCTGGCCATCTGATTTCACTGAAAAGCCACAGATGCAAAGAAGCAAAATCTCTCTGCACTACTGTGTCAAACTGCATTTTATATTGTTCTAAAAGGGTCTATGAATTCTGTGAATGTCTGCTCAGCAAGGGATACAGTGTCATATGTTTAAAACTTGGCAGATAAGTACCCTTCTGAATCAAGCTGTTGTGTGCTGGCTCCCAGTGACTATAGACTGAAGATATTTATGCTAACCCAATGCAAAATCAATAGCAGAGAGGAAAAGACTCCAATCACTTGGAGCACACATAGTAGGAAAAGAAATGGCTGTTCTGTACCTCCGGATTCTTCACTGTTTCCTGCTCCATTTTGTCCTTCATTTTTTGTAGAATCCTTTGAAACTTCATATTCCTTTTCCATTTTAGCTGCTTCTTCCTTTGTACTGTCTGCTTCTTCACTACTCTTGTCTAAAGAAATAACAAGAGCAAACAATTTTGTATCAAATGTACCAAGAATATTCTCAATCACATCAATACAATCTTTGGCAAGTAAAGCATTTTGACTGGTGGTTGAGGAAGAGCCTCATTGGAGCCTGTCTCAAAGTGGTTTCTAAAGGTCATCTCTGCTCCAGCCCTCTGGAAAGAGGAATGCCTATTTCTGCTCTTACAAACAATAGCTGAATACAGGCGACTGCAGTGCAAAGGCACATTTCTTTGTGCAGAAAAAAATTATATGAAATTTGCATTTGCTAGATCCAAAGTTGACAAATAATGGGTTTTCATTATTATTTAAGTATTAAAAAGCACTGATACAGCTTGCTTTTGTATATGTGTAATGTCTGGGCTCCAGTGAAGAAAAAGACTGAGGATACTTCTCAAAGACTGGACAACTAAGTGAAAATGTCTCCCCTGTTGTGAGTTTAGATGGCCAAGCCGTGGCTACAGGTCCTTGAGGGACTGTGGCTTTACCAAGCAGTCTGGCTGCTAAAGCAATTAGCATACTTTTAACTGAATAGGTTAAAAAAAAGTGTTATTCCAGGTGAGAAAATTGTAGAATAAGTACCTGCTGTTAGTTTTGTCCTGGTTTTAGCGGAAGGGTTCTCAAGCTTCTTCTTTGTCTGCTCAGCTATCATCGTATCTAAGTTTTCTAGAAATCAAGGCAAAACAACACCAAACCCCAGTTATTCTTCAATGGATAAGATGCAGAATCTATATTATATTGTCCCCAACACCAGTCTGAACGGTAAGTAGAAGTCTAAAAGAACAGCCTTCATCCTTACCTCTGAACAATTAATGCAGAGCCAATGAGAAAAGAACAAACAAATAGCTATATGGAATATTGATCAATCTTATTTAAAAAAATTAACAACTGAATCATGACAATAAGAGTACCAAATAGAGCCAACATGCATAAAGACAGTAAAAGTGTGCATCTGTACTCCATACTTCAGTCACGTAAGTCACAAAATACAGATAACTATCTGTAGCAATTTATTCTGATGAAAGCAATGAAAGGCTTTAATTAACTTCACAAAGAATACAAGACTATGAAATATGTGCTTCATCCTGGTGGGAAAACACTATCCCAAACTGCCTATGTGTCTGGATTTTATATGGTTTCATTAGAAAAGAAGTCTAGTAAAAGGTTTTAAATTATATTTAGATGAAATAAACATGCAAATTGAAGAGATTAAAACAAATACTTTCTAAAGTTGCTGAAGTCAAGCATTTACCTGAAAACCAACTAGACAGCTGTGGCCCTGTATACAGCTCTAGAAGACTAGAAAATGTATTTCTATGCAAATTCCAGGACTGAATTCATCTAATTTGAAAGTAAAAGCACCTCTTCATGAAGATGGATGTTTTAGATATAAACATTTTATGCTTACGTGGGAAAAAAAGTCCTTTTGATACCACACTTGGTAGATATTCAAAATACAGATCACCATACAATCTGCCATATTTCCTCAGTCATATAATGGACATGGTGTAGAATTTTCCTTCCCCTTCTCAGCTTTTTAAAGGTTCAGTTGAATATGGATTCAAAATTTCATACATATTATCTTGTTGGTGGGTATTTTTGAGAGACTTAGTTTTGAAATTTCTTAAAATTCCCTTTATATTAACAGCTGAAATATTCAGTATGCAATGTGGGAACTGTGGCAGAATAGATATAATAAGGCTAATAATATTTTAAATCATATTTTCTGTATCAGGCCAGTATTTCATCCATCAGCTGGGAGAATTTTTTTCCATCAGAAAGATACTCAGCACTGAAACCTAAGCAGTAGTTTATTAGCAAGCATATTTCTCTTTGTGGCAGATCACCATAAGCAATTGTGCCTCCCATCTGATGAGAAATCACATAATCCTGTCTGCCTGCATCCTCTATATTTTGTTATTTACATAAAATTAAAAGGTAAGCAGTATTTGTTGGCATCCTGCCTGATTGCACCCTCTCAATTCTACTTCACATCATGGTTTTTTGCGAATATTTTCATTTGGTACATATCCCTTTAATGTGATTTCTGACCTTGCCCCATATGCCCTAACCAAAACAGGTCTGGGCTGTGTTACAAGTGGATCAAACATCCTGGTGAAATAAAAAACAGGCTACAATTATAGTGGTGGTATTGATGCCTCACTAATCACTTGATCCAAAGCTTATTGAAAGGACTGTAAACATTCTTTTCAGTTGATCTTAAGATTCTATTTTTTATCCTGAATCAGTACCATACTAGTATTTCAACAGGAATATAAGGATTTCTCTGTTGCAAGAGGCACAGTTTTCAGGATAAGATTACACAATCAAGACCTTAAAAACCATTTGTAAACTCAAGTGAATAGATTATTCTTCATCACTAATTCATGGAAATGCAAACATGTCACTGATTTTGGAGCTTAATCCAGCATATTCTATTAAATTAGGCTTAGTTTTAAGTCTAAACATAGTATTAAAAAAATAAAAATATTTAAAAAATTAAAATATCACACGTATGTAAGTGCATTGATTCATAAGTGCCTTTCATGTTCTTCCTTAAAAGTGTCTGCATTTAGGCAGTAAGGTTCTATTAGCAGGCAACAAAAAGACTCCACCACAAGATAGATTTATAACCTGCCAGGACATCTTTAGATTTAAATGTCTGCATACTGATATTTCCAAAAGTTTTCGTTCTGTTGATAGATTGCAGTGTTTAAAAGTTGTACACATATCCACATACAGCACGTGCTACCGAAGGCAACAGGATTTATACTCTTCCATTATTTATCCAGTTCTATAAATAGCATCAGGAATTGTACAGTTTCTCCGAGTCCTTTGGTTTGGGTGACAATTTCATGTGAGTTCACTGTCTCTCCTTTGTGAGTACAGAATTGCTCTCCAGCCCCATGATGTGCAGAAAGGCAATGCTGGGCACTCATGCCCTGAGCTTTGCCACGAAAGCCAGACTGAATACGATCACCCCTGTGTTCCACTTGCAAAGCTTTGTTTTGTCAGCAAGGGTAGGGACCAGCTTACAGGCCAGGCCTTTTAACAAGCACTACACTTCATGGGAGAAGTGGTGAAGTTCCCTTGCGGGCTGGAGGGCCCATCAGCACGGATCTGAACATTCGTAATCAGCCGCATGTCCTGAGTGACAGAGCCCGTGTTTGTGGGGCTTGCCTGATGCACCTACGTATGCACCCTAGAGACAATACCACCAGATAATCCCACTGCTTCCTGAACAGGACTCATTGCCCTTGCTCTGCTTCACAATTAATGCTTTAACAGCTGGCATCGTTTCAAAACATGTTTGTGCTCGCCGTGTGTGGCTAGGCCAGGGCTGAGCAGTGTTTGCTCCGGGTTACACTGACGGAGTGAGCCATGCTCCCAGCCAGCTGTGCCCGGCCAGCAGCTACGCAACCGCGCGTCCGGCGCAGGTCTAACGAGGATTGATCACTTTTCCGGTGTCGTTCCCTTAGCAACCTAATTTGCACAGAGGACGCGTTTAGAAAGGTACTGACCTTTCCACAGAGCTCGCCACTTATTTGAAATGGCACTAATTAAAACAACAGAACAGGAGCTGCTGAGCTAATGGAAGTGACCTACGTTGGTAAATAGGTCAGTGCCCCGGCGGCAGCTTTCTGCAGAGGAGGATAATCTCATCATCCAACCAGACACCCGGAATCACAAGGTCTGGTTCCTGCCTTGCCTCACTTTCTCACCTGCTCTTTGATCTGGGATGACTCACTGAAGCATTCATGCTGCAGGAGGGCTTCTCTTTTGAGTAGGCATTCTGAGACATCCTAGGCCCAGCTCCTACACACTGGTAGATCCCCTTAATTCCACCTGAAAATGCAAATTCCCAGCACTTCTGAAACCCTAAAGTCCTTCAAGTTGGGCATCCAAAAATCTGAACTGCATAAACCAGAATGTTTATCTTTACTCTGGGAGAATGCACTGTGGTAACAACCACTAAATCCATGGGAAAAGATACTACATGAATAACTATTACAAATTAAACTACTTTGTTCTTATTAGACAGGCAGAAACTAACGTATCAATCTGAGTATTAATGAGATTGGTAATGGAAGCCTGAAATGGCCCTTTCTCAGTAGACAGATTCACGGTGTTTTCCAGACTCTTGCAGATTTTCCTGCAAAGGGTTTTTCGTTCTGCATAATTGTCCTGTACCTGGGAGGCAGTTTCACATTCTATCCTCATCAAATTGACTGAAGCTGAGATTCTATGTCACTAAACTTCCACAGAAAGACCTGCTTTGCTGTTCTGTTTTCATACAGCATAAAGACTGTGTTTATTAAAGGAGAAAAGGGATCATCAAGGTACCTGAGATCATGTTTAACGCTAGCTAAAAAATTAGTTTACTTAATGAGTTCATACACTCCAACTGCTTCAGCTGGTGACTGCTTGTGTGAGATGCACAATTTCAGGCATTAAAAAACCACAGTTCTCCCAGGGCTTTTCTGCCTCCTGCAGTAGATGATCCTTACGAGTCTGCAAGGCTGTTTTCCATCTGTGAAAAATCTCTGGACATCTCAGCATTTGCTTGGGACTATTCTGTGGCAAGAGCGTATCTGATTAATCCTTTGGACAAGTGCATGTCCAAGAACTGTCAATATCCACTGGATTTTCCCCAATGCAGCCAAAAGCAGAGTTTGACCTTTGGTCAGCTATAGATGTATCAAGCATAGGTCACATAAACTGCTAAAACTGTGACGAACAAGAGAAATCCCTCCATCGTGGAATTACAGATGGGTCTCAGCCTTGCACATCTCCTGCTCCTCTCTAACTCCCTGCCTTACATGTCAAGATATGGCATTTTCTTTCTGAATCTTCCTGTTTGACTGATTTGCTGTGATGGTGTGTCTGAAGCCTAACGCTGCCACGAGCAGTGACATGTCAGGTGACAAATCCCAGGTCATGGCACCACTTGTAAAGGGATTACAGGTGAGATGGTCAGTGATTTGAAATTAAGACAGAAGCAGTATCACTTGGCAATCAGGTTAAAAGCAACTCCAAACGTAAAACACAATTAAACAGATGTGCTTTGAGGTAAACATAGCTCTGACCAAGTCTCCTTTATTACCTTCATTAAATTCCCTACCTCACATGCTATTTCTCAGATTTATCCTTTTAATATTCTACAGGCATTTCTTTTTCATTACTCCAGGTCTCTTAGAGCTGTGTGGTGCAGTCCTTTGCTAATCCTTTCCCATCCTGGAGCTGCTCCACGGCCAGTGCACACATTTTATGTGTTTTCACAGCATGCCCTTTACAAGCGTGATGGTTGGGGACTGAAGCAGCACAGAGCTGCCTCTCCTGCAGGAGTGGGATGGAGCTCAATTTTGAATGTTCAGTGACACCTTCTTTACCCCACACCCACATAATCATCTCAAATCACAACTTATGGTCTCAGTGCTCAACTGTCAACAGAGAGACACTGAATTCAGAAAGTAGGGAGGTTATGGAGCTATTAAATAAGTGAGAAAAAAGAAAAGCATTACCCTCCTCTAGAAATGCAAACCACTTGGTAGGATGCACAACCTAGATGTTCAGGAACCAAGCAATACATTTGTCAAATAATACACTGTAAGAAGATGGAGATTTCCATCCAGTTGGGAAAGCAAAGAAGAGGCAGTGAAGGGAAATGGAAGAAGAGGCAATACATTTGCAAGAAATAACTGCAAATGTAAACAGTAGATAGTGATAAGCAAAGGAATGAGCTGTAAAGTATTTGTCTGGGTTCTGGAACACATGACTTGATAGTCATGCAATGTGGTGGGAAAAGCAATTAGTGATACTAAAACTACTGGATCTCTCCCCAAACATATCTGAGAAGAGTTAGATCCTGTGGCTACTGAAAATTCTGTGCCTTCACACATATTGTCACCTCCAGGTGATGCCCAGTTTCCTGTAGTGTGTAGTGGTCCTGGTTCTTGAGAACTGTGGGGTCAGCTGTCATAGACTTTTCACACCATAGCCATCCATGTGTTTTACTACGCAGTGAGAATGGGGGAAAATAGGAGATAAGATCTAAGTAGAGGGGAAAAAACCACATTCATGTGTTCTGCAAATGCAGAAGTAGCAGGGGACAGACATGGAGGAGGCTACGGAAGGAAAAGCTACAAAGGTGCAGTGGGGTCTGCAATCAATGCACTTCCTAGATTCCAGTCTTGCCTGGGATCTTTGCACACTCTCTGTCCCCACATCCTCTTATCTTACCTCCAGGCAAATTCATCTTGGGTTTAACTATTTGCATATACTTTACATAATCACTGCTGCTCCTCAGTATTCACCCCACTGTCACCATCTGAGGTGTCCCTGATTTCTCCTTTTCAGATACAGTACAGTATACTGGCATCTGCATGACCTTAGTTCATCAGATACAAAATAAATACCAGAGAAAAGAGCTGCCTGAAATTAAATAACTCCCACTGGCAGCTGTATGCATCATTCACATGATAAATACTGGGTAAGGAAAATCACCAAAAGGAAAATTAAGATAGGGAAAATTTTGTTAAATAATTTAATGTTTATGAAGAAATTCTACAGTAGCAACAAAGAGACCTTTGGAAAAAAGGATTTTAAAAAAGAAAAAAGATGGTATTATGCATGAATGGTTCCCTGCATGAAATACTGTCAGCACCCTTCATCACCCAGGTCAAAATGAACAAAGGTCCACATGACACTGTCCATATTCCACTTGCAGCCTCTGGCTCTGCTTTAGCCACACCTTCCCTCAGCCCTCTGAAATCACAGTCTGCATCAGGGAGCATCAGCTCATGGTCACAGTGAGGAGAGGAAAGATGATGCCAGAGCGGGCTGTGATCTGCACTTTGCCTCACACTCTTGGCTCTCTGCCTGCTCTTGGCTAACTAAACAAATAGCAGGGTCAGATCTCTGACCTGCAGCATCTGTGCTGATGAGAACCTCAGGCATTAGTCACATTATTCAAACAAGTTCTCCTCTCCCAGAAAAAGGCCAGATTGCCTCAACTGTGCACTGGCCTACAATGGGGAAATCCAGAGCTTTGCCTTCATCAGAAGCAGAGCTGTGGGGGTACCAAGAACGAATGCGAGAGGCACAACAGCTATTCCATATTCCTGAGCGTGGAGAGGCAGGCACACGTCAAAAGTCAGCACAGGAGACTTTCTGCCTCTTCTCCTCACCTGGCTTTTTTCACGCAGCCTCAGTCTGCCTAAAAGACAGTATTATAGTAAACCAATGTCCCAACAGCTCTTTAGGGAAGGACACTAAGGAGTGCTCGTACTCCTCGGCAACAGAGCCCAAGGAACATCCATCTCCTACTTGGTCCTCTTTCCTGTTGTCCATGGAGAACAAACGATAGGGGGGTGGAAAAGGTAAACAGAGACATCTGTTCATGCCCATTTCTAACGAACACAGTCTCCTACTCAGTCACGGGGGACAGTGTGGATTCTGACAGTGAGTCAGAGCCAAAGGGGGGAGGTGTGAGAGGTGGCTTGGGTTTGGTCTGTGGAGGAAGGCAGCTGTGACTCAAACACTGCACACTGATCAGCTGGAATGATTTCTCTATTTCCCTGCTAAACAAAGGGGGGTTTGCTCCCCAACCAGTCTGCTGTGGGCTGTGTGTTCTACACTGTGGCTCCAGTAGTCTCAATGCTTTACTACAAGGAGGCAAAAAGCTGGATCCCCTTCAGAGACAGCAAAGCTACAGAGTTCTTCATTTTCTTTCCAGTCCTTTGCCGTTTAACCTTCTTCAGTTGTGGAAGATACAGAACCCCTTTAGAAACTGAAAACAAAATGACCATCCTCAATTATAAGATGCAATAAAATATGCATTATATGCAATATCATGGTGGAGCTTCTACGTATCTGTGAGATAGAGAAGTACTGCTTGTGCTACATGTGCTAGTCTATAAATGAGAACTCCACACAAGACTACAATGTGCACATAACTAGTTTGCATTTTTAGGGTAATAGTTTATTGGGTAACATATCTTTCACTTGGTTGGGGTGGCAATGGATAAATTTGCTACAAATCTACTCTTGTAAGCAGCACACAGCAGGAGGATATAATTAATCTACTGTGTAAAAAGAATTCATATATACACACTGGTGCCTCTTACCAATTTGTCTATCATCTCTGAAAGCTCTATCTTTTTTATGGCCCCAAGCCTCTAATTGCAAATATTTCCTAGAATGGCTCTAAAAATCACTCATTATTTTGGTCTTATTAGTGGGAGATGATTTACAAATGTATCTGAACAAACTGGCAGAAACCATTTGTTCCTGTTTCTAAGCTGACAACAGTATCATTAAAATAAATCTATTACAAAGCTATAGTTTACTTTAAATAATTACTATAAATAGAGCTTTTACCAAGATGGTAGTGGACTGATATGCTTTCATTTTAAAACTAGCTAGATAACCTGGCATATGCAGGAAAAGTCACTTGTCATACAAAAAATCCTTTGTGTGGTGTAGATGAAGTTTTCCTTAATATTTATCTGGTCTGTGATGGATGGCTTGGTGGAAAAGCTATCAGAGTGAATCTCCACCACCACGTTACTCAACAGACAGAAGGAAAATGAAGGAAAGTGTGAAATCACTCACAAACTAATATTTAAACAGTGCAAGTATCTGTGCAACGCATGCCTTGTTCTGCTCTGCTGAAATCAAAGTCAGTTTGCTAGTGGCTCACACAGTTCTTTTTCTCTTGAAGCACTCAGCACTGTGAAGGATATTGTCCTTTCAGCTGCGCATGGAGTATCAGCTATTTATTTATGCAATATAAATGTTACGAATGCCATGAATAATGAAATATTTTATGCTGAACTTATCTGAAGGCCTCCTGCTGCTTTCCGCTGGTCACTGTGTGGAAGTGTTCCAACGCTTCCATTCCCCTCTGTCACTGCAGCCTTGCCAACAGCAACAGCATTTCAGTAACTGTCCCAAGCCCTTCCCAAAACTCAGCCTGTCCAGGGACAGCAGCCCGTGCCTCTGGCAGGCTGGGGCAAGCAAAGGGAGTTCAGCTGTTTGGGCAGCATTTGCTGGATGCTGCCAACAAACCCAAAGGTGGGTAAGTTGATGCCACAGTTGGACCTAATTCACAAGCACCTGTGTTCCTGAGATCCTGTGTCACAATTTATTACCTTATGCTTTCTGTACCAACAATGATTGTCCATTCTTTTAGCTGCAAAAATGATTTTAAAGCAGCTTTCAATCTTGAGAGGGCAGATGGTCTTTCTAGAAAGATTTCTGAAAGCCTTTGAACAGGCTAGAAACATATCATGAGGCTTTCACTCCACAGAAGAATTTGCTCCCTGTAACAGCATTCATAGCTAAGAAAGTAAAGGGTGACAGAGGATGGTGGCATTTTGGCACAGCAGGGTAATTATCAAATAAGATGCACCTCAGCTGAACACACATTTTCTATCAGTTTGTTACAGGCTCTCTTTAATGCTTCCAGAGCTTTGCTTTCTGAACACATCCTGTAAAAGGTAGGCATTACTTCTCCTCTTCCATATATATGAATATGTCAGTTTGGGCTTTCTGTATTCTGTTACAGATTCCATTTAGCATATGGAAAGCTTTTAAATATGTATTACATAATGTTGAATATATATATTAAAAAAGAAACTTATTTCTTGTGTTTCCATGTACGTGCATCTGTGTTTTTCTTGCACCACACTGCAGCTAGACCCTTTGTAACTTAAAGCTGAACCTAATAACATCAGTCACTGCTGCAGCAAAATACTTTCCCCTAGAGTAAGATACAATGATGATGACATAATGCTGTGGTTTCCAAATCCCAAGCCAGCTGTTACTGGTATATGCATTCAAATTCACTGTCTCTGCACCCTTGTGACAGGCAAAAAAAGCTTGTGACTTGATTCAGTAAATGATTTATTATTTTGAATGTATAATTCAGAGGCTTAGGTTACGCATGGCTGCAGTCACAGGGTGGGGAAAATTAATTTAGACAGTTTCCTACTGTAATAAAATGGAGAGAGGATGTAATCCATCTGCACAGACCCAGTACGTATTTTCCACCAACTAGCATAGAATCTTCTCACTGATTTTGGACTGAGGAAACAACAAAAAGCTGTCAATTTTTTACACTGATTCTTCTCTCTGACAGATATTCACACTAATTCCTTTATCTGCTAGAAATAAGCACATCTGGGTATCAATCCCCTAATCCAAACTGCACCAAGATACACAGCACCTATCCAGCTATTACTGACTATGTAACTTTTAGTTGAATAAGAGTGGCAATAAAACTGCTGCCATGCTTAAGGATAGTGCAAGAAGCTAACATGCTCCTGTGGATGCTCTCCTCCACTATTTGAGAGTATTAGCTGAATAAATGAAGGTCAGCTTGAAAGCAATTTCTCAACAGCAAGTCTAAAAAAAGAATACCACCGAAGCAACTTGAGAATCTCTGAGAAAGCTTTTTCCACTACAGTAAGTTCCTTTGATGGAGCACAAAATCCATCTCTGCATAAATCACTCATTTGCAAGGCAGTCTGGATACATCAGTTGATAGTCTTACTTTAAATCCAGACTAAATCAGACCTCTGAAACTCTTAACCTAATCCTTGCCTTCTGTACTATGTCATCATGGCAATTTGTTTCCAGGGTTACAGTATCTATTTGCTCCAAGGAAAGCCAGTATGAACAACTGCCCTGAATTTTAGCAGGAAAAATGCATTCCTAGTGTAATTCCATTATCTGCACGGTCTTGCATCAGGGATGAATTTAGCCTGTTAAGTTTTGGCAATATCTGATCAAGCCATACTATCTTCATTTGTAGAATGACACTGAAACCACTGTGCTTAAAATCAACCATTTCTTTATGTGCATCTTTCTTTAAATGTACAGGCAGACAGAGAAATAAAGAGCTGAACTGGGGCATAAGTTATCCAAATACTCCAAAATTCAATGAGACTTCTTACAGCAAATAAAGGGATAGCCTTGGTCAGATACATCATGAATTCTTTAGAGAGGAGGTGCAATCATGCACTGAATGTGAGCCATGATTCACTGGATCTTTTGTAGCCAAGTAATCGATAATCAATCCGTACAGTTACAGTTGCATCAATCAATCACGTATCTGCAATGTAGAAAGATCATTGCCAGTCCTCTCTCTGTGACAGGATGACTTATGAAGCTGAGAAATTGCCCTGATGCAAACAAAAACTTTTCAGACTAATCCAGACCAGGAATACTTCAGAAAAATGAAAGGACTGTGCAGAGTTTGTCCAGATGAGCCCTTCTCCTGTAGGTCAGCTTGTTTAACTAGACAGGCTGCCAACAGTGAATGGAACAGAGTTTGTCAAAGCCAGGAAAGGTGTGTGAGACACAAACCAGGCCACTCCAAATTCCCTCTTCAGGAAATGGTAACGATTTTACAAAACCTACATAGCCACAGACTCTAAAATGGATCCAGGAAAGAGTACTTCAAAATCTGCTCCTGTGCCAAGACTCTTCATAGATGGAAGGAGTTTTACTTGGTAGACAACCTTAGCATTAGGTCCCATCTATTCCAGCTACCTACAGTGACAGATTAAAGGAGCTGAAGTGCTGGATTATTTTTGGGAAATGCAGGTACCTAACCAACTTTAATAGAAGAGAGAAAACCCTAATCTTCCTCTGACATAAAGTCATTGAAATCAATTGTGCTTCACAGATGTGAAAGCATAATAATACTCTAAATGCATATCTGATACATTACCTTTCCTTCATTAGATGGGAATATTAAAGCAGTATGGAATTGAACATTGCTGTAGGGAATGATCAATCATTTAGAAGTGCAGCTTTAGCATTTTCAATTAACAAATCTGAAACAGGTTTCATAAGAGCAAGGAAGATGAGAAGATAATTATCACTGTTGGTAGAGGAAGAACATAGCACTAATAACACTTGTATAAAGTATGTACTCTCACCCAGATAGGAAACTCCTTCTTCTGGTGTGATTGTTCCATATTTAACCATCATCTTCACAAAATCAATCAGGGTTTTCATGATAGTTATCAAGGTCTCTTTCTCTTTTGTCTCTGTCTCTGTGTGCGGGGATGAAGCAAAACCAGTCAGAATTCAGGCTACTTGGAAAAACTGTTCTGCAAACTGCACAAACCTCATGCATAAAGAATGACCTACTCATTAAAAGAGAAAATGCTGTGCTGGTTTAGCAATGAGAACTTACATATATGTTTCTTTTAAAACTGTTCCTGCAAAGTACAGCTGAATATACTTTAAAACATCAGGGGCTGTGTAGCTTTTTGTCTTGAAGGGCTGTGTTATGGAAGGCCAATGGTATTAATCCCATTTTACAGCTAAGAACACTAAGCACACAAAGATGGAGTGGCCTGACAGTTCAAATTGATGGTCAGAGGGCAGATATAGGTAGTTTTCCACAGTCTCGGTCATTTTTCTTTTATTTGTTTGTGAACTATTTAGTAGATCAGTCTGGCTCTGTATGAAAAAGAGATCCTTTCTCCTACAAGATCCATGGGTTCAATGACAAAAATATAAAGTGTCCCAAACGAGACTGTTACTGTGCACAAGTCCATGATTCATGTACTGGGACAATAGAACATTACATAGCTGGGAGGATCATGACTTCAGAATAGGATATAAAAAAAATTATGTTTTATAAAAATAATCAATTTTTGCCCACATCTATCTGCTTCTTAGCTTTTCTTTTCCCACTGTGTTTACGTGCTGAACAATATTTCTGCTCTTTCTGCATTAGCAGTGTGGAACTCCCCCATCACACAGCCACACAAGCTCTCCCCACTCCCCAGGCTGTCACTGAAGGACCCAACAGAGCCAGGGGCACTGTCAGTCAGGGATGGGCAGAAAGATATTCCCAGCCTTGGCAGAGGGCCAGCTGCTCTGGAGAGCTGCTGAACAGGCTTTTTATTGCTGCCTGCAATTTAACACACAGCTGTAGGATGCAACTGAATCCCTCTCCTCCAGCTTGATACAACCTGACAGGTGAACACATAAAGCAGGAGATGTGCACCCAGTGGACCCCAACATACCTTCTTGCATTGTGAGTAGAAAAAGGAGAAGAACTCGCATGCAAAATTGCCATGGGAAGATTAAAAAGAACAAGAATAATAATATAAAGTTTGTAGATTGGACTTCAGCAAAATATGCCCGAAAATTTTAGCTCTCCACTCAGGAGTTTATGGGGACAATTTGAAGCAATATTGAGGCTCCTGTAGGATAAGGAATCTCCAGAAGAACCCCCCCTGCCAAAAGCTAGAGAGTGTGTGGCTGCAGAGAGTGGGTGTGTGTCGAGGGTGCTGGCACAGGGCTGTGGCCAGGAGCCACAACCTTGCAGTAACTGGCAGGCAGCGATGTCCAGCCCCGGAATGGGAAGAGACGTGCAGGGCTCTCACTGCAATAAACAGCAAACCTGTGGTTTGTGGAAAGGCTGGGAGGCTCAGGCTCATTTACTGGCACCATCACTGTGAGGATTCTACTGTGGCTTACTCGTATCTCTGTTGGCTTAGAAGACACGGGTGTTACTGGAAGGATCTCTGGAGAAAACCATTTGCCAGTTTTTCATCATGTCCTTACGGGAATGAAAAGAATTCAGGACTCCTGAATCACACAGCACAAGATGGGAAGGGCTGTCTAAGTCACACTCTTTGCAGCTCTGGGTGCTGCTCCTCCCAGTGTTTTGCCATCAAAGCACTAATCAAATTAGTTTCTGCTATACATCTTACAGAACATTTTCAAAGTACACAACTAGGGAAGTTGTGGGGAAGAGAAAAGAGCAGGAGAAAACAGAGAATCTTAATTTTTAAAGTTTTTCCTAAATATTTCTGTAAGCACATGACAAGCTCACCTGAGTTAAGACTTCTTAATAATGCGTAAAAATTTGGAAAATATTGGAGGTCTTCGAAATTATCTTCAGAAGGCAGCTCATTTCTTCTTTCCAACACATTAGATGATGACCAGGTGTTATCCAGTGTATCATCAACTTCTCCATTAATGAAACTATTCTGATCAGATTTGCTTGGTTTCTCCACATAAGACATATTAAAAACATTCTATAAGCACATTTTTTTTGATGATAGAGTTAATAGAGCAAAAATTCTATCACAACCCCATGCCAGCATTATCCTAATTGCAAGGTTAAGACTACATTATTTTCTCAAAGTTATTTCAATTGACATCTGGCTTAAACTTTAAAGTAACTCCTGATTCTTTTTTCTATGGCACAGAATTTCTTTAAGAACACTTCTTGTTTCCAGATTGAGCAAACTATTCCCTAAAGAAAGCAGTACTAGCACCATTTGGCAAGCAAGACAAAATTATTAGCTAAGAAATTACCATTCTTTCCTGTTGCTTTTCTTTTGTATCACTGTCTGCTCTGCTTGCAGGGTAATCAAAATCTTCAGACTCCTTCTCACGATCCTTTGCTTCATTTGCAATTAGCTGTTGTAAAACCTCTGCCACTTCATCTTCCAGGGTATAGGCCTGACTCTCTGTGATCTGTTAAAATATTTGTGCAGAGTACTTATGGGACACTGTGCTTTTTCTAGATCAAACATCAATATGAAACCTGATATCAACATGAAAATAAGTTGCTGTAAATATGTTTTCTTCACAGCTGAGCACAGCCTAATGAGGTGTAAATACCTGTGTGTGCATACGTGTACATACAGACATGTAAACATGTCTACATCTATAACACACACATATCCACATAGAAATACACATCAGATGTGTGTGTACACATAAACCCCACCCATTCACACACAGCCTCCACACCAAACCTCGTTAGGGCTTACCACAGTGGAGTGCAGCTTGAAAGATGGAGCTGCAAGGGTGGCACCTCCCTGTGTGTCCATGTGTGTGCATATGGAAATACAAATGCTCTGCAACACATCTATGGGCAGTTGACTGACTACAACAGAATACAGTAATGCAGAAAGGGAGAAAAGCAAATAGCTTTCTGTGGTATCATCAAAATGTTTTCTCTTTGCTCTGTAACAGCTGTCCCTTGAACAAGAGCTCTCCCATGCAGCTGTCCCACAGCTCCCTCTGTAATCAGCGGGGTGCAACACCCAACTGCTGAATCCAGTGCTCAAAAGATAGGCTTAGTATTTTAAAATGTAAGGATCCCAAATGGCAATGGCTAAAGCCATTGAGACATCTGGAGGTCAGAGACAAATCCAGTCTTCCTAAAAATCAGAAACATAATATATCCTCAACTAGCCAGCAACATTATGTGTTTGCTGATGACACTAATTAGCATTATGTGGACAGGAATGAGCTCAGACCTTTCCCCCTTAAGCATAGAAAAGAAATTAATAATAGAAAAGCACTCAGTGAAAATCAGAAGAGAAATTAAAGGTAAAATGAGGGCAGACATGGGAGGAGTACAATCAGTGAATGTTTTTTCAACATCAGAAACATTCTGCAGCTTGGCCTATTTTGTTGCAAAGACATCACAGGAACAACAATGTTATTGCAGAGCTTAACCAGCCTGCCCAAATAGCTCTAGAAATTTGCTTAGAGCCTCAGTCCCACTCGCTTCAGTGTGCATCCAAACTGTTTATTGAAGGAGAATTAAACCAATCCACAAAACAGTTAAATGACAATTACCAAGATACTTACAAGCCCCAGATTTAGAAGTTTTGAAACAATCTTGTCAAACACTCCTCTGTCATTTTCCTCATAAATTCTCGCAGCAATTTTTTGAACAATGTCTTCAGCAGTCAAAGGAGTGCCATCTAATTGATGGAGGCCATCTGGATCGTCTGAAAGGATTACAGTTTAACTGTGTGCTGACTGTCCTAACTCATTTGGATTAAACATCTCGTAAAAAATATCTGCCCACATCTTTTTCTCTTCAGAACAAAACTGCATTTTTAGACACATTAGGCATATACTTTGATACACACTTTGCAAGCCATTAAATCAGTCACAAGGAAAAGTTCTTTGTGTCCATTTCCCACATCTGAAAAATGTCTTTCTGACTGGCTCTTCTGAAAGAGCAGAGATGAATGTTAGGACCTTACTCTCCTGTTCATAGAAAAAATTGGCAGAATCAGAGAGCGCTGCTCCCATACCCACTTACTCGTGTCTTCCTGGTATCTACTTTCATTGTATGGCCACTTAGATCAGAACAGCTCACGACAAATGGCACATGATCTTGTCTGAATTTCAGCAAATTAACTTTTAATTATGTGATTGTTACCTATGGTAAATAACATCATCATGACAATGGGAAAGGAAATATGATGAGTGAGCTTTGGTTTGTGATCAGCATGCCTTGATATAGTTAAAAATATCCTGAGCTAAATGCTGCTTGCAATTCTCAGAGGACTCCCTTAAACTACAAGTGAATTAACTACTCCTGTAGCAAAGGCAAATATTTTTTGGCCTTTGGTAATTTCTTTTAGCTTTGTGATGATGAGAATTTTCTAAAACTGCACGTAACATTTGGAATCAATATATGTGACTTAGCTACATGCACAAGTGCTTCTTCCTCACCAACCAGAATATATTTTCATCTAAAAATATGTCCCATGTTCCTTCCATCAAATCTAAATTGCTAAAAAACATCACAAGTTACACAATTAGTCTTTCCTCCACAGAAGTCTGTTAAAATCAAGAGCAATTCTTTTGTACCGTGTTTCAAAACCTAACTGTAACACAACAAGCTTCCACAACTGGAAATATTTGAAACTGCACTCCAGTAACAAATAGAGCTCATGTTTAGTGAATACAATATTCATGAAGGCAATCAGTTTGCAAGGGAAATCTAACCTAGAAGTCACTGAAAGACGATTATGGAATACCTTGGAATTTATAATCCAGCCCGCTTTTAGTGGAGTCATAGTCATCCACAAGCCTGCGGTTCTTGGTGGAGTCTGCATCATCAGTGGCCAGCTGCTGTTCATACAAAGAGCTTCTAATTGACTCCCTCTCCTTTTCATTCCTCTCTCTTTCTGCTACTGATTTTAGCAGGTTCAGGCCATCAAAAAAGGAATAATTCCTGAACTCTGGCTTATTTTCTGGAAAACATATCAATGCACACATAACATAAAATCTTACACCTCTTTGAATACCATTATGAATATTGCTATAAAACCAGAAAGGTATTTTACCTGTGGGAGCTATTTTCCTATTCTTGTCTGCCTCAGCTTCAGCAATCTAATATACAAAAATAAAGCAAACAAAACAGCAAACAGGTAGAAGGAATAAAATGTGTGATCTCCTAATTTATCAGTATCAGCAGAAGGCTTAATGCCTGATTTTCACTCTTAGTAAGAAGTTTCCCTGAATAAGTAACCAGGAATAAGCGCTTGGCACTTCTGTCAGTACCACCCATCCTCTGATCAGAATCAGACACTACGAGAAGCTGCAACAGACTTTCCATTTTAAGATAAATGCCATTTTTCTTCCTCATTCCAAGCTCATGCTATATCCCCATAGGATGTCAATAGAAAGGGGGGGCATATCTGTGGGCTGTTGGAGTTAACGACCTGCTTTTAGAATGCTGGACAGCGAAACTCTATATGCCAGTTCTTAAAAATTATGGAAATCCTATTTTGTATCTAACCCCATCAATGATCACTTTACTGACAAATCTATTTTTTACCCATTCATTAGCCATTCATGATATTCATGGATCCAGTACCTGAAAGGCTAAAAATATTTATAGGAACTTCATAAAAAAAACCCCCATTGTAAATATTTTTTATTTCACTCACCTGTTCCTCCAAAGGTCTTTCTACACTTAATTGTCTGTTGTGTATAGCTTTATCTAGAATAAACACACACACACACACATATATATGCTCAGTTATATGATACATGCTACTACAAAGAGACAGCACATTTTTTCTTAATTCATAATTTTCTCCCATAAAACATGGTATCTTTAATAGGATGCCAACTGCTAGTTCTTGCAAAAAGAATTTCAGTGTTCCTAGAAGAATGAGAACACAATAAAAAAAATCAAACCTTTAGACAAAGCATGACTGGGGCAGAAGGAGAGATTCTGCGGAAGACAGAAATACAGATATGGACTCAGCAATCTCCTTCTGATCAGAAAACTCACGGATCGGGGAAAAAAGTACTGGAAGAGATTGACTAAAATAGCAATAATCGGATTGGCACAACCAAGAGATTAAAAGTCTCTTCCATCCAGAATACCGCGGGAGACAGGGAGCAAGAAAGATTTGTGCTGTAGAATGGATGAAAAGATTGCTTGGAAAAGATTCACAAAATTCAGAGCTTTTCCCTCTACCAGCACCTATCCTTCACTTTAATATTAGACTGCAACTTCAGTGATGGGTGTCTCGCACCAGGAATATCGCTGCTCTAGGATCGCCTTGCTTTTGGCCAAGCGGAAGGAAAGTTTTTACCCTCCTCTACCTCCACCCTGCAGAACTTTCCCCACCCGCAGCAAACGGCGAGGAGGCTCCGGGGCGGGCGCTTACCTGTGCCCGCGGGTTTGGGGAAGCCGTGCCCGCGGCTGGCCAGCAGCGCCAGCAGCTGCAGCGCCACGGCCGGCCCGAGGAACATGCTGCGGCCGCGCGGCCCGCCCGGCCCGNCCCGCCGGGCCCGGGAGCGCCCGCCAGCCCCGGGAGCGCCCGCCGGCCCCGGGAGCGCCCACCGGCACCAGCTGCGCCCACCGGCCCCGGGAGCGCCCACCGGCCCCGGGAGACTGCGCGGCACACGCGGGCTGAGTGTGACCGCAGACTCGGTGCCGCACGGGAGGCCTGTGAATCACCGCCGTCTCTTTAAACCCTTTCCGCGGGGCTGAATTGCACAGCGAAGGCGCAGTCGGCAGTGACTCTTTTTGCGACAAAGAGAGGACGTGAAAAGTTTAATTACAGCACATCCTGCTCTTTAAAATTTAGGATTTCAAAAAGCAGGAGCACAAATGACAATAAGCGTCTAAGCTATTTCTGAACGTTCTCAGTATCAAAATTTAGCCCTTGTAGACACAGAACACCAACAAATCCCTAGGCATCGGAGGAAGACATTTTCACCGGTTCGCGGCAGAACAAAGGATTGCAGTGGTAGCTCTTTCCAGAGCTGCAGAAGCTGCTTCCAAAATAAATCACAGTGTTCTTTCTTCAAAAAAGACCTCATCGTTTTGTAGTCACAAATGCATACACTCACGGAGCAAATGAAAACGCTTTAACATTAGAAATGTCAGTGCTTGCTGACTGCTAAAAATGGCTAAAAGCTCTTTATTTGAAGAGATGAAAAGGACCGGTGCTTTCACAACTGAAAACCAGGAACACAGCTGAACTGTTCATTCCTGTATCAATTAATATATACACAGTACGAAAGCATAAACTGTGAAGAACACATAAAAAAGTAAGAGAATGATAATTAATTGAACCACAAGCACTAAAAAAAGTGCAATTTTTTCCCATTAGCAGCCACTGTATATCATAGTCAAGCCTTTGCATATAATTTAGATAAAATGACGCTCTAGTTCACATCAGATTCACGTCAATAAATTAGTCTTCCACATCCAGAGCAATGAAAATAACATCCAGAAATGTACCGATAACCCCAGAATCCTCACTTATCACCAGGCTCCTATTCTTGGAGCTCAGCCAGAGTTAGGAATTATAGGGTATTTTGGATGAAAACCTTCTAAGCATAGTTGTATGTAAGAAGAAAACAGCCTTACTTACACATTGCTTGGTGACCTACAAGGAAAACTATTATAATAAACAGATCATTCCCTCATTTTAGAAGCACAGAAGACAAGCAGCTTCCACCACAAAGTGTAACCTCCTCCCCTGCCATCTTCAGCAGATGTGTGTACAGCAACAGGAACCCCAAAACTACAGAATATTAATAATAAAGAATAATGAAAAGATCAATTTCTTTATCTTTCTGATAAAGAAAAATGAAAAGAACAATTCTTACTTCAATGTGGCTTTATATTCCCTCCCAGTCTGGTATTAATTCAACAGTTCATTGCCTGTGTGATGTTCTCAATGTTACAAGAACATGTACTGTCTCTCCAGGTACCCTTCCTGATGTTTCCTTCCATTCCCCTCAGACATTTCCCACAAGGCATTGTAAACGTGCATCCATTGCTAAGACTCCACACATTCGTCATTCAGTCAAAAGTACTCAACAATACAAAAGCAGTGAATGTATTTTAAACTTTCTGAAAGGAAGGTATCTGTAAAGCAGCGAGACCAGAAAAGGAGCTCTAATTAGAGACAACAGCGTGAAGAAGGTGCAGGTCAAAAATACGCCTGTTTATGTGATATGTCTACATATGGCTTTTTGTGTATAAAGACACATCTAATTGTGTTCAAATGTGTTTATTTTACAGGATATCCTTCTGTTTATGCGATAAGTGTTTCTGTTTCTGTGAAATCTTTCCTATACTGTTTCCCAGATCCATACGGTTCCTTTCCGTAGTGCTAAAGCGTCTCCCGCTTCGGCAAGCCTCTCTAACAAGGAGTGATGAGGACAGTGCAGGGGCTGGGACTGCTGGTGGGGAGAGAAGAGGATTCAAAACCTGCCGTCACTAAAATTTCGGACACAAACCCTTTCCCTGGTCGTGGGCACTGACAGCACGAGCTGCAGCTGCGAGCACAGGGCGCACTGGCACTGCCCGCTCTGCTTTGGCACACTGGGCCCCCTGCTCCTCGCTGGTGCCCCGGTGGGACACGTGACAGATAATACATAATCTCTGCTAATTATGACAAAACAGGTTTCATCCTCATAGAAAAACGACTGGGTAAGAGTGCTGTGTTTGTTTCTCATGACACCTGTTTCATTTGGCAGCATTTACATCATTACCACTACACACTCCCCTGCCCAGTGCAGAGACAGCACGGTGACGAGCATAAGCTCTTCTGGTTTGGATTCTATTTTGGCTCGTACACAATCAACCCATTTTCTATTCTGGAACTATTTATTTCCAGCCATGTGAAATGAGCCAGAAAGAATACCACTTGCCTATCAGATGCCAAGGAGAACTTAGAGGAATGACAATTAGAATGTTTCTTGCTGTGGTGAGAGCAGTTGATATGAAGCCTAGAGAAATAACTGAAATGCAGCCTTTCAGTGTTATTTTTGCAGTTGTTTTATAACCACCCTTCAAAGTTTTTCCTCTAGCTGATGAAAAAAGAAGGCAGATGAAAGCAGGAAGAAAGCACAACAACCCACCTTGCCAAGTTTATGCCTAGATGGTAGACATTCCTTACTTCTGTGGGTTTGCTTTTTCTACTTTATCTCATACAATGCAAATGATATCCTATATAACACAGTGCTTAAAAGGAAAAAAATGGCTGTAAGAGTTACTTTGGTGATCTTTATGCAAGGCATTAGGTGCATCTATAATCATCTGACAATAAGTCATGTATTTTGCACATATGTGTGCACTACGAATAGTCCTCTTGATTTCAATGCAATCATCAACAATTAACCGTGCACAAGCCTGAGGGTTTGTGCTCTATGAATCATTTTTCACACAGCATTTATTTGTACACCATGTAAGGCAAAGAGAAGGATTTAAGACTCCAGAACCTCTAGAAATAAAAGAAAAAAGTCAAAACTAGTGCATTTAGAGCATTTATCCAAGTTCCATCAACTTTACCAGCAGCTTTTCCTATGCATATTAAACTCACGAGTTTTTCATGCTTCTACAATGTACTGTGATGTTTTTACATGAGCAGTTCTTAACTGAGATATTCTTAACCAACTCATTTTGTAAAGTGAATTTTAAAAAATACCAGTCCATATCTTTCACCTTAGCTTCAAGGAAATGCCCACGTTTAATACTTTTAAAAATAGTGACCTCAGTTTGTTCCTATTGGGCTTTTATTTTTTTCTGCTAATAAATCAATTTATAGCTTTGAAATTCAGCATGATTTTCTGTCCGGATGTATGTGGGCGATGGAGGGATACCTTTTCATTGGAAACACAGAGCTTGGAAGGGATTATTTCAGTTTCTTCCTCACCCTTTCTAGAAAAAAACCCCAAATTTACCTTTGATCTGAAATGCAGGCTCCCTGGTGAAAACCTTCCCAAGAGGACGAACCGCTGCCAGGGGTGCGGGAATCACCCCAGGATCAGCCCTCTGGGAGCCTCTCGGCCACGACAGACCTTCTGATGGTCCCATCACACTCCAAGAATAGCATTTTTCATAACTGGGAGATTTGGATTGGACATTTTTAAGAATTTCTTCACAGAAAGGGTGATTAGATATTGCGATGGGCTGCAGGGAGGTGGCGGAGTCACCGTCCCCGGAGGTGTTTAAGGAAAACTGGATGTGGCACTCGGTGCCACGGTCTGGGTGACACGGTGGTGTTTGGTCACGGGCTGGACTCAGTGGTCTCTGAGCCCTGAGCCGAACTGATTCCGTGATAAGCTGCCACACGCTGCTCTTTCGAAACCCCCCCGAAATGTCTTTGTTCCGTGATGCTGGCAGCAGGAGCTCCCGCAGCCGGGCCCGGGCCGCGCTCCCGCAAAGCAGCGCTGGCGGCGGTGGCTCCGCGCCCCGCACACCCGCAGCAACCGCAGCCCGAGGGGCGGCCCCGCTCTCCCGCGGGGCTCCAGCTCCCCCTCCCGGCCCAGCCGGAGCGCCGGGCGGGGCCCAGGGGNCCGCCCCTCACGGCCGGCACCGCCCCCGGCCCGCCCCGGAAGGGGCCGCCCGGGCCCGTCTCTTCCGGGGCCGCGGGTCCGGCATGAGCGACGTGGTGGAGCGGACGCTGAGCGCCCTGCCCGGGCTGCTGGGGCAGCACGACCCGGGCGCCGGCCCGGGCGGCGCCGGCGGCCCCGGCAGGGTGTCGGCCTCCTCCCGGCTCGGGAGCCTCATCCGGAGCATCACAGCGCTCACCTCCAAGCACGTACGGGCTGCGGGGCCGCGCTCCTCTCCCTTCCCGCCCCCGGGGAGCCGGCGCGGGGCTGAGCTGGGCCGGGGGCCCCGGGCGCGGTGTCTCCGCTCGGTCGCGGGGCTGGGTCGGGCTGAGCTCGGGAGCCCGCGATAAATCCCCCATAAAGTTCGTGGGTGGCCGCGTTCTGCTGCTCCGGGGCGCGGGCTGGGCCGGCAGGGCCGTTGTGCTGGAAGCGCGGCCCCGGAGCGAGTGAGGCACACCCTGCCGTGAGGGGAGCGTGGCCCTGCTCAATTACCGCCTCTCCTCCGAGTCTGCTCTCACCTTCTGCCTGTGAAATCTATGCCAGGTTAAAACAAGCTTAATTCTTCTAGGAAGAAGAAAAATTAATCCAGCAGGAGCTAACCAGTTTGAAAGCAACAGTGTCAGCGCCCACCACAACACTTGTAAGTTCTGTTAGTGGCTGCAGGCTGTGGAACAGCGCACCGAAGGTGAAGGACAGCAGTGTTCTCACTCTTTTTGACAGGTGGATGTGCAGGTTATCTGCCTTATAGATATTTAATCATCAGCATTAAAAAGTACCAATACACGTGGTTTTGCAGCATGGTTAAAATAGTGAGAACACTGTGATTCTGTTTGATGTGCATAAATTGTAACCATGTGGCACCCAGGGCCTGTCGTTGTGTAGTTTCTGAAATAATGCAGACAGCAAAGCTGGCTGATGAGCTGTGTCCATCTAATCATGCTCTTTGCAGGCTGACATCGTTCTTACAATTAGTTTGTGCTCTTTAAGAAGCTGTGCTTTGTTTCATGCACTGTTGTCATGTCTGAGATTCAGGAGATGATGTATTCTGGTTTGAGTTAGTCAATGCATATCTCAGTCCCATGAGTGAGGATTTTTGAAGGGAAAAATAAAGTTTTATCTCGCATGTAGTGAGAAACCATCCTAGGTTGGGGTAGTAATTGGTTAAAAATAAATTGTGTTAACAGTGTGGTCATCACAATGCTTCAGATAATTCATATTTTTTATGTTGGTCATAGTTAATCTACTGTTGATCACATGCATGCTAATCATAACAAGAACTATTTTAGGGGTAGCATAGGGGGTGTTCTGCCTTTATAGCAGAGATTTAATATTGCTTTGCAGAAGCAAAAAAATGGCAAAGAAAAAAATGACGTGTACCCAGATTTTAGAAAACGTATGTGAGTGGACATGTGTTTCTATGAGATAAAGTTATCTATTTCAGTAGATTAATGAAGAAGTGCATAAACCATGGCTGACTTAACATTTTCAGTACTTTGTTTCTGGTGTTTCAGAGACTGATGAAAGAATGCATGGTGAGACTCATCTATTGTGAAATGCTGGGCTACGAGTCTTCCTTTGGATACATCCATGCAATCAAGCTTGCCCAGCAAGGGAATCTGCTGGAGAAGAGAGTTGGTACGTGCAGGGAGCTGTAGCCCTTATAATGTTCTCAAATGCTGAGTTTTAAAGTTTCTCAGCATTTATAATTCATGTCAAAATACAGCCTACTTAAAATGTTCCTCTGCTTTCTTGGTCTTATTTCATGGTCTGTTACTTTTTGAAATTACCTAAATCCTTAGCTTGTGAGGTGCTCTGTGTGCGCTTGCGGCACAGAAGGCAGGGGAAATGAATTTATTTTGAGTCATCAGTAGTTTCATTGTTTTGAATTGTAGCACCAGTAAACAAATAATTTAAGAGAATTTGTTATTGATATTTGTTAAACACATCAAGCAGAAAATGAATTTCTGTCAGGATCTGGTTTCTTTTCCAAGTCCTAGTACAAGATTAGACAAAGATGGTTCTGTTAGACAAATATTTTCTGGTTTGGTGCTTGTAGGATTTTTTTCTTTATTTTAGAAAGAGTTGTAGGGAATGAGGCAAATAAGGAGGCCCTTATAAGCATAGAGGTGGAAGCTCCTGAGGAAATCTTAAAGGCTGGTTCAGATTTCTTTGAAATTTCGTGGGACTGATTTCCTTTCCTGCCAGTGTGGCTATTAACTTGTTTGCAGTAGTTTGAAGTGTCTGTCAGCCTGTCTCATCTGGAGAATTTCCTTGCAGTTGCTGATTCAACTGCCTAGTGAAGACATTTCTTCTTGTTTGCAGAGAAAATGGTTTAACTCCAAGCAATACCATGTCTGCATGCACAGAAGGAAGGCAGTGTCTTGCGGGATATGCTTGTTTGATATCCTTTGTTTGAATTTCATCTGGATCATCCACTCAAGTACTGGAGTTTCTGAGAGAATCCATTACAAGTGATGAATTAAAGTTGCTTTTCCCTGAGTAATGAAAGCCAGTGTACAGATGCCCTGGTAGGGATTAAGAAGTTTTGTCTTCACCAAACCTGGGAAGGCAGGTGATGAGCTGTTTTGAAGAAAACTTTGTGACTTCTGTAAGTGTCAAGAGCCAGTGTGTCTTGTTAGTAATCAGATTGAGACCTTTCCATACTAGGGCTCTTTTTGAGAAAGGTTTGGTGAAGCAGCACTCTTTTTTAATTTCAAATGTAGGTTGTTTAAAGTTCTCTGGCCACAAAGGGTCCTTAAGCTTTGATCTGATAAAAGGCTGTTACCAAGAGTGTGTGTGTGTGTGTGGTTTGGATTTTTGTTGCTGTTCTGCAATTATATGTGATACATGAGGGTAATCTTGTCAGTTCTTGGTGCAATATACCAGTTTGTACTGAGGGATTGTCAGTTGAGCTGGTCAGCATGAGAGACTCCTTTACCCAATGTGAGCCTCCATTCAGGAGAGTGAGCTCTGTGTGTGTGCTGAGCTGATCATGGCCATGATCGTAAGCAGATAGATCAATCTGATGGCCTAGCCAATACACTTATTTATTTTCAAGTTGTTCGTTTTGATCCCCAAGCCCTGAATGAACCAAGAATTCTCTAAAATCTGTCTCTGAAGTACATTTCTTGCTGTAAGTGGTAGCACACTCTCCCTTACCCCCCACTTAAGTCCCTTAGTTTAAAAGGAGAGAGGGGTCTTGAAGACAAAATGTTTCTGGCAGGTTTCTTTTCCTGGGTTCTGGAATGGTTTCCTCTTTGTTAAGAAATAACAAAGGAGCTCTTGGCATAGGATGGTGAATTTACTTTTTTATATTCCAAGTTGAATATAAAATTTCTTTGAAGAGATATTTTATTATTTGGAAACAAAAAAAGAAACAGACATAAGGAAGTGCACTTGTGTTGTGTAGTCTAAAAGTAATATACTTTTCTCCGTGCAGAGGAGTTACTAGTTTTCCAGGGAGTGATTTATAATATAATGGTGCTCTTTAGCTATAAAAGTGTTGTAATATCTCTTATTTCTCACAACTTATAAATTGATAGCTGTTATTTGTTACGCTTTATTGCAGCTTAAATATAACTGATTTGCCTGGAAATGAGGGAGTCTTGATATTTAAAACATGAGCAACTGTTATCCAACAGGATTTTTTTGTTGGGTTTTTGTAATTGTTTGAGTTAACTCTTCTTGTGTTGCAGACGATCTTAGGGTTTCTATCTTAAAGTTGCTTATTGCTTGAAAATAGTAATGAAGGCTGCTTTCTTTTATAGGTTACTTGGCAGTTTCTCTATTTCTACATGAAAATCATGAACTGCTACTTCTACTTGTGAACACAGTTGTGAAGGTACAGTGTTTTTGTGGGGGGAAAAAAAAGGAAAATCTGACAGGTGCAGGAGAGGCTATTCTCATGTGCCAGAAGATGAGCCAGTGGGGAAGAAGACCTCTGAACAGAGCTTTGCCTGGAACCTGGGGGGTGGTGAAGGGTGTGGTGTAAAAAAGAGAGTTTATGACCTTTGGAAGAAGGGGCAGGCAGCTCAGGAGGACTACAAGGATGTTGTGGGGTTGTGCAGGGAGAAAATTACAAGGGCCAAAGCCCAAACAGAACTTAATCTGGCTACTGCTGTACAAGACAATAAAAAATGTTTTTATAAATGCCTTGGCAGTAAAGGAAGGCTGAGGAGAATCTCCATGCTCTGTTGAGTGCAGGGGGAAACGCAGGAACAAAGGATGAGAAAAAGGCTGAGATACTCAATGCCTTCTTTGTCTTGGTCTTTAGTAGTAAGACCACTTGTTCTGTGGTGCCCAGCACCTGAGCTGGGGGCCAGGAGCAGAATGAGTCCCAGGGGAAATGGCAGCAGCCTGCTACACCACATGGACACACACACAGGTCCGTGGGGCTGGGTGGGATCCACCCAAGGGCACTGAGGCACTGATGGAAGTGGTCTGGAGCACAAGTCTGATGAGGAGCACCTAAACTAAACTAAACTTAGAGCAATTCTTCCTGTTTTGTCACACAACATCTAATTACTCTATCTTTCTGTGTTAAAGTTGGTGTTTCTTTGATTAGCAAAGACAATCTCAAATTCCTTTCCCTTCCATTTCCTTTTTAATTTAGTCTTGATGTTCTTGCTCTTGAAGCCATGTTTAAAAAGTTTTCTCAAAGGAGGTGTGCAATAAACTTTGCTTTCTAAATGAACCAATTGTATGTATTCTCAGCTCCAGGAGGAGCCATGCATGCATATTGCAATGTCAGCTTTGGTTTTTAGCTGATGGCAAGTATCTCTTCCCTTCTCTGAGTTCATCTGATGACTTTGACAGAAAGTGGAAATACATTTTGGAGTGACACTGAAAATCTATTGCTGCTGTCTCTTATGACTTATTATAACTCCTTCTCTGTAATGTTTACTTTTATATTGCAATAGGCCAAAGTCACAGAAATTATAGATTAAAAGTGATGCTCATTTTGTTGCTGTGATTGAAAACTGTTTATAATATTTAAAAATATGGCTTGAAACTCACAAAGAACTAAACAAAATAAGGACTGAAACTTAGCTGGGAGAGATGAACAAAGCAAGTTATATCACATGGAAATCTTGCACATTTAATTTGTTTTGAAAAATGATTGTAGTCTTGTAATCGTAAATTCATCCATCCTTTTTTTGGTTTAAGGTTACAGTGAGCTATACCTACCTTTTTAACTGTATTTGGGACAGGCTGAGATTCTTAGTTTTGTAGAATGTTACTTGTAATTTGGATTTGCTTCTTAGGAAGTGGGTAATATTTAGTGTACAGATATGTAATTGGCAGTATTATTGAGCTTGCTCTTTTTTTTCAATTCTTTTGGCTAGATCAAAGGCAGCAGAGAGTACTATTGAATTCTGTGGGAAGTGACTCATCTCCCTGATCCAAATAGGGACTCAACATATTTTTGCAATCATTTCAGTAAACAAAAATTGATTGTAGCTCTTATGTGTTAATCTCACATACATTTAAAATATGAGTGTAGTTCTCTAAGATGAGTGTGAGGAGCTGCCTGTTCACTCTTCCTGTGGAGGAGAAGAGCCCCATGAGCTCAGTGAGAGCTGGCACCTCTCAAACACGAGCAGGATGCTGGCTGTGGGTGGGCTCTGTAGGGGGGGTAGGTCCAGCCTGCTTGTGAAAGTTTTGGGAGGTGTCTGTGCAGAATGTAAAAGTCTAAGAAAAAATGTACTGTCTTCTGTGATTGTAACAGGACTTACAGAGCACGAACCTAGTAGAGGTGTGCATGGCTTTAACTGTTGTCAGCCAGATCTTTCCACGGGAGATGATTCCAGCTGTTCTGCCCCTGATTGAAGACAAGCTTCAGCATTCTAAGTATGTATTCACTACAGAATTTCAAGTGGCCTTGTACAGCTGAATAACTTAATTTTGTAGGTGGTTTTAGTAAACTGGTGTTTCTTCTCTCAGTTGGTCTTTTCTAATCATCGCCTTTAGAGATGAATCCTGTCCTTGTTTTTTCTCTTGGATTCTTTTCTCATTTATTTGCAGCTTGAACGAGTATTGAATAGGTGGCAATTTTTTTGCATAGTCAGTTTTGATAGGTAAATGTAATTGAATTTATTTGCTGGAGTCCTTTTAACAAATGTGCATGAAGAAGCGTTTGTAGAGTAGGAGGAGAAACAGATCAGGATTGTTGAACTTCACTGATACCTTTTTCATAAAGCTCTTTATAAAAACTGTGATAAAGGCTTATCTGCACATACCCTTGATTTGTTTGAATGGTAGTTTATAATATCCCATAAACAGAGGAAAATACTGTAATTGTTGTGTTGATTAGAAAGGGAATTGCAGAATGAATTGACTCAGTAACTTCTAGACATGTATTTTTTGGAGCTGCATATATGACCACAGCAGATTAATCATGGCCTGTTTCATTGTTTATTTGGTGGACATTGTTTTAAATCATCAGTCTGACATCAAGCCCATCTAGGCTTTAAAGTTGGCTTTGCCACTTCCTCTCTTAGGGGGTATTTGCAAAGTTATTTGCTACCAATATGTAAACCACAGGTTCTCATCTCTACAGATCATGATGTTCTGGGGTCTGGCAAGTTTTTTTGTCAAGTGAAGTACTTGAAGTACCCAAGCAGCTTCATTTTATTAAGTGTAAATCTCATTTCAGGGAAATTATCCGAAGAAAAGCTGTTCAAGCTTTGTATAAATTCTATCTCATTGCTCCTAACCAAGTGCAGCACATCCATGATAAGTTCCGGAAAGCCTTGTGTGACAGGGATGCTGGAGTCATGGCTGCTTCTCTGCACATTTATCTTCAAATGATTAAGGTGGGCAAAGAATTAGAAGCACAACCGAATTTGGGAGATATTTTTATTTATTTTTTATTTTAAATACAGAGTGTGCTCTACAAAAGTTTTGCAGGAAAAACTCACTTGTAGTAGTTAGAGAAGTTAATTGATGTGGTCATGTGTTACGGTTGTTTCTGTGAGCTCTCCATGTAGCTGGACAGATGCACTTCTGGCAGGATCTGAATGCTCAGCCGTGCTGGGTCCTTGGCCAGAGGACCTCAGTCCTGCAGTGGGTTAAAGGGAAATTTCCTTGTAAATGGTCCACCTGCTCCCTTTGCAAACGTGTGAGAAAAGAGCATAGGCTTCAAGTGAAGAGCTCATGGGTGCTGAGGGTTGGGAGCAGAAGTCTGATTTAAAGAAGTGAAGCCATCAGTGTAGGTATTTTGATCTTACTCAAGTTGTGGATTATTTTTACTTTTGAGTTGCTGTATCATATTTGAATTGTATTTAATTTTCATTATGCAGGAAAACTCATCTGGATACAAGGACTTGACTGGGAGTTTTGTAACCATCCTGAAGCAGGTGGTGGGAGGAAAGCTCTCTGCTGACTTCAACTATCACAGTGTGCCAGCACCGTGGTTACAAATCCAGCTTTTAAGAATATTGGGGCTGTTGGGAAAAGATGATCCAAGGTAACCAGATTTTTATCTGTAATTAATAATTTGAAGTTAGAGAGTACAGTCACAGCCTGCACCTCACAGACTGTAAGAGGCTTTCAGTGTTGACATTCTTGCAGATTTGTTTTGAACCAAGACAGTGAGCGTATTAGTTTCTGCAAAAGTGGTTTCTTAGCTTCTGGATTGTCTAAACAATTGATTGTTGTGGAATATGCTTAAATTGTAATTTTACTGGGACTTCTCTAACAATGTTACCAAATAGCTTTACTCCAGATTTTCACAGTTACTTTAAAAAGTGCTGCCATTTTGTGAGGACCAAGTTGTCTGTGGTCCTTTTCCTACTGATCTTTTCATTTATGCATGCAGTGAGGGAAGTGGTTTTATTCTTACAGTATGGTAAATGTTTCTTTTGAAAGCTGCAAACATCTTGTTAAATGCCATTTAGGATCATGGTGTAGAGCTCTGCTGTGTTAAAGCAAATTTGTGGATGTGAATAATGTGTTACAGGTTTCAGTAATAGTGTTTGAACTGTTTGGCAAAATAAGACTACATGCTTATTAGTGCTGCAATTAATTGTAAATATTTTCTTAAACAGGACAAGTGAATTGATGTATGATGTTCTAGATGAATCTTTAAGAAGAGCAGAGATTAATCATAATATTACATGTGGTGGGTAAGGTTATTTTATGTAATTATCAATATTTGGAAAGATAGAAAATGAGTAGTTGATTGTACTAAAATACTTGCACAGTACTTTTGAAAAATCTAATTATAGTCTTAACATTAAGTGTATTCTTAAGTGTCCAAGTAGTAAATAGCAGCACAAGTGATGCTTTGCTGTACAGCACAATTTTTTTATCATTGAAATAAAGCACATCTATATACAGGGAATTCAGTTTGGCTCAAAAGCCTTTATCTTGTGTTTGCATTGACCTTGCCCTTAAACACAAAGTCAGCTGCTTTGTGAAGGTTCTTATTGGACATTGCTTAAGGTGAAATAAGCAATAAAAGAAAATCCTACTGATACATCTCTGTGTGTTAGAAATGCTTAGATCTTCTCAGTGCCCTGGGAAAGGTGAGAGGTGGTGTGCAAGGACAGTGCCAGTTCTTTGCAGCTGTGGGGGCTCCTCTGGGCACAGTTAATCAACGTTACACCTCCAGAGTTCAGGGACAGTGCTGCCTCTGAAAGGGTGTCTTTGGCACATGTCTCACCTGAAACCTTCTGAAACATAGCAGAAGGTTCATTTGGTAGAGGTTCGTTATCTTAGTAGAAAAAGCTGGTTTTGTTGCTAGTGCAAAGCAAAAGGAATAATTGCATTGTTAACTTTTTTCCTACTAAAAAGTTGAGCAATTTATTTGTCTCTTTTCTGTCTTCTCCTCCCCAGGTCTTAATACCTCCCCAAAATCCCAGTTCTGATGCTCTAGAACCCTATTTAAGAGCTATTTCACTACTAGAAAAACCTACCACCCCCAATTTTTTTATTGTTAAATAAAGCCCTGCAGATGTGCCAAAGTCCCTGTGCTAATGGAATGGAAAGAAAATGGAGACTTTCTTAAAACAACAGAGAGGGGTAAAAAAGAAAGGAACATGGCTCAAAGCTGTAGATGTCTGACACCTACATCATACGTGTGCTATAAAGCATTGTGTAAGCTTCACCTCCATAAAAAGGAGAGCTTTGGAGAAGTATTCTCTTTTAGTAAATAATAAATGAGGAAGCATCTGTCAGACGTTTAGAGCATTCAGCTGATTGCTTCTGTTCTTTTAGGCAAGAACACACAAGTTTTTGGGAGGTGTGTTGCCTTGTAATACAGACTATTTGCACTTGCCAAGAGTTAAACATTAAATTTGTTTTGAGCACTTAAAGGGGCAAAGTGGGCAGTCCATTACTATTTGTACAAGGACATAGAATTTAGGTACGTAGTTTTTGTTCACCTCTGGCAAGCATTTTATAAAACTACAGTTGATAATCCCAGACAGAAGAAAAATGTAATTCTGAGTGATTGCTCTTATAAAAAGTCTTTGGTTATGGCATGTTTCTTGTAGGCAGTTTTGTTGTGTGCCAGTCTTTCTCAGATTTAGTTTGTAATGGCTGAGGAAGAGAGGAAGTTGTCTTCTGGGCAGTTCGGTTAGTGACTGAATTACAAGAACAACTGAAAATTACATCATGATTTTAAGCCCTAATTAACTTGGGAGACTGGCTCTGTCTGAATCTTTGCCCAGATAGTTGCCACAAAGGATTAATTACTTTTTGTGTGTTCAGTTTACTTCTGGATTTTTCTCAAACAACTTTACAAAGCTGTTGGGTTTTTTTCTGGTTTTGTGTTATGATTTTTCATTGTTTTTTTTTAACAAGAATGTTCTTGGGATGATTTTGGCTGTTGGTAGTAGCTAAGAAATTGTATGAGTTATCAAAAACAGTTTGTCTCAAATCCTTTATAGCTGCTTATTGGCTTTCTGTCCCAGTCCAGTGCCTTGAGCAGCTGTAGGAGACTTCAAGGTTGGAAGAACTTTAAGGACAGGAAGTTGTATGCACAGTGGCAAGGGCTAATTAAAACATGTATGTGCTAAAGGAGCTGGACTTTCACCCTGCCTTTCCTTGTGTCAGATGGTGCCCTCTGGTTCTGTTCATGGGAGTGGGACAGCACTGCAGTTCTTTGAGGCAGTCACTGAGCTTGTTTGTTGGTTAAAATTTTTTGGATTGTAGAAGTATTCAATACACATTAATTATGTGTCTTCTCCTCCTGCAGCCATCCTGTTTGAATGTGTCCAAACAATTTATACCATTTATCCCAAATCCGAATTACTTGAAAAGGCTGCCAAGTGCATTGGAAAATTTGTTTTGTCACCCAAAATTAATTTGAAATACTTAGGTAAGGATGCCTGATTTCATTATGCTGTCTTTAATTTGGCCACGGTGGTAGCATTGCCTTGTATCATTTGCAATCACTTCCATTCCAGGTTTAAAGGCTCTGACCTATGTTATCCAGCAGGATCCAAACCTGGCACTTCAGCACCAGATGACAATAATTGAATGTCTGGACCATCCAGATCCCATTATTAAAAGGGAGGTCAGTGAATTTCTAAATGTCAAAAATTAAGTTAATTGTTAAGATGGGTGATAAGTTCTGTAAAATGAGGAGTGTAAAAATGTTCTGTTTCCATAACTGCAAGAGAGCAGTTACAAACAGTACTGATGTGGCAAGCTGCGTAAATAAGCAATGTATTTCATTTAAGAATAGTTGCTCAGTTTGGCAGTGTACTAAAGCTGCTCTTTGCCTGCTTCCTTTTTTGAGTCATCAGAACCAATTCTTTTTTTTTTTTTGCTTTCTCTTTCAGACTTTAGAGCTTCTCTATAGGATTACAAATGGACAGAATGTAATTGTCATAGTTCAGAAGATGCTTGACTACTTAAAAGAAAGCAAAGAAGAATATGCTATCATCAACTTAGTTGGCAAAATAGCAGAACTAGCTGAGAAATATCCTTTTATTTTTCTGAGCTAGCTGAGAAATATCCTTTTACTTTTCTGAAACTTTGCAGTCCGAGCTCAGGCACATGCAGCATTGATACCTGTCAAAGCATCTTTCCTGATCCTGTGAAGTAGGAAGTGTTAGAGCTGTGCTTTCCGTCCTTTCAAATGCAGAAGGAAGCACATACAAAAATGACCACAGTGTTTCTTCTGTTTCACTGAGAGAAGCTAATTGCACTCAGATTTTGGCTTTGGAGTTTAGCATTGAAACCTTGTGGTTTTTAAATTTGAACTTTGAAGCCTTATAGCACTGCATAGAGAGAGGTATCTCAGTGCTACTTGAAGTGCTCTTCTGTAACTGTGGGACTGATCTTCCCTGATCCAACTCTTCATTGGTGTATGTATGCAACTTAAGACTTTTCTAACTGATCACCAGTTACCATGACATTTACAGGAAACACTCTCTAAAAGATACAGGAATATTTCCTCTTTAATTAGATGGACCTGATACTTGCCCATCAGATCCCCAACTTACTGGGGGGCTCACAATGGGCGTTCCTTAGGAAATACACTAAATAAGAAAGAAAAAGTTATGCCTTAGCATTTCATTCCTTAACGTCTGGACACGTATGCCCCTAACAATGAGTGGTTCATCCAGACAATGAATGCTGTGTTCTCAGTTGGAGGTGATGTTGTGCATTCTGATATCCCAAACAACTTTCTGAGGCTGTTGGCTGAAGGTAACTCCCCTCATGCCCTGAAGAATTAGACATGTTCCTTTATAATCTGGGTTTGTTTTTTTTTTTTTTTCCTTAAATTGTACTTTGAAACATTTGGTAGGACATGTTATTTGTGTTTCAGGGGAACTGTGTTGTTTTCTATCTAGGATTTGATGATGGAAAAGAAGATCATCAGCTACGGATGTATGCAGTACAGTCTTATTTAGCATTACTTGAAGAGGAAGATAAATTGTATCCACAGAAATTCCTTCAAGTTATGAGTTGGGTAAGGTAGAGACATGGTCAGAATTCACAGATTTGAGGAAGCTGTCAAAGGTGATAATGTTTTTAAAAAGTATTTATTAAACATTTGTTTTTAATCATTTTAACTTGATCTCAAGCTGACATGCTGAAATCTATTTTAGTGACCTCTTAGGTGACTGAGGGCTATTACCCTGTGGTTTGTGGAAAAGCTGACCTGCTCCCTTTAAGGCAGGTGATTGTTGGGATGGCTTAGCAGCCACCTGAACCTGACTGCATACTGAGAGCCTCTGGGTCTTTATCCAAATGAGCCTGATGTGGTGGTGAAATGCACTTGTAGCCTTGCAAATGCCTGGCCAAGTGCTGTGCTGGTGTTATCTGATACCTGGGGAAGCTTCAGCTTCCACCCCAGGGAGAGGCTGCAGTTTGAGGAAATGGTGTTTTGGCAGGGCCTAGTTATGTTTAGCTTTCTTTTCAAGACAGTTACTTGATTTTTAAAAAGCTAAAAGTTGGAGTCTGTTGAGATCACTTCACAAAGATCACTTCAACCCTTTAAAATGCAAAACGGTAAAGAAATAACTTGAAACATGTTCAAATAATAGTTTCTTGAATGTGAGGTGGATTTTACTGTGTTGTTATTTAGTCCTATATTCTGATTTCAAAACTAAAAGCACTGCTGTGTGTGACTCAATGTGTATTTTGTCTGTCCTTTGTGAATAGGTGTTGGGAGAATATTTCAGTCTTGTTACAGATGTTGATCCAGAAATTATTCTGACAAAGCTGCACAGCCTGCTGAGGAAGACTTTCGTTACTTCTGAAACTAAAGCGTGGATAGTGGCTGCAGTCACCAAGATAGCCTCACACACCTCCTGCTCAAAAACAGTGGATGAACTAATCCAAGAGCTCAGCAGCTCTCTGGACACATGCCTGAGACAATCTGCCTTTGAACTGAAGCATCTGTGTGAGGACAAAGCCCTGATGAAGAACTTGCTTCCATTTGATGCGAGTTGCAATGACCTGGTGGTGAGACACATGCCATGGGTGTTTTCATGAACCTCTTTGTAGTTCAGGGGGCTGAATATATTGGTAAAAAGGTGTTTTCAAAATGAATGGTTATTTACAGTTCTCACTGGGTGCAAGTCTGCTTAAAGTGAGTTTTCAGGAACACTTTTTCAGGCATGTGTGATGAATGATGGTGTTCTGTATGGAAAGATAAAGAGCCAGAGTGTTTCAGTTAAGTGAGCTGGAGTAGCTTTTAGCACAATTATCATTTCATACACTGGTTTCTTTTTAGTTGTCTTTTGTTTTTTCAAAGATGAGGTAGGCCTGCTTTAGTGATACAGTACTGCTTTTGAATTCAAAGGGTTTGCCTCCTGTTTGGAAACTACTTTTTTTGACCATGAAATTGGCACAGTAAGTGATGGAAAAGATTCTGTCCATACAGCATGTTTACTGGTAGATATGGGAGATGTGAGATGAAGATCCTGATCTGCTGATAAGACACAATATTCATCTGGTAACATCAGGCTCACATAGAGCAAATATTTTCATTGCCTTTTTATTCCTTTTAATTCTGTGTAGGTAGATGCTTCCTTATCTTTTCTGGATGGGTTTGTGGCTGAGGGACTTGGTCGTGGTGCAGCACCATATAAACCTCATCACCAGAGACAAGAGGAGAAACTTTCTCAGGAAAAAGGTGACAGTTTACTGCATTTATTTAATATTGGTAAATTACCTGATAAGTATTAACGTTTTAAGTGTACAGTTAATTTATCTTCTTAAAATAATAGTATCTTAATGCAGCTCTTGTGTGTAGACAAGAGCTAAGTTCAACTTAAATTTTACTTCCACCTCTGTCTAGCTGATACATATAGATTGTTCTGCAGGTGAGAAAGTCTTACTGTAATCCTTGCTGGTCTATAGGATTTGAAATTTATGGGGATTATTAAAGTGAAAGCCTGCAAAGCCCAGCAGTGCAGGGATATCTGTTTTCAGAAAATAGATTTTGTTCTTACTTTTTTTTACTCCTGCTTGTAATTTAAGATTGTCTGTCTTGCAGCTCTGAATTTTGAGCCTTATGGATTGTCCTTCGCTTCAAGTGTGTCCTCATCCGGTGTCACTGGCAGACAGTCCCCCACTGGTTTATCTTTTGGCTCTGATACATCTGGGAATAGTGCTGAGACGGGGCACAAAGAGTGAGTTAATTTGTGTTTGGAGTGAAGCACATTTAAGCTCCTGTTCTTGTCAGTATCACGTGTCTTTGTTGCTTCATTGCATGGAACTAGAAAGAATGCAGGTGTACTTGGAAACCCCTATCATGCAAGAAGAAAATCAGGTGGGGGCATCTTTGTAATAACTAGGGAAACAGCTGATGTGGTCAGACTCTTTTCTCCACTTTGTTTGCAGACTGCAGCTTGGGTGATAGTTAATGCAGTAAAACTGGGACAGGATTGCCTGATGATTACATTGTTAACTATTTTTTCTGCCTTCTTTCTTTTTCTTACAGAGTACACTTAACTTTTAATGGCATTACAATAAGTCCCTTTAGGATACTCTTTTTAGATAAAAGTGAGGCTAAGATTAAAATTGTAAGATGCTCCTTTTGCTCCTTTTAGTTTTAGTGCACTACACATCAATTCTATATCCATAGTTTCATACAAATTATTAACTTCATTTATACTCTCATAAGCTGGTATGCAAACCTTTCCAGAATCTTTCTATTTTAGTGCTCACTCTTGTCTGTCAAAGTACCAAAGCAGTGAATGGTGTTTCAGTGTTGGCATGTTTTTATGGACACGATGTTCATATGGCTGATCCTGCTTTGTTTTTGTTTGCCCTTTTAGGACAAATACTCTGAAACTTGAGGGAGTACGCAAGCTGTGGGGGAAAGAAGGCTACCTTCCAAAGAAAGAGAACAAAGCAGGGAAAGGAAATGAGCCACAGACAGTGCCTTGTGGCAGTTTGTTAGCAGGGCAGGTGGGGGAGCCTCCTGCCCTGCAGCCTGAGCAAGGTGCCAGCCTCTCTGAGGAGGACAAAGAGAAGCAGCAGTTAGCATCAACTTTGTTCATTGGGCTGGGATTGAGTGCAGGTGTCAGCCTGGTAAGTGATTCTTTTGAGACTTACCACTTTAAAGTGTACATAGAGTCTTATTTAAAATTATAGATACTTGTATGCAAATGGAGATCAAATTAGTGATTAGGCAACCCCCCCAAGTCATTGAAAAACTACTGAGAAGTACTTTTGCAATGTGATAGTTTATTGAAACCTGAAACAGCTTGATGAAGCAACCTGTGGAGCAGATCTGATTTGGTAACTAGAACTTTCCTCTGTTTACATGTTGTGCTCTAAGTTTTAGTGTCAGTTTCCCTGAACAACTGTTCCTTGACCCATCTTTGCAGAGCTGTCACCATTCATTTGGGTGTCAGGCTGGAATCTGACACCCTGTGTCAAGACCATTTTCAATTTATGTATGGTAATATGTGGAAGATAAAAGAATTCACTATTAGATAATATTTTTAAGACTGGCATCATATTAGGAAGCTCAAATCTTGGCACTTAGCACTGGTTAACCAGGAACTTTACCTGTGCTTAGTTTTTAGTAAGAGCTTTTAGTTTGTTAAGAGACTCTAGAGTCATTTTGCATTATAAGCTAATTCAGTACTCTGTTAGAGATACAGCAAAAGCCTGGATTCATTAAAATCTTTGGAATCTATTTCTGTTTGTCATCTGTTTTGATTCCTTGCTCCTTCCTCACTGTTTCATGGTATTAACAGTAACACACCTGGTTGCTAGAAACTTTTCCACCCTTTTTTTTTTTTTCTCTTTCCTTTTCAGATGGGGAAAGCAGACACAGCCACTCAGAAGTTCAAAAGGAAATCAAAGATACATGAAACTCAACGGAGTGAGGAGGCATCAGACTTCCAAAACAGTGCTGCTTCAGATTTTGGTCCCTTACTTGGTACAGTACCTACTAACGTGGAAGACTGTGAGGGAAGTACACACACAAGGTTAAGGAGAGCCTCCCCTTGTTCTTCAGATACTGTAGAAGATAATTTAGCATTTGAAACACCTCAGTCCCTCAGAAAATCTGTGCTGGATGACAGACTTTCAGCTAACAGGCTGTCACAGTCACCTTTGTTTGCTGATAGTAATATTGAAATTTTTCAGCCTTCTCCAAGTGCTCAATGTGAAAGTGCCAGGGAAACACCATTGGTCCCTTCCTTACCAGAAGAACTTGAAGAGCTTCCTCACTCTGAGGTAGTGGGACTTTGTCGGAGTGATGCCTTAGCTCTGCATTTATGTAAGGTGTGGACAGATGACTCTCTGTTGCTCATTGTTTTTGTTTCAAATAAAACCACTTCTGCACTTACTGCTGTGAACTTAGTGTTTGAGGAAACAGAACACTTTCAGGTAAGAAACTTTGTTTCCATTGTATTTTAAATTCACTTGGAACTTCTTGCTTTTTGCTTGCGTTTAACTGTGCAGCGTTTGGTTTAATAGCCATGCCTTTTCCCAAAGTATTTCCTTAAAACCTGTGGTACAGCTATTACACACATTTTTAAAGGGTGGTGAAAGAAATCCCACTATAAACTTAATGTCATTGGCTATAAAAGTGAGAGGCTCTCTTTTTAATTCACCTTGGTTTTGTTTGCCTCTGTATAACAAATATGTGTGATTTTTCCATTCTGAATGCAAAGACTAAACCAAATGCAGACCTGACTGGTCCTGCCTGGAGTGGTATGACTTGAGTTCACCTCACTGTGTAGCTTTCTTTTGTCTGTGTGTGACTGTTGTGCTTGTGCATTCATTTGTATTTACCTGACAGGCAAACATGATGCTTTCCTGCCACCAAATTCGTGTAAGCTTCCTTCTGTCATTCTCATGCATTGAGTTGATGGTGCAGAGGAGCTGATCAGTTTATTTTTTTACATTGGCTACATTAGGGATTTAAGTATGATTGGTAAAAGCATGTCATAGTCAGAATTAAAACTTTATTTAAATATTTGGAAAGATATTTAGGAATTGCCAGTTGGCATGACTATCCACAGATTTTGCTAAAAGAAGCATGGAATAATAAAACAAGTCAGCAAGTGATAACTGGATAAAAAGAATTAAGCAGATTGTTTCTTTCAGAATTGACTTAATCAAGGAGCTGCTGACTGGTTTTAGAGTCCCTTCCCTTTCCATTTCTGATTTGAATCAAATTTGTCTTGGCATTGATGGAAAGTGGGCATCTCATGTCTGGATTTTTCTTGTAATTCACTTAACTTCCCACCCAGACCACCACCATGGATAGAATCTCTTACCAGTTTGTTTTGAGAGCCAGGGACTGCTGAGTAATGTAGAAATCCTCCTTTTTATTCAGGATGTTTCCTCAACTTCTTGCTTTTAGCAAATAGCTGGAGGTATGTTGCAATGCTGCTTGCTTGTGTTTTAGTTTGTTTTGGGACTGAGCTGCAGAATTCAGGTTCTTGGTGCAGTTCTCTGGGGCTGGGAGAAGCCAGTTGTCAGAAAGAGATGGATTTCAGTGGTGTTACACATCTCAGAGAATGTTTGTAGGTGTAAATGACTGATTTATCCTTCATGAGGGCTGAGAAATGGTGGCTCTGTTCACTTGTCAAATACCCCAAGAAAAATCACCAGAAATAAAAGGCACTTACACAGTTTTATAACTGTATCTGAATCACTTGCACAACTTGACAGCAAGACTTATGTTCTGTATTCCTTTTATGACATTATATAGATTTTGGAGAGTGCCACCTCCCAGTTTCCTGTAATTGAAGCTCAAAGTGTGGAACATTGCCAGAAATGTGTGAGGATGAACAAAGTCTGTACACAGGGAATTCTGTCTGGCTCTGTTAATTACCAGTCAGAGATGGAAGCTCACCTTGGATTTTCAGTAACTTTATCACTGATGGACTTCATCAGGTAAATAAAATAAGCTGCAGGTTTTAAAAGCACTTGTATTTGACTCAGTATTAGACAAGGGTAGGATGATTTGGGTATTAACTATGAAAATACAGGGCTTCACCTTGAGCAGCTAATTCAAATCTGAGATGGCTGTTCAAGATAATAAAGGGTTATTTTACACCTGCAAAAAAGGGGCAAAGTTCCAGCAAGAAGTACAAATGCAGGGAGAATATTGACAGTAGCTGGTTTTGAGGAGGTTGACAGAACAGAGAGCAGAAGGACATGCTGCTTTAAAATATGGCATAATGTAAACATGTCAAGAGGAAACAAATGGTTTGAGTGCAGAGACCAGAACACGGTATGAAAAGACTGACAGCTTTTGCACAGGAAGAAGAAAGCTCATTCTTTTCATTTTTGAACACTGCATTTATTTTAGGAGTAGGAAAAAACAAGTGTCCTTTGTCCAGCAGACTTTTCTTTTGAAGTGAAATTTGTAAATTAATTTTTTTTTTAAATTTAGAAACCTAAAGCAAGGAATAGAAACACTTTTTAAATGTTAAGGTGGAAAGAGGAGGGGTTTGTTTGGACTAATACATGTTTACTGATTGCGTGCTCTGTTGTCCAGTTGCTACCAGATAAGGGGGTTTATTTGAGACCAGGTATATCCTGACTTACATATATTGTAAGAAATGTGGTGAACTTCCTTTTAGGCCAATGGAAATGACGACAGAAGACTTTGGGAAGCTGTGGCTGTCCCTTTCCAATGATGTGAAACAGAACATAAAAATGTCATCTTGCCAAGATTCCCTTTCAGCAGCCCTGGATACACTGCAACAGAAGCTGAAACTCCACAGAGTTGACATTATAGGTAAGTGAAAGTGTGCTGTGGGGTTGCTCACAGGATGATTTGTCCCAGGAAAACAAGTGCATGGAAGTGAGTATCTTACAGGTTAAGGCAGGGAGTGTTTGGGAGTGTGGTAAACACAGGAGTGGTGTCCCAGGGACTTTGTTTGCCTCCCTCAGGGCTCTGTGGGAAGGTGATGTAAGGGTACAAGTGTTCAGCAAACAGTCGATTTTACAAGACCCTTTACTTGCACTGGGAAGAGTTTTGGATAGGCCCAAAAGGGAATGAAGCTGTATGACAAATACAAAGCTGGGATTTTGGCATGGTTTGTGGTGATGTGTTCCATGAGTTACAGGTAAGGGCAGGGGAAAACAGCAGACATGGAGTGTGAAAGATGCATTTTCTATGAAGCCTACTGTAGCAATTGTTAGTTGATTGTTACTTCATTGTTTTCTGTGCTGTCTCCTGTGCCTGTGGTCCCAGGTAACGAGGGAATACTGGCCTGCCAGCTCCTTCCGTCGGTGCCCTGCCTGCTGCACTGCCGCACTCACTCCGGGATGCTGGCCCTGTGGTTCAGATCCCCGTGTGCTGCTCTTCCAGATGGTTTGCTCTATCAGTGTCAGAAGGTGATGGAGGAATCCTAAGAACAATTCTGCCTGCCTTAAGCCATTTGGTGTGTCCAAGCAAATCAGAGGTTTATACAGCTGCACAGATACTTACCAAAGCTAAACTAAGATACTGCTTCTTGAAGTATTAAAAGTTTTCTTCCAGCTGGCAATGTCCAAGTGGACCTGTGGGGGAAGAATGATGACCTAAATTACCCCTGCAAAAACATGCTCAGGACTGTACAGTACATTAGAGTATTGTTACCTGTGTAAGTGAAATGTATATTAATTTTGTTGTAAATGACTGAAAGTATTTATTTTTATTACGCAGCTTTTATAGATGCCAACACTTATTCCTCATGGCAACTACTTAAATATGATTTTGAAGAAAACATATTTCCATTATGAGGTCAGACTTGATCAGTTATCTAATTTTATTTTGATAATTTTTCTAAAGCTATTTTTAAGCACTGCTGGCAACAAGACCCATATTGGTGGTTATATAAAATAACTTATGTAGCAACAAATGCATGGTTTTAAATGAAGTTAAAATATTCTAGGGAGCAAAACACTTCCCATGATCTTTGATATTTACCATGGAAGTGATAACATCTAAGCAGGTTTTTGGTAGGAGTCAGGCATGTGAAATTGTATGGAAGCACCTCGGGGGGATTATCTAAGGCCCTTCAGGTTAGTTCCTGTCTGCAGTTCTTCCTGCCCCGTGTTTCAGTCCCATTCCCTTTCCACAGGGCTCTCTGACAGTCCCTGAGTATTTGTGCCTGTCCAAAAGGAAGTTCCCTGTGGATCAAGTCTGAGATGAGCTGGGGGCACTTGGCTGTGGACATGATGACTCCTTCACTGTTGGGTAGTGAACATGTTCATTGCTTTTCCAGTCCATCCTATAAATTTAATCTGGCCAAAATCCCTGTGCATGAAAATTCACAAGGGGAAAACTTCCATTTATTTTTACTTCTAATTATTTATAGCCTCAGTATGACTCATCAAACGTCTGACTTGCAGAGATGTTGGCTGTGTTGTGTGTGCATGGCTGGGAGCTGCAGCAAGGCATGAGAGATTAAATCAGAGCAGCAAACGTGGAAAATGTGTCTGAGCAGATTGTCTCTTCTTCCTGAAGTAACCTCACAATCTTCAAAATCCAGCAATCTTAATTTATTTAGATGCTAAATGAAAAATAGTACTGGTTATTATTATTTATAGCTGGTCATGTTTTCTATTTAAGCATCCAGGATTGTACATGCAGTTCAGACATGGTCTAAAGGGATTCTGTAGTGGGATTCTCTCCTTCGTGTGTTTAATAGGAACAAGGAAACTTATATTTCAGCATTACTGATTCTCACCTGCTAAGCACTGGTTGTAAAGGAAACTAAAGTGTTCTTTTACTTTGCTGATGTTCTGGTAAACGTTCATGAAATCGTTGTAAGAATGTTAATGTGCTGATAGCTATTTTTTTTTTTTAAGTCAAGCTACTTGTGTTACCACAAGTATAATCATCCAAGCAAAGCTCCTTTTTTATTGTTGTTTCAGTACCCTCTTACTGAGGAATTTAAAGTGCACTGAACCTGTAAATATATTTAATGTTCTGCATACTTTAATGTTTACTTGGCACTTCAAGACAGTTTATATAAATGAAAACTGATTTATAGTGGAATAATTTCCAGCAGATGATTTCCCTGCTGGTAAATCAGACTTGTGTTATGCAATTGGACTTCTGTAATCATAGGAGCTCTAATACAAGTATCTGTTTGTGGCCTATGCATTTAAACCATTTCAGCAAGGAGATGTTCAATGTCCTGGTGTTTAAAGAAGAGCAAAGACAACAATGCCTTCTGTTGTTTATGTGACGTTCTCTGTAACCTTTTTCACTGTATGAATAGTGCGTGTTAAGGTGTCAGTGTTCTGATTGTAATTGCTTTATGGTAACATCACTTAAAGGAGTTCGCAGGGAATTGTACCTATGCCAGTCTTTATTTTTGGGTTGCCCAACAAATATTGTTCTGAATCTATCACCATATTTGCATTTCTTGCAGTTTAATAAAATGCAGTTTTATTTTAAAAAACCAGTTTGATACTTATTAAATGTTCTTTTCCACCACATGTAGCAGTGTTTCTGCATATTGAGAACTAGTTTCTATTTTAATTGTTCCTCTTTGCATCTGAGCAGTGATGAAGAGTTTAACATCACAGAAGTCTCGAACCCATTAATAATTTAAATGTCCTGTGTCTCAGTTGGAGATAGATACCAAAACAGGGAAGGACCACACTTTTTAAACAGCCTTCTGTGTGCCAGCTCACATTATCCAATCCTTTTTTGGGAATACTGCCAGATTGTGATTTTGTTTTTAGGCATCACAGGAGATTTCGGTGTCTCTCGTTATTCAGTTGACAGGAATAGCACACTTTTAAGTGCAGTGCAGACAGAAGCAGCTGTTGCTGTGGAGCTGGGAGCTCGGGCAGCGTGGCTTTGGCTGGGTGGAAGGTGGCTGCAGCCCCGAGCTGAGCCCCGAGGCTGTTGGGGGTAACAAAGCTGCTGCTGTGTAACAGGAGTCCTGGCTGAGGTGGGGAGCTCCTGCCCTGCAGAACCTCAGCATTTCCGTGCTGGGAATCCTTCTGACCTTGATCCATCACCCAGTTGTCTTGGAAGCAGGGCTGCAGAGGTAACTCTGCCAAGGAATATTATCCCATCTGGTTCTGTACTGAAAATTCTGCCATGAGTATCCTCATCTTCCATGGTTGTAATGACTTTTCTTTGTGACTTGGTCGATCTTGAAGGGTGAACCTGTTTTTCAGGAAGGGAAATAGGGTGCACAGAAGCAGGCTAGAAGGAAGAGAGCACAGGACCAGTTTGCAGGAAGGAGTTTGTCCAAGAGGCAGCCAGAGGCCAGTCAGTCTGTAGTGACCTTGCTGAAGTGGCAGCTGAACAGAGGCTGGATTTAGCCTTAGGTGCCAGCAGCCCTCCCTGCTCTGCTGCTGTGTGCCCTGTGAGTTCTGGACATCTGGCAGTCAGCAGGAAAGTGATTGTATTGGATCCATATTCCAGCTGTTTTGTCAGCTTCTACCTCCTTACCCCAAGTGTTTTGAGATGTTTTTATTGAAACAAACACTTTGGTAGGAAAATTGGAGGAAGCGCAGCATGGCAGTGGGATGCAGGATGTTTTCCTGAATACAGGTTAAATCTGTTGGATTATATTACTTTCTGCTAAGTATTCCCAAACCCTCCTCACCCTGTAAGGCCCCAAAAGAGTAAATGTGTGTAATGGATGGCACTATCTTGAGGTTTTCCTGTATTTGCAAGTAGCTCATAAATGACACTGATGGTTTCTGAATATCAGGAAAGTGTTTCTCTCCTACCGAGTCCCACCAGTAGTTTTTCAGCATAAAAAGCTGTATTATCTTTTTCTGTGTGGGTAAGACTGTGCGTGGTCTTTTTCTGGCATTGATTTATGTAAAAATGAAAATAGACCTGCTTAAGTCATCCAGTTAAAACCTGCTTTTGCATTTCTGTTGCTGTGGTGAAAGTTAATTGTGCTCTGCTGCTTGGTTCTCTTCAAGGCCAGCTATTTCTGTGCCTCTCTGTGAGAACATTTCTCCAGCACAAATCAGATCACATGTTCAGAATGATGTGCAGCTCTGTGGTACAGGCACCATTTCATCAGCCCGTCAGGAGTGGTCACTCCCGTGAGAGTTTCTCAAACATTAACATTTTTGTCTTGATTATATAAAGTTGGCAGTGATGAAGCAAAGAATATTGTGTCCTGCCATGATGTGATTCATAAAATTAACCTGACAGCAATGTTTTACCAGCAGGAAGGCTCAAAGCACCACTTAAGAAGATTGCTTTAAACTTTGATTTTAAGGCAGTTGTCAGCTTTCTCTTTGTGCCAGCATTTCATTGCTTTCAGTGTAATTGCCATGTGAGTTGTTTGCAAATCCTGAGCTCTTGCAGCCAAAACAGTTTGCCTTTTCTGGGGATAAGGACAGCAGAATAGATGCTTGCTGTTAAAATGTTCTGGTAGGTCCCAGCATCTCCATGTTTAGGGCAGGGCTTTGAGGTCTGTCAGGGATGTGTCTTCCATGTACCTTAAACCACACTGAGCTAAACTGGGCTGAATCTATCACGGGAAACTTGCAAGGAGGAAGAGTGAGGTTTGGGCTTGTGGTGTCTGCTCTTTTGCTGCGACAGCTTCTTGTGATACAACAGAGGTGGTAGGATAAATAAATCAAAGGGAAACAAAAAGGGCAGTAATCACACATTTTTAATCCACAAATGTGATAATACATAATATATTTAAGGTGACCTGAACATTGCCCGTATTTTAGCAATGTTGTTACATACCAAGCTACAAGTACAAAAGTAAACAATGAATATACAGGATATGCAAGTATGAGAAATACTTGAAAACATATCTTTCCTTAAGGCTACTCAGATTATTTTTAAATAAAACAACAGATGTTCAGCTGGTGTGTTTAAAATACCAGAATCTGAATATTGATACTTGCAACACACAAAAAGTCACAAACACAGGATATCCCTTTCCTTTAGACATCTTGAATGTTGAATAATCTCTTTTTTTCTGGCTTTAAAAGAAGAACTCAGATTTGTTTGCCACGAACAAAACACAGAGAATCTGACATGTGCACTGGGACAGGAGCGTTGGATACAAGAAATACTGTTCAAAAGCATCAGCTGACAAGTACATGCTTGGAAGAAATGCAGGTAATGATGCATGTAAATATGGCTCTGCAACTGGCTGAACTTGCAACCCCAAGTGTTGCTGTTTCATTTCTGTGTTGCAAAGGAGTTGTCCATCTTCATTGCTACTAAATCTACTTTTAATGGTTAAAGGAAACGTGTGGGGGAAATTCACACCATTGAAAACTGTTCTGCCAATGTCTTTCATTTTTACTGTGCTTCAAAGGAGTTCTCCTGGGAACAGGTAAAAATCCATCTGGGACAACCCAAGTGAATACATGCCCTGGGTTTGTGTATTCTCAACTGTGTAAAGGTGTGACAGTAAAACTGTTGTTGCAAGAGATAAAAGATAGTTATTCTGGGGTGAGGAAAGACAGAAGGATAATAAGAATTTTGAACAGTTTTCTCTTAATACCATAGTATTCAAGAATTTGAGAAACATGGTTTTTTTCTTATCCTAAAGTAATGAGTGATCAACCCTGTAAGCTTCCCTTAGAGAGGAATGGCTTTCAAATATATTTTCTTGTCTTTGTCAGCTTCCAGATGCATGCATCTCTCCATTACAGTATACATGACAGGGAAGGCATTACCCCCAGATGATGGCACTGGCTGCTCTCTGTGTCAGCTGAAAGGAGAGGGTTCCTGATACTGCAGTGTCAGGAGACAGAGATGAGTCTGGAGGATAAAATGGAGAGGACAAGGAGAGGAGAGATTTCGGAACATGTGTTTTTTACTCTGGGTCAGTCTGCACCTGCCCAGGTTCTGCAAGTGGCAGCTGGAGCATCTGCTCTGCTCCTCCCCTCCCTGTGTCCAACCACGACTGTGCAAAACCCACTCATTCTCTGCAAAATGTTTTCAGTTTGAAGACATCAGTATATTTTGTTTCAAAGAAAAAAAAAAAAAAGGAGAAGTCACTGAAAACATTCTGAACAAAAATTCACTCCAGAAACTCACCAGAGTCACTAAGGCTGTTCTCTTTTGACTGCTGTGGATATGCTACACTCAGAGGCACTGCAAGAATAGTGGATGGGCTCCTTTGTATCCCACCTCTGATTACTGTAGGCACAAATGTCATGGGCACATTAAACCAAGAGTGTTACCTAGGCTGAATATTTTGAGGATTGGGGGTGTAAATGTTGGTGTCTCAGTCGTGCTGCTCCTCACAAGGGCAGTTTCAAAATCTTCACAAAGAGTATTTTGTTCTGTCAGGCAGAACAGTAAGAGCAGCACAGCCTTCAGCCTGAGCTCACCTGGTGTTACCCAGTAGACAAGCCCTGGGAGTGGGGGAACTGCTGTGCTACTTTATCTGGTTTTCTGGTTACCTTTGAGCTTGAACCACTGAGCTGCTTTTCAAATTAAAATGAAACCTTCTCTCTTGTTAGCAGGTATAAACCAAAACTGATGAAACTGTTGCTCCACAGAGCAGTTCTTTAGATTTTCGGTTTGTATGATTTGTTATTCTCCTATTAGATTTATATACCATGTAAAATCAGAGATGTTTTCTCATATTGATTCCCGATCCTTTTGAAAGGAGTGAACTTAATCCATTACAGCCCTACTTTCTGTCAAAGCTTTTTTATTTGGCATGGAAATAATAAAAATATATGCACCAAGGGCCTTGGGGGTAAATTCCATGCATTGCTCTTGCCTTCATCTGTCTATTTTTACACAGCCATGCATCTGAGTTTACTTTCTGTTGGCATGTTCAGCCCGGAACACAAAGCTAGCGAGATCGTGGTGAATAGCAATCTGTTCCTGAACAATATACATCAGCAGCCTTGTCCACTCTGCTCCTTGGAAAAGACTGAATTATCGGAACAAAACGTTAAAATCGATCGCTTTCTGATTTAGGTTTTCCACTTCATCATGAGCCTGGTGAGCACCTTCTGGGCCCTGCTGGGGACTGCAGTAAGACTGATGGGAAGGAAGCTTGCTTGCCTACCATGGCTTATGAAGGGTGGCCAGTTTAGAGAGAAGTTTTTGGTTGGGTTCTCGCCTTCGAGCGCAGTTTCAAAGAACCTTCTCGTCGAGCAGTTTGTTGATGCCGTTGCAGATCTTTTTGAGGTAGGGCCGGCAGTCCCCGTCCAGGCTGTACAGGGCCGACAGGAACTCCACGTCCGCAAAGTGGTTGAAGACGTGGTTGATGCGCCCGTGGGAGCGCGCGGTCAGGTGCCGCCCTACGAGTTCGTGCACGAGCTCTTTGCACTCGTTCAGCAGTTCTGCGAGCACGTTCCTGTCAAAAGTGTACTCCACCTCGTAGAAGCTGACGATCGTCATGGCAGTTTGGTTCAGCTTCTTCCGGAACTTGTCTACGATCTCCAGCTCTTCCTGGTTGAACTGATTATTTCGATAGAGGATCCCGATTTTTATTGCCACTTTGATCAGGTCTTTCATGATTTTATGGGCTTCCTTTTTGTTCCTGGTGTGTTCCTTTGTTACTTTGTACAGCTCATCGAAGATTTCGCTGCTTGTGTCATCGATGAGCATGTTAGCCATGGTTTTGGTTGCCATTTTACTCAGGATCTTTTTCTGAGCTTGCAATGCAAGATTCTTGGAGCTGAAATAATCGGGACCTGGTTTGGGATAGAAAAAAGGGGAAATGTTAATTTTATTTGGTGAATTATTTTTGCAATCAGTTAAGAAAAGTACCTATATGCTTAACTGAGACCTGGCTTGTGTCACTGACCAGAGCAGCCACGACTGCAGGAGCACTCCCAGCACCCTACAGCCAGCTATCCAGGGGTTTCACACACCCATGTTTCAGGTCTTGCTGTCACTGAGGGCTTTTGCTTGCAAATCAAGAACAGAATATTCTGGCAGGGGATATATATGGAGGGGATTCTTTGACAGCCTTTTAATTCTGTGGTTCAATATGAAAGCCTTCTTGGCAGAGAGATGTGCTGAGATGGTGTGGTTGAAATAATACATAAAATATCAGAGACAGGCAAAGTGAGATAGTGACAAGCAATAGATGAACCTTCAGAGTTACACTCTGGTCGTTGGGAGGCAATGTTGTTCCACTAAGTAGATTCACAAGCACGGGTTTATTTAGCCCTGATCTGGAGTATCAATGCCTTCCTCTTTTGTTACTGATTTGTACAATTATAGAATGCGATTTTTATGAAATGTTGGTGCTTCAGTGCATGCGGTTCCTGCCAGACAAAAACATCTGAGCTATTTGCTCTCCATTTATCAAACAAATATTATGGATTTTTGATCTTTTACTCATATCTGCACCTTTCACTCAGCAGAGCACTGAGCACATGGCTGCTCCTGCTGGGCCTTACCCCGTGAGCTTCTGTAATTCTTGGTAGAGATTAATCTGACCTTCCTCTGTTCTTCACATTAATGTTTGCTTCTAGCTGACCCTCTGTGGACAAAGTAAAGGAAATATGGATATGGAATAATTATCCAGGTTAAGACTGGGGCAGCAAAGGCTCTGTTGGACCAGAGGGCACTTTATCATTGTAGGCAGGTGCTGATGAGTGTGTGTGTCTGGGGAGGACAGCCAGTGAGCTGAGTGATGGCAGAGTGGCCTCTCTGTTCTGAGACACCTTCCTTGCCCTCCCCTCCCATCTCCCCTCGGTCTCTGCTCCTGCAAAGGAGGTGCCCACGTTCCCCTGCCAGCTGGGACCTCGCTCTGCTCACCGGGGCACCGCAGCCTTGGCTGCTCCAAGGGGGATGGAGGTAACCACCCTGTCCTTCACCAGCTGCTGCGAGATCAAACCACTAAGAGATTAAAAATGACTATAAAAATCAAATCTTCCAGTGCTTTATTTGATTGTGGAGCCTGAGTGAGTCTTTAAGCTGGTGGGGTGAGGCCCTTTCCAGCCTTCAGCACACGAGTGTTGTCTCTCCTCCCTGTGCTCCCCACACCCTCACGCCAGGAAAAAGGGGTGCTGGCTGCCAGGGCTCACCTGGAGTAAGTAACACTCTGAATCCAAAGTCCTCTGGTTAAATTCTGACTTTCAAGTTGGCTGGAATATTAAAGTTGTCATCTTTGTGTGCCACAGCTGTACTGCTGAGCAATGTTAAAGAGTAACATTTAATTTCAACTAAACCACCACCTGGAAAAAATAATTCAATGTGCTCAAAAGAATTGCCTGTCGTTTGGAGAGAAAATTGTGGGGCTGAGCTGCTGTCTGGAGGAAATAGAAAAACTGATTTAATCTAGAAATGATAAAACCAGGATGAAAGCATTCTTTCACTTAGCAGTACGTGGGTATATAAATAGTACCCGTGATGAGTAATTACGTGCGTTTGACACACTGAAATGGTAGATTGTTAGTGTCTGTTTCTGTAGTAAGTGCTTGCTACTAATCAAGTGGATGCAGTTGTTCAGTATCTGGCTTGATCAAAAACTGAAAATAATTGCAGCAGATTTTTAGAATATCAATTTTACTGAAGGTCACGGCACTCCAGCCTCGTGTCCCTTTGCCCAGGTGAGAGCCCAGCTGGCTCCTGCCCTGCCCGGCTCTGCGGCAGGGACAGCTCTGCAGAGCTGCTGCAGTTCTGTGGCTCGGAGCAAGGCCAGAGCTGGGATGAGCGAAACATCCCGTCCCCATCACACAGCCCGGGGGCAGCTGGGACCAGCAGAGCCGCCAGCACCTCAAACACAGACACATCCAGCTGCCCTCCCACCTTTGTGATCTCTGAGACAAAGCTGGATGCTAAATTAGCACATAAAAGCTTCTAATGAACTTTTCAGAACGGAGGGATGTCCTGCACAGAAAAAAAAAGTGTGGTAGATGTTCATGTAGCCAAAGTCCTGTTTCTTATCCACAGAACTGAGCAGTGTGACCTTCAAACATGGGTCTCTTTCCCGGGACACCCCGGGTTTGGCAGCTCAGGCAACGATACCACAGCTCCCAGTGAAAGGTGCAGGCTGTGAAAGGGGCAGCCCAGCTGGAAAGCATCAGGCCAAGTTTAACTGAATGTTAAGGCTGGAATGTTTTTCCATGGCGAGTCCCAAGTGTGGGCTCTGCTATTTAACAGCAGGAGCCTGAGCTCCTCCTCATCTTTCTACAAGTAAAATAAAGAAATGTGTTATTGCATTGCTGCTGTGGCTCCCTCCCCACTTTGTGCTCCTGTCTCTCCACCCCATCCTCCCAAGGCATCCCACGGCAAGACCTCCCAGCCATGCCAGCCCTCAGAAACCAGGCAGATCCCAGTCCTGTGTGCAGGCTCCTCTCCCCTGGCTCCCTCCGTGGCCTGTGCTGCACAGTCTGTAGGAGCTGGGAATTGCTTTCACCCCAGGCAGCTGCACCAGCCCGAGGAGGCTCCAGTGGGCAGGGGCAGAGCCTGGTGGGACACAGATTGTCGTGCACTGTGCTGTCTGGCAGATGCAGAAGCTGCAGCTGCTGCCACGGCCCCTCCACCATGTGAGGAACCTGCTGAGAAGCTCAGGAGGAGGGGAAGGGCAGCATCCCCCCTGCCCCAGCCAGCTGCCTGCCTGGACACCGGGATGGGCACGGCCTCCCCTGCCCGAGCTCCTGCTGCTGGAGTCAGACACCGTGCGTGGGACGGGAGAAGGCAGCCAGCAGCCCACTGGTGCACCCAGACAGCGGCGTGGGGCTGCTCACAAAGGGCTCTGCCCAAATTCAGGGTGGGCACAGCTCTGCAGTGTGTGCTGGAGAGCGAGAGAGGCTGCTGGGATCGACTGCTCGGGTCCCTGCCTCCAAAACCACGCTGTGCTCAGAGGCCCAGGTGATGCCTCGCCTTTCAAAGATCACAAGTGCTCAGGCACACGATCACATTCAGGCTTTCGTGGGGACAGCATGTTTACCGTGGCAGCCTTTTCTTATTGCAGCACATTGCTCACTACACAAAATACATCTTCACCTCCTACGTGCAGCAATTCTGTTTTCTGCTTTCTTTCATACAGCAAAACAAATCAGCAACGACATTAGAGATGCTATTAGCTTTCAGGAACATTACACCAAGGCTAAAAATGAAAAACCACCCTCCAAGCATACTGCTTTGTTGGGTAGTGATTAGCCTCCATTATAGAAAATCTGACATCTTAGTTTTCACTAAGAAAGGGCCAGTTCTGCTTCAGATCTGCTCTCACCCTCTCTCTGTCATCTAGAGAGCTGTGTATGATAAAAGCTGTTTAAAAAGCCCCGTGTGAAGGGACTGATCCCAACTGCAGCTCCCCAGCCCTGCTTCCTGCGCCGCGGTGCCCGGGGGGATGGCGAGGGCCCAGCTGTGGGCAGGGGGACGGGGAGAGGCTCCCCGGGCGTCCCAGGGGCAGGGTACAACCCCACTCCCCACCAGTGACCGCCCAGCTCCTGGCACACGGGGCTGAACATGACAAAGATGCCTCACAGCCACTAAACTTAATAACATGATTGCTTAATAACAGAGTTGCTTAATAACAGAAGTGCAGAAGAAGTTTGGCAACTCTAGCGAGCGGATGTAAGAGTTTCGCGTTTTAGGAGCTTTTGGGACTAAAATGCAAGAACATCTGTAATATTCTCCAAGTGTTTTGCTTGCAGATGACTGTACCAAGTACAAAATGGTCAGAACTAGATGCTCAGCAATACTATTTTTATGTAAATCCCCATTCAGCCACTCTGCACAAAACACACGGCAGATCCAGTCACCCAGAAGATGCTCCCACTATGCTGAGGAGGGAGAATGGTCAACGTGTGCTGGAAGCAATTATGGGGATATGGAAACCAGCCTCCTGAGCACATGAATCCATTTCCCTCCCAGTTAGCCACTTACTCAAAGCCATAATACCATTTTGCAGCCAGGATATTTTCTCCCCACGCTAATGCTGAAAGCTGAGTTGAAGTGAACTCTGGAGGGAGTGTGGCTTCAGCCCAAAACAGGAGAGAGGAGGAGTTGATCTGAAGGGCTTCTGTGGAGTTTGCCCAGTGCATTTTTAATTGCATCAGCAGGCTGGCTTGGAGAAAGGAATTTCACCTGACACTGGGAGCTGCTGCCCCAGTGCCTGCTGCAGCTTGTCCTGGGTAATCAGTGACCTCAGCCATCGGCTTCACCTGCTCTGAAGGGAGACTCTGAAGGGAGACACACGTGGAGCCTCTGCCCGATTTCCCAGTGCCCTGAGTGCGACCCCAGCTCCCAGCAGCCGGGGTGGGTGTGTTTTCCAGCCAAGGAGTGCTTGGGGAGGGGTACTGAATAGGCTTGAGAGCATCCTGGAGAGGTGAGTTGAGCTGTTTTAAATTAAAGGTCTGAGCTAAAATCACGAAGAGGCTGCAGGTCTCCATCTCCTGCAGCTTGGCAGGAATGGGAGGTGATGGGCACCAGAAAGGGCTCCCTGCATCTGTGCTCCAGCTGTGCTGGAAGGAAGCAAAGGGCTGAATCCTGACCGAACAAGATGGCAATGCATAAGAAAGTAAAGATGATGAAGAGGCTGAAATATTTTTAATACTCCTGAATCTTCACTTTTAAAATGCAGCACAGCTTCTGCAGCAAAATACAGGCTTTAAGGAGTCAGCAGTGCTGCTGGAAACGTGGGCATCCCTCCAGCTGCTAGCAGTTGCTCAGGCTGGTGGGAGATGGACCAAGTGTGAAAATTGTTGTGGGAATGTGCTGTTTTAGTGACTTGTGTGACCCAGTTTGAATGCACCTGTGTACTTTAACTTAGTGATATTCCTGCCCCTGAGCCTGGAGAGTCTGGGAATGGCAACGAGGCAGGATTGTAAAGCCCTTGCAGTGGATATCTGAATGGTTAATCCTGCTCGTGTTGATAATTTACTGTGTTGCAGCTTGCTTTCTTTACGACCTGAAGAGGTGCCTGTAATGGCTCCTTTTCTTGACATAAATACAAAAGAATCTGGTTGCTTGATTTGCATCATTCAGGCAAAGTGTTGGAGGAAATGAGCTGCAAACGTGTGTGTTTTATTTATCCATCAAGCCTCGGCTCACACGTGCTAAGGTTGATCAGAAACGTGGACCGAAGGACTTAGGATTTCAAAACAGCTCTAAGAGCAGACAGGGAAAAAAGTCCACTAAAACCACTTGTCCTGCAGTGTTTTAGTCCCGAGCAGCCCGGGCACGAGCTCCGAGTGTGTGCATTGCTCTTGGACAGCTACAGGATCACTGCAGAAGAAACATTCAGTGTTTCCAGTAACTTTAAGCCAAGAAATCCAATAGACCAGATGGAATACATCAGCTTTCAGGAAGGGCCAATTTAAACATGTGTAAGCACCAGGGGCCCAGTGCTCAAACTTTAACACTCCTAAATTGTTACTGTGAGCATAAAAGGGTTGCTCATATCCGCAGTGGAACAGGAGATTACAGACTGATAATTATATGATCCTGGGAGAATGTACCCGTACCCAAACGTCTGAAAGCAAAACCCGGACGTGCTGGAAACGGCAGCAACAGCCCTGTACAGAGGAAATCTGACTGAATGGAAAAAAAGACCATTTTTCCTTTCAGTGCTTTAGATGAGCAGCAACTATGCCACAAAAAAAAAAGGGGCTGTATGGGAACCTGGGGACTGGAGATTCCAGTGGATAGTCTTATTTCTGCTGCTGCTTTGTACCTGGCATTCACTTTCTAGTACTATACTGCTGCTACATCCTGGAGTTGCCTTTCAGTACCTGGAGGAGGTGGTGGAAGGCTGGGGGGCCCTTCTGTAGAGAGAGGAGGAGCAGTGCAGAGTGAGCAGATCAGCTGCTGTCCTCTGGGCAGTGCCTCCAGGAGCCTGTCCAGGGCAGAGGAGCTCAGCTGCAGTTTCCATCAGCTCTGATGGAGTTGCCAAGAAGGGTCTGGCTGAGCTCTGCCCCTGGCAGCTGGCTGGGAACTGAACTGCACCACGCTGCTCCTCTCCCGTGTCTGAAAGCAGGGGCTGGCAAGTGCTGGTGGATGACAGCACTGTCCCGGGGCCGAGCCTGGCTCACAGGGTGGAAACCCTCCCAGGCACTCCCTGGAATATATGGCACAGCTGGCAGCATGCTGGGGTTCTGTGTGGCTGCTGTTTGACATCACAAATGAGACATTCAGCTTGGTCACGTCCTGCAAACTCGCATCCAGCCCGTGGCAGAGGAAACCACTCCCTGCCACAGGGGCTCAGTGAGGATCCTCTCTGTGCCCTGAGTCCCAAACCAAAGGGCTGCACCTGGCAGCAGCTGCTTTGGCCAGGACCCAGCCCTGGCCCAGCCTGCCAGGGACCAGCTGGGCACACACAAGCAGCAGCCACCTCCCTGAAAGTGGCCACTAAAGCTTTTAATTTTATTAACCTGAGAACGTAAATCAGAACCAAAGCCGAGACCAGGCTGCAGCTCAGGTATCTTCGCAGAGGGACTTCCAAGTGTTCATTTTCAGCTTTGCATTTCGTGGCAGAGGGGGGAGCTGTGCCGAGGCAGCAAACACATCTGGTTAGCTCCTGGCAGCTCCTGGGGAGCGAAGCAGAGCCTGCACAGCACCCTGAGGCACACCCAGCATGGGAGCAAGGCTTTGCTCTTATCTGAAACTGCTCAGGAGGTGAAGTCTGTCAGCCAGGAGTGACAGTAAAATACTGTGGGGTTTGGGTTTCTGAGCTTTACTATACAACTAAAAGAGGTTTTGATAAACTGACCACTGTATTTCTTAAACGGGTTTAAAGTCTTTTGATGTCAGTTTATGTTCATGGCAAAATACATTGAAAAGAGTGAACATCCCTATCCCAGAAAAAGCTTCTTTGGCTCTGCCTGACACTGCCAGAGAAAAAGCTTCCCCACTGACAGCAGAGTTTTGTCAGGGGACGATTGGTTACTACCCCTTGCAGTGACCTGTTGATCCTGTTCTTGTATTTTGAGCCAGGTGTTCACGACGGTATTAGTTGGGTTTTTTTAAATGCTAGTTTTACTCTAAAAGACTTCTTTTGACCAGAGGCATGGTGGCATACCCAAAACACTACAGCCAGATCTTACTTCAGCGTGGGTAGCTCACACACCCCAGCAGCACACGCCTCGGTGGCACTCGGGGACATCTTTAACTGGCCAGGAGTTTTTGGCCTTCAAATTGTCTGTGAGGTTTTTTCTTCCCCAATATAGGCTCTACAGAAAATCCTGGGCAGGAACTACTGGAGAATTTAACTTCACTGTCGGAAACATTTTGTGTTTAATGTCAGTTGCCTTTTCCACAATTACCACATTTCTTACACTGTCCTTTCAAGAAGACACTGCATGGAAAAAAGAAGCTATCATGGGGACCCTGTGGCAAAAATAGCCAATTAGTCAAATAATTATTATCTCTATAGGAAAATTATGCTTGTTTTAATGTCTGGCCATGTAATTTTCACAACAGGATAGTAACGAGTTCTTTGATATGTGCCAAGGAGTCATTTATTGCTCAGAAGGGACAGAGGCTCTTGAGGAGAATCAGGCACATAATGAATGATAAACAATTATCTTGTTAAGGAATAAAGGCTCGCAGGCTGCTTTGAAAGGGTCCAACCATCGTGTTCTTCCACACTAAAGCAACAATTATCCAGGAAAAAAAGGATTTTCCTGCCAAAGTCTTGTTCGTCACAGAGACTTAAAAGCCACGTGAAACCTTTCAAGATGTTGCAGCTGTCCTGTTTTATCCAGATGCAATTGTTGCAGCAGCTTCTCCTTGCCCATGATCTGTAGAACTTGCTTGCTGTAGGAGAACAAGAACGGGCTGTGGGCAGTCTTAACCTTGATGAGGTACAGCTGTGCTGAACCAGGTGTTTCTGCTAAAGACCAGAGAGCGGCTGCCCCTCGGAGAGGTGGCTCGTGAGAGAGAAGAGAGGACCACAGAAGGCAGAGGACTCCTGAGACAGCAAGCAAGTGGGCAGGCAAGTAAGGCTGGAGCAGCTTTAAGTAATAGCAGCCTCCATTGTAGCTCTGGGAGAAGAAGAGTCAAGTTTTTCTTTTGTTTATCAGCACTTGCAGTGGTTCCAAACTGGTAGATTCTGTTCTGAACAAGAACTTTGAAAAGCTGTTAGAACATTGTGCCACTTGCACAGGTCTTGGGGGTTTTCAGTCCAGTTTCATGAATGACTTGAATCCCTGATCAGGATGTATATGGTGCTCATGTGTTCTTTCATCCCCTCCTCTGGCAGGGCGAGGGAGAGAGGAAGGCTGTGGAGGCATCTGTGCTTTTGTGGGCTCGGTGCTTGGCAGCTACCACAGGCACCACTCCTGGTGAACGGGAGGGTCAGATTTCCCTGTGCTTCTGCAGCTCAAATGCTTTCTGTCCCTTCCAAAGAAGTCTCTTTAGCATGCAGGAGCTGGCTGTTCCCAGTAGGAACAAAATAATATGCTGTTAGTAAAGCAAGGCCCGGCAATATCAGCCCTAAATATTCAACAAGGCCTCTGTGCAATCTGTGTGCTTTAAATAGTTAAAGTGCAGCTATGAAACAGGCTAATGGGTACTGCTTCACCAATTTCTATTTTTTCCCCCACCCATTTCTCATCCTCTCAGGAAGAAAATTTTGAGGGTTTATTTTTGTGCCTTCAAATTGCTTGCTGTTGCACTACACTGCTCTTTCTCCGGAGATAAAACGTCCTTGCCTTTTACATAGAATTGTTCTATTTTTGACTCTAATATATTAAGAATGGCATAAAAAACAACCACGTCTATGCTCTAGGGATGTACAAAATTCCATGAGAAAGCAAGCCATTGGGACCCCAAGGGTAGCAGGTCTGAAGATGCCGTGAAACTGAGATGGCATTTCTCTGTAGCTCAGCGTGAGGCTGACGGGAAGGGGGAAGTAATTCTGCTGAACCAGGTCAAGGTGAACAAACTCCAGAGAACCCACACCAGGACAGAGCTGCAGCAGGTGTCCAGCTGCTGCTGACCACCCGGCTGGGCGAGCTGAGCTCTGCCATGTCCAGAGGGGAGGATGGGGGTCGGCAGCTCCGTCCCTGCATCCCCGTCCCAGCCCTGCTGCTGGACACTCCCCTCTGTGGGACAAGGCAGGCTGGCTGGGGGTGAGCAGCACAGCTGTAATGCTCTCCTGTTGTGTGGGTTCTGTCTTGGGTTTTGAACACAGGCAAAACCCCTGATGACAGCACTGGGTCTTCTCTGCTTGCCGTGCTCTGGGTGCCCTGACACAGCGAGAGTGCTGGGTGGGCTGGGTAACACCTGGCAGGGTGTTGGAAATGGGAAGAGGCCAAGGGAAGGAGGGTGAGGGGAAAAGACAGGCTCTTGAAGCTTGATTTAAGTTAATGGCATCTGTGTATCTGGCAAATGAGGGAGATGCTTTTTTATGGACAGCGTGTGCTCTTGTTTTCCTAATTTGGTACTTGGTTGCTTGACCACTTGGTTTTGAATTAAGAAGGTGATGGATGGAAGGGGAATAAGCCAGTGCCAGATAAAAAAAACCCCATACTGTTGGTCCCTAAATAAAAACAGAGGAGCTGTTAATTTCCACATTTAATTCCAGCCGTGTTTCCAAACTCTGATTATACCAGAGAACAAAGTCAAATGAGCGGAAGGTGAAGAGGACAATAACGGCAAGAAATGTCTGACAGCACTGCACTTTCCCAAGCCAGGAGCAGACACTGTAGACTGATCACAACATGTTTAACACCATTAATGAAAGAAGGTTTCCTTGGCCTTTTGTATGGACTATTTATTGCCTAATTTTTATTCTCTGCTTATGGGTTTTGGGGGAGTCAAATTAAAAAAAAATATTTTGAAGATGCTGCTTAGTGCTCACAACTCTGGAAGGGGAGGGCTTACAGGTTACAGCCCCTTTGGAGCTGCTGTTTGACAGTGCACAGAGAGGCACAGCTGTGGCCATCTGACAGCTGGAAGGGTGGGACTGGGATGTGAGTATTACTAAGCAAAAGATGTCAAACTGGCTCCAACATGAGGGCCTGGTAGGGGCATGAGGGAGCTTCAAGTGAGGCTTATCCTATGACAGATTGATGTTCCTTAACAGATGAAATGAAAAAACCCCCAACAAAAACCCCAAACCCCAAGCCTCTCCCTAACCACACAGAAAATCCCACTAAAAACCCCAACCTAGAAGAGGCTCTGCAGGTGTGTAAGTCTATTGCTAAAGGAATGGTTTCCTGAGCCCTCTCTTGAGTCATGCTGAGTTACATTGTCTGTGTCACAGAATCACTGCTTACAAGGTATGTGGGTGCTGCTTGTCTCTGTGTATTTATCACAGTTTTCACTCCCTCCATGAATGCAAAGGCCTGGATTTGTAAAGGCATCTAATTTATCACTGACTGCAGTCCAAGATTTTCGCTCCTACTCTGAGAATGTGCAGGAGGTAAAAAAGGACTTGAACAGATCGGGAAGAGTTGCTGCAACTTGTGAAGCCTTTTGGGGTAAAGAAAACGCTCTGCCTTAACCCACGGCTCCCACTGCCAGCGGCCCCCCGGTGCCCTCCGGAGCGAGCATCCCTCTGCCCCTGCCCCAGGGCTGTGTCCCACCGCAGGCTGCAGCCAGCACCGGCGTTCCTGAGCCTGCTGTGGAGCTGTCACAGCAGGTTCCAGGTGCAGAGCCGAGCTCCAGGCTGGCAGTGAGGGTTTAGGGCTGCCTGGAGCAGTTTTGTCTCCCCCAGCCCCGATCAGCTGTTGGTTGTGCTGCAGCTTTACAATGCCAGATGGGAATGCTGCTTGTGCAAGTCCATAAAAGACCCAAGGGCATCCTTCCTTTCTGAGCCCGAGCTGCTGATAATATCAGCATCCAAATGATGTCTGCTCTGGTTTCTTTTAACTCATTTGAAGTACTTTTTTTTTTTTTTACAATTTCCTCACAGACTTCTAACAGACAATCCCCTTGTGGCCTTGCTGAAACAAACCCTGCCTGCTGTTTGGTTACAACCATCAGGACTGATACTGTAGAACCCACCTACAGTGAGTTAGTTCAATGGCATGGTTATAAATGAAGCAGTGGTGTTACAAGTTTAAAAGGGAAAATTTATTTTTGAATGTCATCGGCTTCTCCTTGCTAGCAAGCAGATGAGCAAATTCCTTTTCCTTGTAGTTTGGGGGTTTTTCCCCTTCTGCAACAGAGAGGAGATGAAGTCTGTGCTATACTGGAAGAACTGCCCACATACAAGCAGTGGAGCTCTGCACACCTGCACAGGAAAATCTGACCTCAGCACACCAATATCCCCGATGCAGGGTGAACCAACGCTCTGTTTTCTGCCTGAAAGTGCTAGAAAAGTATTTGTTCACAACAGCAAAGCTGAAACTGGAAAGACAGAAGACATGAATACTTAGAAAGAAGAAGAGTTCGCTGTTTAGTGTTGTTCCCCAAAGAGGACAACAAAACTAGGAGAGTCTCCATTTATTTATTGTTTTAAACAATGCTTTACTGTCTGCCTGGTTATTCAGAAGAAAAGGAAAGACATTTTTACAGCTGCAGAACATTAGGCTGTGTAGGATCCTCGAGTAATGTTTTTTTCCTTCCCCCTGTCCCTAGAGAAGGATTAGCTGCTGGGGAGATGGCCAACCCAGATTCTGAATGGAAAACTGACCAAAGGAAAAATGAATTCTGGTCAATGCAGCTGGGATTCATCACGCTCTCCATCTCTTACAAGTTTTTGTGCATCTGATTGGGGATTTATTGGTAGGAACACGTTGCCTTGTGCCTCAGATGTGATCTATAACCCTGTTTTCCTTAAAAATGAAGTCTGATTTGGACTTTAATATATCCTTTGGATGATCTGCTCTGCACTGCTTGTCTACAGTGTCAGGTCAAGCATCTGATCAAGGCACACAAAGCAGTAGGAATGAAGAGGTGATGACTTCCATCCCTGTGGAAAAAAAAGGCACGGGCTAAAATATCTATCTATTGCATGTGAACCAGACCACCTGCTGTATTCTCCATACTTGGCCTCTGCAATCCTGCCACAAAGAATGACCACTGTGGAAACAATGACCACTGTGGAAACCTTAGTCTAGGCTAATGAAAACTGAGCCTTTCAGTACAAGCAAAAGATTATTTCCTTTGGAAGGACAGGGCACCTGGGAAGGTAGAACTGCAGGTCAATTCTGTTCCTCCTTGGTTCAAAATCTGCACAAATATTATCTGCCAAAACTTACAGTGTCTTACACCAATGAAAGAAAAAATCCTGAATTTATACTGGGGAAAAAAAAAAAGCAGGAGAAACCTGACTACAAATGATGGTTTCCTTGTTATGGGTTTTAGTTTAAAATGCTAAGCATGGCATCAATATCTTCACAGCGAGGTGACTGACCCCAGCAGCACAAATAACAGCTGACAGTCAGAGCTCCTGCAGAGGAAAAACACTGACGAAGATAATCTGGTTTTGTACTTTTACCTTGTTCATTGTGTGTATCCATATTGCAAAATACATCATGCCAGGAGGAAAATACTGATAACAGGGATGCTTTTGCTGTCATCAGTCTCTAATAACCCTCTAACAGCAGTGGCTGTAACCACCCATGGTGCTGAAGTTCACTCTGAGTACAACTCCTTATTTCAGGAAAGCAGAAATGGAAAGGATGCTGGAAAAGTACTGAAATGGTCAAGACAGTTCTTAGAAGGTCTGTTTCATTATTCTGAGGCATGTGAGTAACTGCAATGTGCTGTGTGGGGGTTTATATATTTTTTTATATATATATGTATGCATGCACATGTATGCTCATTATGTAACAGTGCAGCTCCAAGGAGTCAGGACTGAATTTGCACAGGAGAAACCCAAAAATCACTGCCTTTGCATCACCTAAAGGAAAGCCTGACAGGACAAGCCTCAAGGGCAAGCACAGACAAACAGAACGTGCCATCCCTCCTGGTGCCATCCCCGAGCACAGACGCTGACTTGTGCTGGCAGCCCCCGGCTGGCGCGGTGCAGGGTGTGACCCCTGGGCACAGCAGTGACCTCGGTCTCTGCAGAGACACCACAAGAACTGAATCTGGCCCAGCCTGACGCTGAGAGGGAGGTGCAGCCCAGCCCAGACGCTGCCACCGTCGCGCGGCTCTGCCAGCAGGGCTGCTGCCCTGGGCCCTGGCTGGTGCTGGTGGGACAAGAGTCCCACGGCCCCGAGGGAACGCCCTGCTCGGGAACAGGAACCCGTTCCACCCAACAGCTGACACTTCTGAAGGGAGCTTGGTCAATGGAGCCCTTTCTTGATCTCCAGCGTGGATTTTTAGAGTATCTGTGGCACCTGCTGAAGAAGAAGAGGCACTGGCCTGTTACTTCTCCTTCTGGAGCCATTCTCAGCATAGGCAGCTTCTCGAGGCTGACCTAGAAAGCTTCCAAAGGTGAGTTTAGACCCATCTCATCTCTCCTGGAATCAACATGGTATTCCAAGACTGAACACCCTGTGGAACTTTCTCAGATAGACCAGCAGCCACCTGAGGGAGAATACTGCTTACTTTGCTCTCACTGCTTTGTAGGACTTGGTGAATCCTTCTTTCCTAGAGAATTAATCTTGCATTTCTTAGTCCTGCTCGAGGGCTCTACTGGGTTCGGTGCTCTTTCTGCCTGAAGAAATGTGACAAAATCCACTTCTTGCCCAGCTCTCATCAGTCCCATAGAAAAAAATTGGATTTTTCCCAGTCTTATGTTTCCCATTCAACTTTTTACACCATGAGGAAAAGTGTTAATTCCTTTCTTGAAGAGGGATTTGAGCAGTTCTGGCACGTTCTGCTGCAGATGGGCCATCCCCAGAGAGGACCTTGTCAGGCAGGGATGGGCCAGAGAGCGGGGAGGTCTAACAACCCCTCCCACACCCTTGTCCAGAGCAGTGGGATTCCCATGCTCCTGCTTTTGTAGGGCTCAGATTTTCCTGCAGCAAGGTCTGTCTGCAGTTCCTGCTCGTGCTCCTGCCGTTGCCATAGCACAACCCAGGGACAGTCACATCTAAGTACACAGGGAAAGAGCAGAAAGCAGAGAGCCTTTGATCAAATGAGACATTTCTGTGCTTTTAAAGGGAGACAGGAGCCTTAAAAAGGAATGACTCTGTATGTGTCATTCATTGCTATTATTTCATAAACCCAAATAATCTCGAGATTCCTATGGGTTTGCACCAGAAAGCCTAGGGAGTGATAATGTTTGTGCTCTGAATATAGGTATTGCTCATAGGGAATGAACTGCTGTCAGGAGCACTTCAATAAACTCCATCATCAAGCTGAATGATCCTCTAAAACAATTGTTTAACTTTTACTAACAGCCATTCTTAATTTGACGAAGTTTCCCAGGATGCTTTAAGCCAAAAGAGAGAACGTTTGCAGTCCTCTGCACGGAGACATCACACATTACATATTCAACAGGAAAGGGCTGGGAGAGGAACCCTTTTGTTTACTCTTATTTCCTTTTAACCAATGCTGATCTGAGCTGCTGGTCTCGTGCTGTTAAGCCCTGCACTTCAATATAGCTGAAGCTTCCCCTGGCAAAAAACTGAGCAGCAATTTAACTCTGTGGGCCTCACCTTGGAGAAGCTGGGTTTGCTGCCAAAGAGAGCTGGCCAGCTTTTCTTTCATTTCTTTTTTCCTTTTCCCCACCCAAGTCTATTCAAATGGTTTCTTTTGCAGCAATCTGCTCTCTTCCTCTGGGCCTGATGCTGTTGCTGAGGTCCCCTTGGCATGATGCTCTCCATGCCTGTGCTCAGCTGCATTTCCTCAGCTTCTGGCAGCACTGGTCCCTCCCTGCCCACAGGTCTCTCAAGGTTTGTTTCAGGAGCAGCACCTCCCCATCAGTCACCTGTCTCTCTTTTCTTCAGGCCCAAAGCCAGAAGATGATTTGCCACTTGCCCCTTTTCGATATTTTCTCCCCAGATATTGAATACTCTCGCGCTCACACGCAGGGGCTCTACCCTTTTGGCTTGCTTAACAACCAATGCAAAATAAGCCTGTGATAAAATTGCATTTTCTTAGGGCAAATGGGCTCCCCAGTGAGCCTCAGACTCACTCCCACTGTGTGAACTCTCATTAAGTGCAGCCCAGTGCTGGTAGTGTAATGTTGCTTCAGTGGATATTTGTTTGACTTTAATATACACAGAAATTGCTTGAGGAAAGCTTCTATCAAAGAAATAAAACTCCAGATATCAGAACTCTGTCTCTTATCTAGTGAGAGACAGCCTATAAACCCAAGCAGCATGTTGGGAGTTTGCAAGATTTCTGACAAAAGGGGTAAAAATGAGAAAGTCAGCTGTCGTTGTGTGTGTTCTGGTCCCCTGTTCGTGGCTGGCTGAGGCATTTTCTTCTTGGAACTCACACAAAGGATCCATCCTAAAACAGCAGCTGAAGAGAGATTTGTATCCAGTGACTCTTGGTTAAGTGAGACCAGTAATGCACTGAACACAAGACTATAAATGGGATGATATGCCACGATTTATTCAGGGCAGCACTGAGTTTCTTAACTGAGATGGTTATAACAATGATACTGCTTTGTAAACTGGTCAAATGGGGCCTGATAAATCTCCTTAACAATCTGATGGGTATGGTTTGTAAAATTCTAGAGATGCTTGACAATTGAACAGCAACCTGCTTTATTCCAGAATAAAACTCAGTCCAACACTATAAAAGGAACATAGCATATTTCAATATTCTGAAAGTGTACACTTGGATGTCTTAGTTGGGATATTCCTCTAACGGCTTCTTCTAACATCATTTAATTGCTTTCTTATTTTGCATTTACCCATAAAAGTTCTTTATTTTACAATCAATGAAACTATATGCATTTGGAGGCAGCTTTCCCCTTCATTTTCTTTCCAAAGAGAAATTTACAAAAATTGAAATATATGGCCAAGATATTGTGGTAAGAAGAAGTTATCTAGATATCTGCTCAGATAAACTACAGAAAACAAAATGTTTAAAGAAAACCCTTGCCGTTTTTTTCTTTACAAAGGTGGAGAAAACGCTGCCTTGTGGAGGGGCATTTGCTGCATGGGGCTCTGCCTCTGGAATAGCTGCAGATCCTCAGGTTGCATGTGAACGAGATTTAGGGCTCCATTCTACTTCCTGTTGCACAGATGAGAATTCTTTTGCTATATTCAGAGTTTCATGAAAGGAAGTCTTTACTGAAATCAGTGAAAATGGCCTAAACTGGCCGTGTAAATTATGATGTCAGGTATGATGACACAGAGCTCATTTTTCCATGATGTTCTTAGGTTTGACTCCAACCATTCTCATCCAAAACTGAATCTCCAGCAGGTCCTCTTTCCTAGTTCTTTTAGAGGGAACTCACTCTTTAAAGGGGACGTACCCCAGTCAGGCATATGCATTTTGGATTCACCACCTTTCTCAGAATGTATTGTCTCTGTACGGGATACTCGGTGTTGTCATTCTGATTTCCCACAGCTACCAGAGAATAACCCTGCACTGCACAGTGCCTACAGGCTGAATTTAAAAAGCGTGTCTGTCTCATCTCTCTCATCCTCCTCACTGGGGACTGAACCAGCAAAAGAAGAGAGTGACTATTTTCTGATTTCTCTTAGTTATGTTTATTTTTCACTATGACAACTTCGCAGAGAACAAGCTGAAATTTTACTGCGTCTGCTCTTGCCTCACTCCTCCTTTGTTTTGTTTTGTTTTTTTTTTCCTCACCACAAAATAATAGAAATCATCTGGAATATGGGGATATAAATTATTTATGTCAATGCCTAGATTTAGGAATGACTTTTAATGGCATAATCTTTACATTGCTTCAGAAGTGAAGAGACCATGGGCATAGGTCAGCAAAGCAGTAAATGAAAAAAACAGCTTCAGAGATAGGAATGGAGAAACATGTGCAGTGGATGCTTAAAACCCCCTGAAGTTTTGAAATATCATAGGCTAATTTGACCAAACTCTCATGATTTATAAGATCTCTGAATCTCTTAGTTCTATGTTATTTCTTGGCTGTCGTTTTCATGACACAGACTGGTTAATGTGTTTTGGTTAAATATGGGCAACTATAATCCCACTCTGTTCTTCAAGCCCTGCTTGTGTAATCCTTCCCCCTTTCTTTGTTCTACAAGGAAAATGGACTTTCATTTTCAAAGGTTTACGTGGGACCTTTGAAAGGTTCCATGGAAAAGTTTCCTCTGCTTCCTCGCGGAGTTTGCGACGTCACATCGCAGCGCTCCCGTGAATGAGTTCCAGAGAGCAAAGCTGCTGGGTCTGCCTTCCCTAACTGAGACCTGCAGAAATGAACTGAACCATCCCAGTGCAAGTGGAGCAAAGTGACCCCTCTGAGCGCCTGGAAGGAATGGCGAGGGCTTGGTGACACCAAAGCCACCTCCACGCAAAAATACCAAATCCTTGTCCTTTGAAGAGCTGCCATAAGGAGCCTTTTCTCCTCGCTGAGTCCTGGCTAACCCACTGGGGGGGGAAGAAGTGAATGAAAAGACGTTTCATTCTCCACTGCCAGAGAACAGCTCTCCAAACTGTGCTTTTCAGCAGTACCCTGATTAGAATGGCTGGAGGCTCAGGGGACTCCCTGCTGCCAGCCTTGGCACCTTGCTGATTTTCAGCACTATTTGTTACTTTTTTTAAACCCACAGCCAGTTGAAACTAATGAAAACACGCTTCTTTAACAGCCAGGGATTTCGCAGCCAAGCCTGCTTAAACGTCCCAATGTAAATAGCTTTGTCATTTTATGGGGTATGTTCTGAGTTAAGTGAGCAGACCTTACTGGGAAATTGAATTAAAAAAATATTGATTTCCCCCATTCCTCATATCTTTCCAAATATGTCCTAAATTTTTGCCAGTTCTAAGGTGACCCTGTTCATGCAATCTAATGTTTAATAGCTATATTGAATAATATCCCAAAGATGAGTCAGGGCATGGCTGAAATTTGCACTGAAGTCATAGAAAAACATAACCCCTGAATCAAAAGGAATCTGTGGTCTCTCCTATATCCTCTGTCCCAAGGTACAGAACCAGCCTCTGAAACTGTTTGCTTTTCTTTAGAATAAGAAGCTGAATCCTGACAAACTGGCCCAGTCCTACACCCAGTGAGGGAGCACTCCCCTCATCAGATTTATTTTGAATAGGTTGGCTGAAGAACAATAACCACTCTAATGAGACTTAAGGCTGGACAAATACTATGGCTGTGTCCACTTATGCAGTTGAGAACAGGGAAAATCACAAGTTATGGGCTGTCCCGAGCATTCCTATAAACTGGAATTATTAAACTGTTTTGATAGAAAATGTTGGCTGGTTGAAATATGGCTGGAAGTGCATGTATTTTTTATAAAATTCCTTGTGATTTCCTGTCAATCTCCCAGGTTCTCGGCCCTTTCCTCTTGTGTCTGCCATGTGAGTTAGCTTTGCTGCACAGATTTTGGCTGAAAAAGTGAATTGTTCCCCCGTGCAATAGGGAATCCAGCTCAGTGCTCCTCCTCAGACTATCAGAGCTGATACTGACCTTGGCCATGTAGACTTGGTGTCCTTTTGGAACAAAATCCCAAACAAAACCAGCAAAACAAACCAAAACCCCCAGCCAATGTATAAATGTATTAATGCATAGATATGTTACACGCATATGTATTTTTTCAGGAAATTTTTCATTCTCAATGACAACACAGCACCACTAGATTTGCAGTGCAAAGACTGCCTTTTAATCAAGTCTAATCTTGCATACACTTATGTAGATTTCCCTAATGATAATTTCATCTCTGTGACACCGTAGGACTGACAATACTAATTGTTTCAGCATTCATTATTACCTACTGTCCAAAGCCTTTGTCATTTCATAGGACAGCAAATGCATTTATTGTGATATCCTGCTTCTAAAATATACAACAGAAAAATTATTGTTGTCATAAAATGTTCTAAATGCATGAAGCATGGAGGAAACAACCCTATTTCTCATACACGTTGAAGGGTTAAATCACAGACTTTGGGAGCACTGTCGCTTATTAAAAAATTATTTATGAGTTGAATTGTATCACTTCTAAATATACAAAGAGTTGGGATGGCTTCCAACAATTACTAAAGAAGCCAGCCAAGTGATGCTTTCCAATTAAATCAGGCTGAGTTGGTTTTTTTTTTTTAACTTCTCAGTGTCCTGTGTTCTTGCTTCTGTTTTTTGGTGATTCAGACAATGTATTAACCTCATGCAAGTGAAGTCTCACACGTCTCCTCTTTGGGATCCTTTCATGTGCTGCTGAGCAGCAGGAGGCTCTCTGTGGGTACTCACTACATGAAAGGTGTCTTTCTTGTCCATGTAAGTGCTGCCGCTGGTGCTCCAGTCCTTGCTTTTATTTAGAACTGGCTGTTGTACAAAGCTTCAAAGCTTGTAACTTCTGATAGCTTATTTATATTTGTAATGTTCAATCTTTGATAAAAGCTGTGCTAAAATACCTGAGTGAGGAGGGCAGAGCTGAAAGCACTGCCTTCCATGGCAGTGCCTGTGCTGTTCAGGCTGTACAAAGAGACAGATGAAAGTCCAGGATGTCTAATTTATTAGCAGGGAAATAAAGACAAATTAATTAAAAAGAAAAATGCTGAACAACAACAAAAAAATTCACTAAGCCCTAAAGTACTCCCTTTCCTCCTGGTACTGGATGAAGCTCAGATGCTTACAGGGAGGTCACGCACTGCTACTCACGTGTGGTATCGCGCTGGTACCAGCTCTGAGAGAGAAAATATTCCACAATTCTCCACAGGTTTATTTCCTGGGTGAAGCATATCATAGAAAGTTACATATTTAGGCTGAGTCCTAGACTGCAGACCTGGAGGACTTACCCAGACCAGAGAAGTCCAGGAACTTTTTCCAAGATGTCCGTGAAAAAGGTAATTATGAAAATCTAGTCAAGTCTTTATATGCCTGAATTTACTGTAAGTACTCTGGACTGAAAAAAAAGTTATGTAATCTGCAAAATTAGATGGAACACTGAAAACACTGCAGCAGACTATTGAGAGCTTATTCCTTGGGAGTGCCCATTCGTTTCCATAGCTGGCTATAGTCATCGTTGCTGCAGAGTTCACTTTGTTCTATGCTGAAGAAATATGTCAGCTTCAGAGCACAGAGGGCCTGCCTTTATTGCTGGGATTGGAAGTTTGCCACTCAAAGATCTAATCAGAATTGTTTATTTTTTCCAGCACTCTGGAGTAGATAACAAGCTCATTTGGGTATGTGGCATATTTATTTAGCTCTGTTACAGGTTCATCAGCTCACCCGTGATCGTTTGCAAGATTTAAATAAAGGCTTCTCCTCGATTAGTGCTGCAAAATGAAACCAGCTTGTGTAACTCGGAAAAATGATTTAAAATGATGGAAATTGTTCTTGTGCGAGGCAGACAGAAATAGCCCAACACAAGTGCATTCCGCAGTTGCCAGCTGAAACAGCAGCCTGTTCTGTGCTGTGCCTCTTTCTGATTCATTTCTAGGGTTGTTCTCCAAAAAGAATCTACAGTTGGTGGGGCTGAACTGCTGCTTTCTGTCAAGTGGAAACTGAGTGGCTGTTCCATTGCCTTCTTCCAAAAGCTTCCTTTGAAAGCTGGAACACTGAGCACAGAGATCTGCCAGGGCCTGCCGCAGGGAACGCGGGAGCGCAGCCCTTGCCCAGGGTCCGCAGGTCCTGCCAGCGCCTCCCCTTCTGCTGGGACAGCTCAGATGCTGCAGCAGTGGCTCTCGCTGCCCATGCCATACACAGGAGCTCCAGCCAGAGGATTTGGGAAGCCAAACCCCTTTGTCACATGTCTGCATCTCCACCAGCCTTCCCAGGAGCACCCCAGAAGCAACGTGCAGCCGTCCTGCAGGCAGAGCGGGGCTTGACACACACTCTCCTTCCCACAGAGAACTACCCTGCCACGCTGCCCCTCTCCTAAGGGACTGCCACTTACAGACCTGTCTGCTGATTTCAACAAAGATTTCTTTGGGCTGGTTTCAGGACCTCAAGTTTTCTGGGCACAGAAGTCCCACCCAAATTGACGCTGCAACCACCTCTGTGTGGGAGACAATACAATGGCAGTTCTTGCTGAGAACACCTTCTGCTGACAGAATTCAGGCAGTGAGTGATGTGCCCTGGGCAGGGATCCTGACCATGTGCAGGACATCCCTGCATTTCTTTTACATTGCACAGGCAGTGCACTGGGACTCCTGGGAAATGAGGAGCAAGCCAGAAGAGAGGTGGGCTGTGAGGCAAGGAGCACTCACAAGACTGGGGATGAGTTTGTCATTTATTTAAGTTGAGGTGCTCCAACTCATGGTTAGTTTCACTCACTGACTGATCCCATCAAAAAGATGTAAAGCCACTCTGCTAGGCACAGGTAGGGCTGTCAGTCCCTCAAGTAACATCCCTTACAATCAAATGATGCATTAGATTTGGGAATCAGCAACAAAACTCACCATCCCACTGAATTACACTCCTCACTACATTTTCACAGTGACACTCAAAGAGTAATGACACACTAAAATAATTATTTATGTACTTCAAACGCAATGGCCTTAAACAGATTCCTGTGGAATGTCCACCGTGCTTCTGAAAGCTGTATCCTCACAAGCCAGCAAGCTTCTGTGAAACTCTTACCAGCCATGATCAACCACAGACAATCTTTCATGGCTAGAATTGAAGATTTTCTTAATGTTGTATTATCTGGGGGCAATAGGATGTATAAAGAATCCCTGCAGAGCTCTTCAAATTGCTTAAGACCAACACAAGCCCTCAGCAATACACATTCTTTAGGTCCTTATTGGAGTGTATTTTATGGGTGTCTTTTTTACCCATATGAATTTCACAGTCTGAGCTGGGATCGACAGATGAAGGAGTGGGAGAAAGGAAAGTTTTATCCCACTTTCGCCCCCACTTCTGCTCAGTTCATTCATTCCATTGTGTGCTCCTGCTGCACAGTGTATCCTCCCCTCCTGGGTCAGGCTGCATCCACCCCTGCTCTAACCTCTTTCCGCCCCTGTGACAACAGCTGGTTGTTCAGCTCGTGTCCAAAACAGCGTGGGCTGCTCCAAAATTACCATAGCTTCTCCTCTGGGGCACAGCCAGCATGGCTTCAGTCAAACTATTTATTTACAATACATCTTAAAAGCCCTCTGACATCCCAATCAGCAGTAAAATGAAATAAACATTGATTTCTTACCAGACGTATGGATCTTTCTACTATGAGGGAGAGGAAGGAAAATAGAGGCTTTAGAGACAATCACAGTAATAACTTTTGAATCCTAGTCTGGAAATAGCAACACACACAAAAATACACACAGTTTTAACCTATAAAGATCTAAAATGTATTTTCTACATCTTTATAATTTGAAAGCTCTCAGAGCATAATGAACACAAATATCTTTTTGTTTGCAGAGCGTATCCTGCTTAACAAACCATCACACAAAGCATTTTGGCTCTTATAAATAACTACTAAAATGAAGGCTGCCTAACAGAGATGGTTATTAATGTTAACACTTAGCACCTAGAGAGCCTATCAGTCTGCTCAGTAACAACTGAGAAGTTCATTGCACTTGACTTAGAAATGCCTCTCCACAACATCCGTATTTAGAAAAGAAATAGGAAAAGACACTGAAGCAAATTATTCTTTTCCTCTCCAAGCAGAAAACTGTGTATTATCTAAAATTGTACAAAGAAAAAAAAAAGCTTTCATGGCAATCAGTTCCTGAGGTGTTTAAAATTCTTTTACTTGCCTTAGTTAAAAAACAGTATCACTGCTACCTCAAATTTGCTATGAAGACAACAACAGATCTGTCCTGAGCTTCAAATACCAGGCACTTGTTCATTGTTCTTTCCTAAGGAAATGCCAAATTTTCACTCCTGTTTGGAAATCAAATGACAAAACCGTTTGACTACAGCTACGTACTACAAAGGCACTAATTAGAAACCTCCCTGGCAAATGACACAGCCAAGACTCTGCTCAAGACCATGATGTTTACCCCTGGTTGGGTAAATGAGAAACACAGAGGACAAGGATAATCAGCTATTTTTGTGTATCCTAAACGTTTTTAGTCCCAAATAACTCGTACCTGGTTCCATTTTTCTAATTTCCACATAAATTATACCCTCAGATCTTCTAAAAATCCCAGTAGCATCTTTTACTTCCCACCTTCTCCGAAGCTGCAAACCCTGTGTATGTCATCCCTGTCAGAAAACAAATCCCTTTTGTTTTAATTTATCCAATCACATCATCTTTGCTTTTGTACCCATCAGACTTCACACTCAAGCTGGGAATTTTCATTAAGGTCTGCAAAAGGACAGATTTTGGGACACAGCTAATCATGATTCCTTTATTCTACCCACGTATCACAAACCACTCCAGGAAATGTAAACTTTCCAAAGCTCTTTACCGTTTGAACATTTTGATTTAGAACGAATCCCCAGCTTGTCAGTTGTGTTGGTTTGTGCTTTTAAACACAAACGGTATCTCTTTCTTCTCGTGGCAGGGATCCCACTTCACACATCAGCTAATTAACCACAATTTAGGCTGAAGTAGGAATGATTACACTGCTGTAATGCTGCTGTTCCTTAGCAACCATGAAAGATATGGTAAAGGATGTGAGACACAGACCCAAATAACATCATTTCCAGATTGAGAACTTCCACCTAGACTAACCTACGAGTGGGACAGTAAATTAATTTTACATTTCTACTTGCCTACTTCAGTGCTAGGTCTCTTGCAGGCTCTTAACAGAGTGATTTTCACAGTCCATGATAGCACTTAAGCATTTAACTTCCCCAGAGCTGATGATACCTGCTAGCTACTCCAAAAAAACTTGTAAGATTTAATTAGAAAAATATTTTCCTGCATTCTTCCCACGTAATGACTTATGTCTAGCACTAATTCCTCACTTGACGGGAATTCCACCAAAGTAAAGCCACAAGGTTAGGCCTTGCTTCAATGCTACACAATAAACAAAAATCTATTTTATTAGTAGCAAACTGGTAATTATGTTTTTCCCCATAATCCTAATAAGGTATTTTGAGCATTTCAATTGCCTTACTCTGAGCTGAAGATACTTATTTTATATATTAACCAAATTTACACTGCAAGAAAACCAGTTCTGTCAAAGCTTTTCAAAAATATTGACAGAATTAAAAAAAGTCTGACCACTAAAAGTCCAATTAAAAATCAAATTCCTTTAACACTTAATGAATCTTTTTATGACTTGCTATGTAGTTCTACTCTGTGATTGCCACTTGCATACGATGATGTCAGTGGTGCAGATTTAATTTTTATTCTGGCAGAAATGGAAGATTGGTTTCTGTGATCCTATTTATATTCTGCCTTTGAACACAGGAATGACTGAAGCAGAAAACCAAAAAGCAGACTTTGAAGTACCAAAGTGAGGACAAAAACTGATGGCTCAAGAGAAGATGAGCCCAGCAGGCACATTTTGGGTTGCACACCCGAGGCACCCAGAACACGCGGTCACAGCAGACACGCGTGGCACCAGTGCTTCTGCCAGCCCCGGGGAGCTGGGAAAGCTCCAGCTGGAAGGGACGGGGTCCCATGGGTCACCTGAGGGTCACAACCCCTACCAGGACACAACACTTCAATGTCTGCACCTCCACGGCACCAGGCAGGGCTGCAGCCTGCCACGGCAAACTCCCCCAGCACAGAGGGCAGAACAGGGGTGCCAGCAGGCAGGGTGGGCACCTGCCAGCCTTTCTGCAGTGGCCCCTGGCCAGGAGAGAGCCCTGGCCCAGCCCCCTGGTGCTGTCTCCCGGTGGCACAGGTGCCCCCATCAGCAGAGCCAGGGCTGCCCTGAGCAGCTGCACCTGGGGCTGGAAACGGGGAGCGGCGGGGAGGGGTCACTCCCTGCGGGGAAGGCTGGAGGAGAGGGTGCCTGGGGAAGGCTGGAGGAGAAGGTGCCTTTGGGAGGCTGGAACATGGGACACACAACTTGTGGGGTGAGTGTGCAGCTCCGGGGTGCTGCTGGCTCTTGGTCTTCCTGCTTGGGGCTGTTTGCTGTGAGAAACTGTTTTGCTGCTATCACAAGGCACTCAGTTGTTGTCTGGGGCTTTGCTGCTGTGAGGCAGCGTGTGCTGGGCTGGAAGGAGCCCTGGTCCCACCTGGGGGCTGTTCTGCTCACAGCACGTGGGGCAAAATCTCTGTGAGAGAGGGTGGCTTTGTCCCAGTGCCAGCAGCTCTGCCCAGGCCAGGGGGTTTGGGCACCTTTTTGTTGCTCTGGCACCAGGTACAGCTGCAGCCTGGGGCTGGCTGCATGGCTGCTGTAGTTTTGTTTTGTTATCTCAGGGAACTGAGAATGGATCCAGCCGCTTGGATAAGGTTTTCATTGTTTTTGCTGAAAGAACTTAAACATCTGATGTTATAATTCTTTAGTTGCACATCTGTAGTGGTGTCTGGTAGGGCATTTGGCAAAGTCCTGCAGGAATCAAGGCACTATGTGTGGTAACACCTCCACCAGCCTGTCTATGGGTTTAAAGGACAGCTCTGCACTCTGTGACTTTAGAATTAAGGGTAGTTTGGCAACGTTTGGATTTTTGCTTGTTTAGGTTGTGTGGTTTTCTTTTTTGTTGTGTTTGGTTTTGGCTTATTTTTTTTTGTTTGTTTGTTTTTTTTGTTGTTGGTTGGTTTGTTGCTTTTTTAAAGCAGAGATTTTCATTAGTAGTCTGAAAGAAAGAGAGGAAACTCTTGGATTAATCAGTATAAATAAGTACATTCTCCATGCTCAAGAGGAGTTCACAGAAAGGGTATTTTCTTGTAGTGCAAGCTCACATGGTCCTTGGGAATACTGCTCTGTTATAATTTTAGCTCCTTTCTGTTGAGGTATTTTATTCTCATCTAAAAGAGCCATGGATGTGTAACTCCTTTAATATTCAAATGAATATCATCAAGGCTTGATAAGTTTATTTCTGGCAGCAGCACAGCTGAACACAATGCTGATCACTTTGTTATAGCAGCCTTGTTCATGCATTGCACTCCAGTAGTTTTGCTCTGATGTGCTTTCCTTGCTCAGCTCAGAGTGACTTTGTAGCTCCTTCCTTGAGAGGAAAAATGACTTTCCCCCTTATCTTCCCCCTAGGCAATAAAACTCCAGAAAACTTTTTTCCCCTCTTTGTCTGTTTACATTTTTCCAGGGGAAAGTTAGAGCACTATGAAAAAAGGACTAAGGCTAACTATAACTCATAGGTTCTAACACTCCTTTTTATTTCTGGTTAAAAATCAGATTCCTAAGACAGATGGTCTGTTTAGTCTATCTTGGGTCACTTCAGGAACAGTTCTACTTCAGCGAGACATTTTTTTTTCCTGCTATATATGGCTTTGTTATAACAAGATCAAAATAAAACCCCCAGATGTTTAATGTATAAAATTACATTGTCTGGTTTGACAGAAAGTGTGTCTGCTCCTCAGCACCTCCCCTTGGTATTAATTTGTCTCCTGGCCTCACTGTGCTGCTGAGCTGTAAATCAATGCACAATCAGTCTGCAGGCTGGGAGTAGATGGTGTATTTTTAATTAAAAATCCACCTTCCTTTTTTCCAGGTGTAATTTATACCCACAAAGTGCTTCTAGTAGGCATTACTCAAGTTGCGTCTACAACTATCTATGGGAGATATATTTCAGCATTAATCACGAGGGGGAAGTTTGCCACGAGGTGCCAGTAGTGGCTACGGGGTATGGCAGTGCAGATATCACTGACAGGCTGCCAGGAGTAATCTGCTGGTGATTTGGACTGGCTCTTTTTCGGCTTTCAAGGCCAGCTGGCACAGAAGGTGGCTCCTGGAGGAACATTGGCCTCCAGGCAGGTGAGGCCAGTCCAGAGTCTCCAGGGCAGTGCCTGCTGTAGCAATTAAGGATCAGCAGCACCCGGGGTGGTGCTGGGAGGAATCGATCTGAGGTGAATCTAGGGAGATGAGAATGGATTGTGAAAGTGATCTGACAGCATGGGACACACACAAGTGGTGTACCTGATCTCATGGCTTAACTCTATGGTTTTTGGGCTTGCTGCAGGTTGGAGGATAAGAATATTCAAGTGTGTTTTTAAAGGTTTTTTTTCAGCTGTCTTTGAGTCTGCAACTGAACTGTCTGCATTTACACTTTGGAAAGCAATGTTTGTGTTAAAAATCACCTGCAGCTTGCTGATTAGGTAGCTGATCAATGAACGAGGTGCAGCTGGCAAGGCTGTTTGGCTGGTGTTAGGATGGGGCAATGTACACAGGTATTACAGAAACATTGGAGACTTTATCTAAAGGATTATCAGTGTTAAAATGAGATGGAATTAAGGACTGAGTTTTGGCAAAGATTATTCTGTCTGTTCACATGGAAAGTGAGTCAGGTTTGGAATAAAAAATTGTTGTTTACATCGCCGAGCTGAGCTCCGAATTGCTGTGTGTTGTTTCAGTGCCATAGAAACCTGGGGCTGAAGGAAAAAAACCTTTTTATCAATCATCTAAGATACCATCATCTCTGAGATAAGACTAGCAGGCTAGAAGAGACAGTTGTCTGATCTGTTCCTAAAGACCACCATTCCTTCTCAGTGCTTGCAGCTCTGACAGAAGGATTTTCCTGTGTCAGGCTAAATCTCCCTGGCTGCAAATCTGCTGAGTGCCTCTTGTTGTGTTTCCAGCAGACATCGATCCCTGTGTGCATGAACAGGGCTCAGCATTCTCCCAGAGTGTGTGAGTGTGGAAAGCACTGTCGTGCCATGGTTTCATTTCTAGATTAAATAAACTGATCTTGAGAAGTGAGAGAATGAAAGGAACATTATCCACCACAGCTGTTCACGAGGAACTCTTCAACCCGTGTTTCTGCAGGCAAGACGACTGACAGAGCTCTGTCAATGAAAAGCTGTGTTTTGGCTGGACCTGATTTTGGAGTTTGTTGTATTTCAGGCCAGGTTTCATCTGGCCTTGTAGAATTTGAGGGTTAGTGCCAGGTCACCAGACCTCATCACCTTTGAAGAGGATTTATTATTCCTTCCACTAAGGCACTGCCTGAGATGAAGCAGCGTAGGGCAGATGGTTCTAAAGCACAAATTCACACCCTGGGAAGCCAGCTTCCTGCAGGGAAGTCTTAACAGACAGGACTGGAAAATGTCCATGTTCCTTGGCCTGCACACAAGCCAGCCTGGCAGCAAGCAACCTCTCGAGAGGATTATTGTGGAGGTGGGTTATGGATGTGAAGCCCACACAAACTCTCTCATGTGCAAGAACTGAAACTCAGGCTGTAATGGAGGTGGTGGCCCTACAAGCTGTGGGAATACTTTTCACTCTGACGTGCAGCAGGTCTCTCATGGATGGTGTAGTGTCACACCAGGGTTTGTGTACGAAGGTCATGGAAGAAATTCTCTGTCCTATTACTTGATCAGGATCTTTTTTGTGTTTGATCCCACCCTGCAAAGACCTGTATCAAAGAATACACCAGCAGTCACCAGCAGGTTAATTCTGCCAGACTCTTTCTGGCAAATTCTCTTTGGGTGAATGGCTTTCCTCATTTCAGTAAGAATGTATTGAAGGGAAAAGCAAAACAAAGCAACACACAGTAACTTCACATTGTGGGATCTATTTTGGTTCCAAACATATTTTCACTGCCAGAAAGCTAAACAGTTGGAATCAAAAGCAACTGGAAAAATGGAGGAGAAAAATATAAGTGTGCTCTCTAGCTCAATTGCTAAAAATATGAATTTTCTACTTTTGCTTGTGACATTCCTTCATCTGATGATATGCAGTAGCAGTGCTTATTGAAAAAAATAATTACAGTCATCTGTTTAACGTGACAAAAAGTCAAGTCTGGTTAAGATAAAGAAGTGAAAAAACTGCAGTCTTTTTCATAAAAAACTTCTGAAAGACGTTATTGAATGCATATGTATCTTTCACATTTAAGATGATGTGTGAACTGCAGAAGTGCAGGTTTTTTCTCTGGTAGGGAAGCCCTCTCATAATATACCTGTAAAATATCCCAGTGACCATGCCCTGCATTGATATCAATATTTACATGCTTTCCATAAAACATCTCAGGGTTCTTACTGCCCAAGTGTAATGAAACATTCCTGACCTAAAAACAGTAAAGGTAAAAACAGACGAAGAAGACCAGGAATGGGAGGAGAAATAGATACAACTGAAAAACTTGCTTAAGGCTGTCATTAAGATCCTGCTGTCAGCCCAGTCCTTTATCCACCAGATTTTGAGAAGTTATCATAAGGGAGGCTGCACAAAGAAATTAGCCCAGTATCTTTACAATGTCCTTAAATTTCCAGTTTTATTTGCTTTGAAGTTCAGGAAGGTGTTACTTAACAGAGCTCTGGAGTGGCAAAGTGTATTTTGAAAGATTTACAGATACCTTTTACAATGTACTAAATTGTAAAACTGTCAATATGGAGCTCCAGGTTTAATATAAATACAGTGTTATTGGTGCACAAACCTAACTGGGAGGTCACACAAAGAAAGGATTCTTGCCACTGTAGCTTTTTGGTTTTGTTTGGGTTTTTTCCTGTTGTTTTCGGGTTTTTTGTGTATGTGTTTGGGGTTTTTTTAATGACGGAAGAACTTATTTGAGTGTTTTCTTTCCATGTTTTTCCAAGTGAGCATGGGAAAACATGGCAAAGCTTCTTAAATGCTGCCACTCTCCGCTACTCTGCGTGTCTGTCCCTGAGTACTCTGTCAGAACAGCTCTGAGTTACATAAACCCCAAATCAGCATTCCATCTGTTGGAATCTGACACATCCATGCACATCCTGGTCTCCTTCCTAAACCCCTTCAGTGCAGCCATCTAACGTTTCCTCTGTGATGTCTGGTCTACCTAAATAACTCTGCTCCTGCAGCATCAGCCCCCTGCTTTCAGTGGCTCAGCGCTGTCCCTGGATTAATTTTTATTTGCTATAGACCAGCTTCTGGTTTCCCCTTGTCATTGTGAAAGCTGTGTGTCTGTGAGCCTGAGTGGTAGCAACTTAAATACCAATTTCGTGTGTATGCATTAATATTGACTCTTTTTTTGGTGTATCTGCTAAAAAAAAAAAAGAGAGGGGAAAAACCGAGTAAGAGCATCTAGTCCAACTTGTACCACAATCCAGGCCTGAGAAGAAGTTGCAGAAGGTCAAGATGCAGGTTTTTGGCCCTTAGCAGCAGCAGCAGTGTGTGCAGGTCCCCCGAGGGATGCAGTTTCCTGGCCATGGTGCTCCCTGGGGCAGCTCTGGAGGGCAGAGACTGCTTTATCCCCAGCAGCTCTGCAATCCTGATGGCACAAGAATGCCCTGTAGCATTCCTTCTTCCCCAGAGCTGTTATTCCACGCTGTACATCTCAAGAGTTGTGGAGCCCACACTTTCTCTGGCTTATTCAGGTTGTGACATTTGTTAAAAATATTCAAAACTCAGCGTTAGCTACTGGTGTGTGTGTGCACCTCCCGTTCATGGTTACAGGGAAAGGTGAGCAGCAGAGTGAAAAACGTGAGCCAACAGGATAAGTGACTTCCACTCTGCACAGCGCTGCTCTCTTTGCTTGCTGTTTCTGGTGTTCTGTATGTTCTCGTGAAGGAAATTGCTTTTTTATTGTTTGTCTTTCTGCCTCCCTGGGGACGGTGTTAACAAACCTACTGCAGTCTGTGACTTGAAAGTCTTTAGCTTTTCTTCTATATATAGCATTTCCTTACCCAACGAAAATCATTTTTGTCCACTTTACATATGTATAAAAAAGCTTAGTTATATCCAATCACATGCTGTTTGTATAAAAAATGTTTTCAACTCAAAAAAAATGCTAGACCAAGGCAAGTTTCAAACCAAATGAATTCAAGCAGATACCTGTAAAACTTCTTCAGCAACAAAATTACTGTGAGCTTTATGATCTCACATGTATTTTTATCACTTTATCATGGTAAAGAAACCACATTGCTTTAAAAGCAAGCTAAGTATTTACTTAAAGATTTGTTTTCAATCTCTTTAATAGCATTTGAGCAGAATTTGTATTTTAGTCAATGATGAAGTGACGAAGCATAGATTTTAACTGTCCCTAAAATAATCCCTATTAAGAAGTGTAACTACTGCTTTAATGCCTGTAAAAGAGAGCAAAGAAGTGAAGTGTTCCAGAATGGGTTGTTTAACATAATGGCACGTGTGCTATCTGAATTCCATCAGATGAGGCTATGAGGAAAAAGGAATTATAAATATAGAAAAGCTGCTTCAGTGACAAGTATATAATTAGTTTTTAAACAACCTCTTGCAGTCTGCATGGGTTATTTGGTACGTCTAGTCATGCTTTATTTCGGTGCTCAGAGGTATTTCACGTGCACACTTCTGCTTGTCATTGACTGCAGTAACTTCAAGGAAATTAAATTCTGTTATACGAAAATATGGAAAACATTGAATAATCTCTCCCCCACCATCGCCCTGAATTCTCTTCCTACACGTCACTTGTCTCTCTTTTCATGCTGCTCGGCTGTTGCCAAGGCAGCGCTCCCCCTGCGAAGCTCTGGGATAAATACCCAGAGCTGTGAGCAGGGCCAGAGCTGCTGCTGCCTGTCCTGCGGCGTGGACGGGCGAGTGCAGACAGCTCCTGGCAATCTGAAAGCTGCTCAGACACTGCGAAATCGGGGGGTGTGGGATTGTCCTGCTGCACTGCACCAGAGCTGTGCTCTCCCTGAGTGCTGGGCAGGGCTGTCCCCTTTGCTGTCCTGGTCACACACGAGGTGCTGCTGACCAAGGGCACGAGAGCTGGCCCTGACAGGGTCAGGGGTCTGGACAGAGGTGCTGTGGTGGGAAGTGGGGGCCGTCTCTGGGAACCCTGTTTCTCTTCCCCAGTGATGGAAGCTGAAACCTGAGTGTCAGGGGGGCTGCTGACCCTCCAAAGGGCAGACTTGGCCCAATTTTAGTTTGACCTGCTCAGGCAGGTCAGTAGCAGAGTGGAAAGGTGGATGGAGGTGCTGGGCTGGTGAGTCTGCACATAACTTGGCAATTCCTGTGCTTCAGACCTTCCCCTGGAGCCTCCCTTTGTGTATTTCTGTGCTCTCATCTCTGCCTCATTGGCAGAAGAAAATTGAGACACATTCTTGTCCCAAGTGAAGAAGAGTTTAGTTTACAGAAGCATCTTTTGCCTTCAGTGCCTTTTCACAGCTGTTCAAAGCTTCTGATTGCTTCCTGGAGGCAACTTCTGTGAATTCTCTTCTAATATTTTTTAATGATAGTATATTGTCACTTTTTAAGAAATATGTATTTGTAACCTCGGGTGAGGGAGATCTGCATGCTGTGGTTCAACACAATACTCTGCAAAAGGGCAAGGCTCTGGTTTCCTTTATTCCTTGTAATTAAGCTGTGTCACTAGAAAACAGTGTCCTCCTCTGACCTCGTCTGATCAGGGACAGTCACAGACTGCTGTGTCTGGTGACAGATGCAATTCCCCCCTCGATCTGCTGTTCAAGCCCAACGATTTGAACTGATAGGGGTGAGGATATGCTGGTTCTTCAAGGAGTTGTTTGTTCAGGGATGCATTCTGGAAATAGCTGGGAAGCTCTCGTTATCTGTGAAGATGCTATTGTGTTCTCACTTCCTGGCACATGTTGCATCTACCTGTTTCAGTATTTCAAAATCAAATTAACCTTCCTGATCCCACTTGTAAGCCCACTGTCTGTACTTTTTGTTTGCCAGAGGAGGCAGGTTAGTTCCCATTTCTAGAACCTTTATTTACAAAGACAAGTCAATATCTTACTTCCATCAATCTCCCCTTTCTTGAAATATAACCTGATAGTATTTACTCCCTTTTGTGGTGGTAGAAATCATAAACCCAGGAGCATTTGAGAAGAAATGAGTTAAGGAAGAAGAATCAGATCAATACTGGAAGAACTGAGGCTTGAGGAGAACAGCACATTGGCTGGGGCACAGAGAAATGAGAGCTCAGTTAAATGCCAGAAAGACGTGGGCACCTGGAGAAGGAACACAAATTCTTAGTGTAAGATATGAGGACTGACAAGAAAACAGAGACTTTAAAAGTATTCTAGAGGTTAGAAAATGGAGAATATAGCCAAAATCTTGGTACCTGCCTTCCTGCAAGGGCCTCAGCCTCTTTGGTGGCAGGGCAGTGAAAGCGAGGGTGCAAGGAGACTTTAGACCTCCCTTGCCCTCTGCACGTGCCTTTTCTCACAGCAGCAGGATTCCTGCCTGTGCTCCCAGGGTGCAGTGACACTGCTCCTGATGGAGTGGGAGCACCCATTTATTTATTCCAGCACGAGATTGTGGCAATGTAGCACCGAACGTGGATGTTTTCCTGCCTAGGCTTTCCAACACCTGGCACGGGGTAAAACCAACAGGTCCAAGAGACAGTTGTGCACAAGTGAACGATGCCAGCTAGTTAAGAGCCCTAGCTCACAGTTTGGCTTCAAAACTACAGGAGACATCCTGGTCTGGAGGATGACCAGATGCCAGCTGATTACCAGCTAAGCACTGGGACTGCTCTAAGCCCTCCGGCATCCGATTTAATCCAAACTACGAAGCTAAATCACAGAATTGTGGAAAACACTGGTATTCATCTGTCCTTAAGACAATTTGTTCTTGGCTTTCCATCAGTTCTGTATGATTTCTGTAAGGGGAAGTGCTCTGCAGAGAAATGCCAGTGGTGACTGTTTTGGATGAGTGTAAAGGTCTGGGGGGTTTTGGTGGTTGTTTCCTTTTCTCGTTGTTGCTTTTGTGTTCGGTTGTCGGCTTGTTTTGTTTTGGGGGAGAGGAGTGGGCAGGACTGCAGGCAAGAGTGAACTCCTGGCTGTATCTGCCCCAAGGATGCAAAGTGTTACATCCTTCTTATGCAGGATAATCTGATACTGACCTGTAAGTACTGGTATAGAAATAGACTCTTAAAAACAAATGCAGGTAAGAGAGAAGCCAGAGGAACCTCAGCTGAGGTCAGGCTGGATTTATACAACAGAAGCTGGTTTCTAGGTGAGGTTTAATCACTGAACAGAAACTTCCTCTCTTGGTTATACAGACCCTGGAATATTTAAAGGGCAGCAGTTAGTGCAGGTGGGTAAGAAGGGGACATGCTGGCACTGTACAGTCTGTGCAAGTGGTCTTTACATGTGCTTAGGTTTGAACTTTTTATCCCGTTCTTAAACCTGTAATTCCAGTCAATGTTTTTCCTCACCAGTTCTTTATCACTTTCTAATGAATCCAGTAGCTGTGCATCATAATGCCTGTACTGATTACTTCTGTATCTACTAGCAAACACTTCTCCTAACAGTGGAGATGATGAATAATGCATAAAAATAGTGAGGCACCAACTATAACTTGCTTTGAAGTGAACGTGAAGGTCACTCCTTATACCTTTAGCCCACTTCCCTCTCACTTCTGGGAGTTAGAGGGAAATGATCCACAGAAACACAAAGCTAAAATTAAATGCAATAAACAAAAGCTACAGACATTCACCTGGCCTAACACAATATGGCACAGAGCTTTTGTTGGAAAAATCATCTGAAAGATGGTTATCTTAATTAAAAAAAAAAAATACCCCTGACTTTGAAAAGCCTAAGAAACTTGTATTTGTTTGATCTGTATCTGTCAGTGATTTGACCATGTAAACTATAGGCTCTGACAGTAAATGGAAAACTATCTGGAAAGGAAACACTAACACAATAATAGTGTTAATACATTTCTTCAAAGAGAAAGAAAGAAAGAATTTAGTTTTTCCTGCAACACAAACTGCTTGGATAAACAAAGTTAATGCCAGAAATGAGATGGAGATAAGTGAGGTATTCTGCTAATTTTTACTAGTGGTGTTTCAGAAGATTCCCTTTCATATTAAACTAGCACTAGTAGGAAGACCTCTAGTAGGAAGACCTAAGAGAACGTCTCCATGGTGAAGGGTTTGTTTCATACCACAGAGGGCATAATTTTCCTGCTCTATTTTGTGCTGTTATATCAACAGATGTCAGCCAAAATCTCCACCTGTACTGAGGGACTGGTCAGTCTGTTCCTCTGCAGGAGGGCTGAACAGAGCCAGCTGCTAAAACCTGACATAAACCAGCATCTGTCCCAAGGAGGGATTAGTGACCACTGGAAAAGGCATCAAAGTGACTCTTGCTCTTTCTCAGCCTTTTTTTGTTAGAGATGTCTGCCTTAAAGAGCAGAAAATCTCACTGGCTACCAGCCAGTGTCTGAGCTCAGCTTGGCTGCTCAAGATGATGTCTGAGGCTTGGGTACAAAGTTGTAGTTATTGCAGCAAGTTAGTCTCAGCCTCCCCCAGCTGCACTTGTCAGCCTATGGAATGAGCTCCCAGAATGTAACTGGCAGAGATTTCTGCAGCCAAACAGCAAATAATGCACTTTTAATTGGGCAGGGCTCCAAACCCAGGTCTCAGCCCAGGGAAGCTGCCCTGAGCAGGGTCCCCAAGCAGTCCAACAGCCTGGACAGCCCCGAGCAGGGCACCAGCAGCCACAGCAACAGTGAAGAACCTCAGCACCCTGCTCTGACCACAGGGTCCCTGTGAACAAACCAGGACAGAACCTGTTGTCTGTGCATTGTGCTGCCATCTGGATACAGGCTGAATTCTTTCCCACACTCCAAATGTTGTTTAATTCATACTGGCCACTGCTATCCTCTGTCTCATGCCAGGACATTTAGTGGGAGGCTATCTGGCATGGGCTGAAACAGTGCCAGGAAGTGTATTAATAGATAAACAGTTTAGAGGATTGTGTACCACTGCTTGGGCTCACAGCCAGGGCCTGCTTAGTTTACCAGATAAAACAGTGAGGTCTCTTACAGAGTTACAGGGTTCTCCTGCCTTCCTGGGAGGGCCTGTCACCCCAAGGCTGATGCTGTGGGCAGAATGCAAGTACCAAAGGCTGCTCAGACAGGCCAGGTCTTCAGGAAAACTCTCTCATCTATCTGGCCTGTTGTTCTTTTTGCCTGGGATTTATGGCTTGATTGTTCTGTTACCAGCACAATAACGTGACTTACTCTTCCCACCACGACTTTTTAGTCTTGGCTGTAGAGGAGATGAAAGGCTAAAAGATTTATTTCTTCAAAGGGGCAGTGTGGTTTTTTTGAGGCAGTGCATTCATTGCCTTGTACAGGTTATCCACTGCTGCCAAAATATCACATTAAATAGAACTCAGTCTCATCCCAATTGGAATGGCCAATAATTGCTGTGTGGCAGCAATTGCTTTATATTCCTACCTATGAACTTAATCTGCAATCATAAATTCCTTGTCCATGTCCACACGTTAGGAAAAGCAGAGGCTCTTTGCTCACTGACTGCTGGCAGTGTCAAAATTTCAGGTTGGGGAACAGCTTGGCCACGACCTTGAACAAGCAGGTGAGCTTGGGCTTCCACCCAGTGCTTCATGGAGCTCGTACTTCCACTTGATTTTAACAACAGAAGCCTGAACAAATTGACTTGTTCGACTAAATTATTTACTGTTTGTCCAAGGGGTCCAGTCAGCTGGACAAAAGTGGGATTATTTATGGTCTCTACTATCGTCACAGAGTAATTAGAATTTTTTCCCTTTCCAAGTTTTTACTCTTTTTTTCTCCTGCTGGACAAGCCTCCCTAACTGACAGCTGCTGTGCTAAGGAGGGGTCTGTGTGCAAATCAGCAGCCCAGGTGTCTCCTAGAGGGAACACCAAAGATTAAAGCAAAAATTCACCCACCCAGGCTCTTGGCTCTCATCCTTGCCCTTGCTGCTGCTGCCTGCTCATCCCAAACCATCTCTTGCCTTCTCTCTTGGCACAGGGACCTGGACATGGGCTTGCCTCAGTTTGCAGAGTGATCAGAAAGCCCTGCAGCAGTGTGGTGCTTGGCTTCCCATGGCATGTTAGTTCATGTCTGTTGTCTGTCCATCTATTTTTCAATTAGCTTTGTTCTGCCTTTGGTTTCCAGCAGAAAGGGAAGGGAGAGCCCTTTGCCAGCCAGTTGCTAGAAAGAGCATCATAAAAATTTTTTTGCTTTTTAAGTTTTTTTTTCTAGTTTTCATACCTAGAATATTATCTATCACTTCTTCTGGCTCGTCTGAAGTCTAATAAATATTATTGTATATCTGATTTGGAACTTTCTACGTAGAACTTTGATAAACCAAACCCTTCCTTGTTCCCACAAGTATTGCTTCGGGCAAAGCTTACCTTTTATTGTGATAAATATTTTTCAAATGGCTGGTGTGATACTGCAAAAGGTTAAACAATGCCTGCTTGCACTATATATCACATAAGCGTGCTACTGATACCTCAAATAATAATTGTTAAATGTCTTCATTACACTTTCTAATTCATGTTGTAGTTACAAGAATATATTAGCTCTTGAATGGCATTTAACTCTGTAAAACAGTGATTAAAATATGTAACAGGCTTCAAAGATTAACATCACAAAACTACAGGCAGTTCACATAGCATGATAAATAACCTGCAGAAAAAATTACTTGCTAAGCATTGCAAATCAAATAATATTACAGCTCTAGAAAAATTCTTCATGTCTGCAGAGGTCGATTTACACCAGTAAATAATGTTTAAATCTGTTGGGTTTTTTACTAAGTATATATTTATTGTCCAGGGTAGAGCTCAGATAATTTATCAAATAATTTTAAATGCATTAACATTTTTGAGCTAAGAGTTCCAGGGTCAGATCTTGGCTCTGTTAAAGATGCACTGAAGGCTCCCACTGCCCTTATTGATACAAGCCTGGTGATAAGGTTGTCTTCATTTTGTTCTTGCCATTATACAGAGTTGTAGGCTTCACACTGTCAATTCTTAAAAAAATCCCCAAAAAGCAAAACCCTTCTCACCAGTTTCGGGCTCTGCTTGGAGTACAAGCTGCTCTTTTTCCTAGGCCAAATGTCTTTTGACTTCTGTGGAAGGAAACCCAGAGAAGGGACCAGCAACAGTTTGTTCTCCACAGTGTGTTAAACTTCATGAGGATAATCTGAATTCTTTCAAAGACCATACAGACAGTTTAGCCTCTGGTTAGCATGTGTTTCTGGTGTAACATAGACAACCATGAAAATCCACGTTGTGACTTAGTGGCTTGTATAAAGGCTCAACTCAGTATGACATAAAAGCTGTACGGCCAAATTCCTGCCTCTTTCAGCCAGGGAACCCAGGACAAGGCACACCAAATGAAGGTCTGACACCTTTTTTCTCCTATGTGCAGAATTTCCAAACCCCCTGCAAAATCACTTCTGTTGGTGATGACCTGAATTTTTGTGAACTGTTACTCTGAAGGATGACATGGAGGATCATTCTTTCATGTGGCAGGATGACTATGAAAGAGCTGAGGAAAAGGAGACCATTACTCTGTTGAAAAGGGCTTTTTTAAAACCCAACCTCTCAATAGGTGGACATTAAAAAATGAGAACAATGTTCTATTTTAAGATTACCTGTTCAGTTCTCAAAACCTCTTCTGTAGGACAAGAAAAAAAATGTGACTAGTCACCTCTACAGTAAAACCAGAAACTTCACTAGCTAGTAAGCATGTAACTTTTCTTCTTTTGCACCCCAGTATATAATTTTCTTTCAGAATCATGAAGACCTGTTAAATGTTCTTAATAGGAGTCTGTCTCATGAGTAACCTTTTTTGAAAACCTAAGCTTTTTGACCCTATAGACAACTCAAGTGCAAAGCAGTAATAGATGGGTGTGGGAGACGTGTGGGAGTCAAGGCTGTAGAGCTGAATGCTCTTAGAGGTGTGGTGGTTTTTGCTGTTTGTTTGCTTTAAAGTACAGCTAACATCTTGCACTGCTCGCATATAAGGAGCTTTTTGCTTGCACCAAAGGAATATGAGGATGCTATTGTGTGACAACATATTCGGAATAAATACAGAAAAGGTGTTTCTGTCTCCTTCGAGACTCAAGTTTTAAGTGGGCTATTACAGGAAATGAGGCTGCTGGGATCTCGGAGCAAGATTCCAGCTGGTTCTTGGAAGGCACGTGTGTATGGCAGATGGTGGGGGGGCACTCGCAGCCTCCTGCCCACCCGTGTGAGTCCCAGGAACGGCCGGGGTGCTGCTCCCCTGGGACGGAGCAAAGGCTGGGAGAGGATTGCACGAGTGGGGCAAACCCTGCAATGGGCTGTGCTTTAAACATCTGGGCTGCATCAGCATCGTGGAGCCCTGGAGATGAAGCAAACTGCATCCCACGGGGCTCCAACAAGCGGGCAGCCCGAGCAGCGCAGTCCGAACCGCGCCAGCTGGAGCCCCGGCCAGTGTCGGGGCTGGTAACGGGGCGAGCACGCCAAACATTCGGGTTGCTGTCAATTTCAGCGCAAAATCCGAGCTGTTCTAAGATCAGTGGCCAAAATCAAACCATCCCCAGGACTTCATCCCAAATTCTCCCCCCAGACACTGTGCTTGCCCTGTGAACCGTGGGTCACTGGGATGTGCGGGGTGTGCACCTCCCCGGGCACGGTGGTGACTGAATCCCACACTGCAGCCCCTCAGCTGCTGTGCCTGCAGCAGTGACTGACAGCCTGCCTGCTCAACACCCACGTACAGAGAGAGGCTGCACTGTACATATGGCAGAGCACAGAAAAAAGACCAAAGGAAATCTAGAAAAAAACCCCTATTTTTTCAGAAGAGGATGGGGATACAAACAGCAAGTAATTCTTTAGTGCAGAAAAAAAGATTGCAGCTGGTTAAGACAAAATGTCCAAGTTTTCTCTCTATTCCAGTTTTATTCTACTGCATAGGCATCTGCCATGTATGGCCAAAATGCCAGATTTTTCTTCTCTTAAATAGCACAAAGAAGGAATAGAAAAGAGGAGAGGAGACTGATGAACACCAACTCTTGGCAGCTAGCGAGTGATGACATGAAAAGCACTTATGGCAATCTCTAGGCATGGTTATTTTTAATTTATTTAAAAGAAAATCCTATTCAGAACAGGAGTAAGTTGTTGGCAGGAGCTCTGTTATATTAATTTGTCTATAAATGTAATGTTTGTAACTTGCTCTTCATGCACGGCTTGGAAGATTTGTTTGGATGAAAAATTATAGCTGTTGGTGGTCTTTGCAAGTAAGCTCAGCCTAACAGAGCTCTGTGAATATAAGGAGCTTTGTGACCTGTTGCTGGTTGTCTTTAATTCTCTAGATCTCAAGTAAGAAAATACAAAGCAAGATACCAAGAGTAAACACCCCTAGCATTTAAAACTGAGCTAGATTTAAGATTATGCTATAAAATGTTCTGCTGGGAGACGACACAAGACAATGCATATTTATCTTAGGACTTCCTACTGTTGTTTATCACTGCTGTATTAATAGGACAGGTGAATTATTTCACAAAATATATGGTGCTTTTCTGCCTTTGCAGTTAGAACATTGTTTGATGTTCCAATATTTCTTTATGGGGATGCAGGAGGGTGTTAGCTGGGATGAAGTACATGTCCAGACTAGACTGGTCATGGTGAAAAGATTTTTCTCAAAGATCCAATAACTTCACATGGCAACTTTCTATTTGGATTTGTTATCATCACTAGGACTACTTCAGGCATCCTTCCAATTGCACTTAGTGCATCTGATGCCAGTTAAATGGCTTCAGAGAAAGATGTCTATTATTTCCACCGTGGGAAGCTGGAGGTCAAACAGGTCCCTTCTGCACCTGGTGTCAGTGACAGCCCAGCATCTGTCATGTGCCAGCCGTGTGTGTGACACCCCTGCTGCCCAGTTCTGTCTGTCTGTGTGTGTGGCACCCCTGCAGCCCAGTCCTGTCCGTGTGTGTGACACCCCTGCAGCCCAGTCCTGGCCATGTGTGTGTGACACCCCTGCTGCCCAGTTCTGTCTGTCTGTCTGTGTGGGTGATACCTGTGCAGCCCAGTCCTGGCCGTGTGTGTGTGTGACACCCCTGCAGCCCCGTCCTGTCCGTGTGTGTGTGGCACTCCTGCTGCCCAGTCCTTTGTGTGTGTGTGACACCCCTG
>VWZW01008221.1:1293928-1421325 GCA_013397115.1 Edolisoma coerulescens | reverse complement strand
TGGCCGTGAGGTGACAGCGCATCTCTGGGCCGCGTGCTGTGCTGGTAGAGCGAACCCACCTCTGCGTGTTTCACTCAAGTTTCTGGTCCCCGTTTCTACCATGTGTGCAGGACGCTCTTACGGCACATCACCACCATTTGTTTCGCATAAGACACGAGAACGCGAAGGTTTGGAAAGGGCAGGAGAGATTTTTATTTCTTTTTTTTTTTTTTTTCCTTCTGTCTCATCTGAGAACTATGTGGGTTGCAGCAAGCAGACAGCATGGTTCTTGGTGACAAGTTAAGACTCGAAAACAAAAGCGCAGCACCCGGGGGCTCTGCGTGCCCGCCCGGAGGGAGCTCTGCCCTGCTGTACGCGCGGCGGTCCTGGAGCGACAGCGGAATAGCCACGGCCAAAGCCCCGAAAACTTTGCAGCCTCTGAGTATAAAGCATCAGCACTGCGATTTAAGCAGCTGTCACGCCACAGCCCTTGAGGGCAGCTCTCCCGCACCCCCGAGCCCCGGGCTCCGTCCCCGAGAGCCGCCGGAGGAGCGGCCGCGCCGGGGGCGGCTGCAAGGCTCTGCCGGTGCCCGGCGTGTGCCGGGGGGACGGCGCTGCCCCGTGCCCTCAGCCTCGCAGCGCTGCCCGGAGCCGCCCCACAGGCAGGGGGACCGGACAGCAGGGGACGGAAAGGGTCCCGACCCCTTCCTCGGCGCGGTCGCCGCGGCGCCCGCCCGCCGCGCAGCCCCGCTTACCTGCGGGCGAGACCAGCTCGCCTTCGCTGAGCTCCGCCGAGTCCGAGTCCATGCTGCAGGNGGGGCTGCCCGGGCCCCGCGCCGCTCGGGGCCGCTCCCGAGGGAGGGCTGCTGCGCGCAGAAATAGCGAAATGACAGCCCTGTGCGCTGCCATCGCCTGTCCCGTCTGTCTTTTATTTCTCTCTTCTTGTGGACGTCTCCCTTGAGCTTCAGTTGCCTTGTCTCTTTTCATCGGCTCTGTCTCCTTAATGATAAGTGTCCTCAAAAATTAGAACAGAGGAGGCCAGTGGGGAAGTGCCAGTTCCTGCTGGGTATTAGTGGCAGGAGAATAATGAAGGTCTGAATACTGTTGCTTCCTGTTTCTGTGTTCTTCTGAGGGAGACAGTGCGATGTCTGTAATGGTCGTGTCGTTAGATCGTTTTGAACTGAAAAATTTATAAGTTTGGTTTGCTTCTGTCCTGCAAGTTACAACAGTCATGAACCATCCCTTAATTCAGATGGTTGAGGCCACTTGATCAGCTCTGAGGTTAGGCAGATCTTTCCCTTTGCTTTTATTCTTTTCCAATTTTTCTTGCTGTTGGAGACCAAAGGTGACTTGAATTCTAGCACAAAAATCTCAGGAGAGTAGTAGCAAAAAGTACTTTTCTAACTGGGGACCAAATGCCATCCTAAAACAGGCCTTGGAGATCTACCTGATCCATGGACATGTCACATCCTAAAAGCCAGCCAGGGCCTTTAACACTTACCTGCAGCATGCTGCAATCTCCAGCCAGAGGTTTATGCCTCTGGACCACAGACAGCTCTATTCTGGAACTCTCTCCCCCAAAACCATGCACCCTCATTGCTGGAAAAAGCAATGTCTGGGTGCTGCTTTCAGGCTGCATATAGCAAATTATCTATTGCATCAGATTAAGCCTGACACTCTTGACAAGTGTGAACAATTTTTCTTAACATAAAGCATGAGATTAAAAAAAAAAAAAAGCCTTTTTTCAAACTCAAAAGGCCCTGTCAAATTCTTTCCAGCGATGGCTTATCCTGTGCAATGCTACAATACTCAAACTGAAGCCAGTTTGGCTTATGTTCTAAGGCTGCTTCCCTTCCTTCAGAGCAGGTTGAGCCTGAAGAGAGAAAGACCTCCAGCTTTCTGACCATGGAATGCACACATTGCTATGGTCATTTCAAACACAAAAACCTTCAACCTCTGGAGTGAAAAGTTAGTTGTTAAGTGATTTGGAACATTGCTCTCATAACCTGAGCCCGTACTATTAAGACACTTATGGGTTTTAGTCCCATGAAAACAAATTCTGACTTTTGTTTGTAGATGTTTTCATTTCATTTAAAATGACATTCTAAATACTGCTGATTATAATCTCATTCATAAATTAGTCTCATGTAAGGAAAAACATCTAAACCGAAGGGATTCTAGGATTCTGTTGTGAAAAGCCAATGCAAAATTTGACTGCAGAATATGTGGGGAATCTACAGTCGTGATACAAACAACGTAGCAACAGAAAAGTCCCAATATTAAGTTACAGAAATGATCCCAGATACAACACCCAGCACAGAATCTGAGAACTGAAAGGATTTTAGTCTCTGGTTGTTGTTGTTGTTGTTGTTGTTTGCTTTTGGCAAGCACAAATGCAACCTAAACCACCTCCCGAATATGAGCACAGTTTGGTAGGAGAGCAGTTTGTATTTGAGTGCAATTAGTTAATTTTATGGACTCTCTTCAATTGCTTGAAACTAATGATAATTTCTAACCTGGACAAATTCTGACTTTTTAATGGCCCTGGCTGTAATTAGATAAGCAAAAGGACACAGTGGTTTTCTGAAGGGATGTGTCCAGCAGAACCCTCCCAGCTCCCTCAGTGGCAAAGGGGGCTGCCTCTACAGGGAATTTTGGGTCATGGGCTGAGCTGACACAATGCACTGTGGATGCCTCTCCAAGCTGTGTTCTAGACCCTGGCATTACTCTATTTTCTGTGTGGGATTTTTTCTTTTCTGAGTGTATAGCCTTTGCTATAATTGGAATTAAATGTTAAACTCTCAAGTAGTCCTACTTGAGCCTGAACTTGAGTTCAGTTAGTAGAAGGAAAAGTTATTTTTCATGATCCTCTGAAAGACGAAGGTCTTAGCAGGGAATGGTTAAAAGGAAAACCCAAGCCCCACTTATTTTAATTCTTGTCAGTTTTTTTATCCTTGTATAACCACACTAATAAATATAATGATGGAAACGATATAACTTAATCAATATTGTATTGCGTCATGCTTGTGATATATACGTTGGGGGTTCTCATTACTCTGCTGTAATTACTTGCTGCTTGACAGTAAATGCTGCCTCAAGATTACTTTCCCATTTTATTGCTGCTAACTGTAAAGCAGTTATAAAAGTTTTCAGCTGTAACAGAATGAGCATATTGTTTCATTTCAAAACATATGGTTGGAATTCAGGGGTTTTTTTCCTCTCAATGTTCCCTGCCCAGCACAGTCCCGCACTTGGTTCAACATGTGACCTGGAAAATTCCATATGCTTAGAGCTCTGAACTTCATAGCTTCCACTCATTACAACACTGGTGCAGAGAAAAGCCCAAAAAGTTTATTGACAGCAATATATGCACCTATCTTGATGCCTGTTAAATGAACCTCCACATGGAGAAAGTTGGAATTTCATGATTTATTTTTTGCATTTGGTACAAATAATGCAATTACATATTCATTGTTTTAAGCTAAAATCTCTGTGGCTGTAGCTCTGCAACCATTTCCTTTATTCCTTCCTAAAGACTGGGATGTTTAGACTCTGGAATCTTTTTTCTTGAGGCTCAGTTAATGTATTTGTCTGTAAATCTCTACCAGTGTGATGTAGCAGGGGAGCTGGTAACGCTGGAACTGCCCCAGGTATTCCCAGCTATATGATGCCACATCACTCTGTGCCTCCTCCCTTCACATTTTGGCTGCATCTGGTCTCGATCCCCATTCCATATGGAACTGAGCTGAAACCCTGCTCTGCCCACTCGTTGTGTGAGTGCTGGAGATGTGCCTGTGCCAGCTTTTAGGACTGATGCCTTTGCACTGTTCTACTGGCAAACCACGCAAATACAGCTTCATTGTATTCTAAATGCTTGAGTAGCCTAGCTACCATTCCATGTCTTACATTTATCTTTACAGGATAAATGTGAAATCAAGAGAGCAGTATTCTTCTTTTTCAGAGGGAGGGAGATGAGGTGCTGAGAAGCTGTGAGTTAAACTCAAATGTGGAGCACAGACTTTCACCTGAATCCCATGAGCTGTACCTGAACTGTTCTGTTATCCACTGATAATGCTGAATGAAAGGCTGGGGAGCTGCCTCTGCTTTGCTACTCCAGCTTTCCTCCTTCAAACCTATACTAGGAAACAGTCTCTCCTTTCTTTCCATTTTTACATCTAACAGAACCCCCACCACCACCTTTGTGTTTGACTTGTCTCTTTTACACTGTCCAGACAGGTGGGAAGGATTGTATCTTCCCCTCAGTTCTAAATGTAGAAATGTAGGATTCTAGATGGAAAAATGTAAGATTTTTTCCCTCACAAATTATTTCTTAACATCATTTAAATTAGTCTACCCTAGGATGTGCTGTTTCTAAACTTGTTGCCTGATATTTTGTTTCACTATTTATTTTATCTTTCATACTTGTTAAGGAAGCTTCCAAATCTGACCATTTATGAGACTCTCTGGCAGTCACGCTGTTCCCTAGCAATACCCAAATACCTTTGCTACTGAATGTATTAAAAAGAGAAGTATTTCCCACAGGCTGAATACTCATGAAATGTACTGAAGGAGATTTTGGATTTTTTCCCCAATTTCTTTGTGGCGTGTGTGTATGCATTTCGTGAAGAAAACTCCCCTGCACCATTATTGCCAGAACATGAATAATTGGTAGCAGTAGATTCTCTGTCAACAATTTTGTCATGCTGGCAGCTTTGGCTTCCAGACACCAGCAAGAATCTCTCAGTATGCTTTGCATTTATACATTTAGTGTGCACTGCTAGGAGATTTGAGTTGCAGCAATGCATCTGTTCTGATCTGCAAACAGTCTTATTTGATTTAGAGTTCCAATAATGCACGAGATATCTGTGTTGCTTTAGTTCTTCCTCATGTGCCAGTAGATACCCAAAGATCTGGATTTTTGTAACACATGATGTAGGCAGTGCTTGTGCATCCTGTGTTGGGAAGATAAATATGGAAGAGTTTGGTATTTTCTGTTCCCTCCCCTTTTTTTGCCTGGACACATTTTTAGCCATTGGTCTTGCTGAATTATGTTCTGCCTTTGGTGCTGACTTCTTGAAGAAGAGCTGAGGGAGCGGTCACAGGCTGGGACTGCAGCCTGGTACTGGTGTGAGCCTCTGCTCTGGTGTTTGGAAGGCCAGATTTAAAGACAGGACTGAAACTCAGCTTCAATCACCTCAATGCCTTGTAAGCTGCTCTTAGGAGGTTTTAATTCCAAGTGAAATAAAGTGAAAAAGTAAAGTAGTGACTTGTCCCATTTCCTCTGAGCTTGTAGAATCAAGACTCCCATGAGAACTGAACAGGGAAAATGTTCATGTAGGTTTTTGGCCATGAGGATGTTGTTACTTTTCTGTCCAGTTTTAGTAGGATTTTGCCTGTAAAAAAAGGCTTTCTGTATTGAACTTTAAATTGGATTGCCTGGGCATTTCATTTCCTACTACTTTAGCCATACTGGGTTTTATTTCCTTAAAGGTACTTTACCATTCCTTTGTGTGAGGTGGAGATTTTTCCTCTGCTTAGAAAGATATACATCTTGTAAGTTATAGATGCAATTACCTGTAGATTGGCAAACTCTTGAATTCATAACCTTGCTTTCTAAGAGATTAAAGAAAGCAAAGCTACTTTCCCAAATTGAAAAAGCACCTGTTAATTCTGTCAGTGGGAAATTTCTTTTGAGGAATTTCTGCATGGAAATTTTATTGCTTAAATCATGACCCTCTTTTTTTTTTTTGTGAGGAGGAATTAAGGCAGTATGAATAACTTTATAATCAGGGCTTTAAAATAATTTTACTTGCAATTTTAGATTTCATTACAGATGGGATACTAATAATATTAAGGGCTAAAACTGATGAGCTGAAACAATTTTTTTGCTTTCTCTGTTCTGGGGGTGGGAAGATAAACTTTAAAGAATTTTTCTCAAGGGAATCACTGAAATATAGGATAAAACAGGGGATTTTCTTATGTTTTATTCCTATTCGGATGCTGTCTAGGGAAAGGGAGGGGACAGCTGCCAGTCTAAACCTTTTCCTTTCTGCCATTTTCTTCGGGAATTATTTTTAATTCTTGTGGTCACTGAAGTTATTTTAAAATATGCCACATTCCTTACTTTCCATGTGTTATTGGGTTATGCCCTTCAATACAAGGGTTGGTTACCTGGTGGCCACATTTAAGCCTTTGACCATGCCTAACATGCAAATTAAGCACAGTTAAGCCCACAGTAATTGTTACTGAGCTGGGTTTCAGGATGCTTTGAGGCAGTTTTCTGCTTCTAGTCTGGAAGATGGGTCATCCTTGTTTTCATCCCTGATTTCGAATTGTGTGTAGGAGGATTCCACAACTTCACCATACTCTGAGAAAGCACAGAAAATTTTGTTGCTAGGAAACCATGGAGGACCTATACTGTAGTGTCTTTCCAGAATGTTTAGAGGTAGCATCAGTTATTTAATTAACTTCTCTAATCCTGTTCTTTATGCAAACATCCACTTTTTTTTTATAGCCGTGATGTTTGTTACACGCTGCTGTATCCTAGAAAATGTGTTCTCTCTGTGGTTATTTCTGTACAGCTTTATTCTTCAACACACAAAACCCAACCTCCCTGACGTTTCAAATGAGGTTGTGTTTGGAAAGCTGTCATTTATTCACACCATAAAGATGCCTGTGCATCCTGATCTGTTAGAACAGGTAGGTCACACCTTCCTCACAAAAGACAGATGCTGAGATCCACAGAGTTGCACATCTCGTGAGGAAATCCAGTAAATTGGGTATTATCAGGAAAAGCCCTAAAGCGTTCAGTGTTTTGCAGCTGACGAGGTCTGGGTGCCTCCTTGCATTTGATGCTGTGGCTCTGACTTTGCAGCCCTGAGAGGCACCTGCACCCTGGCAGGATGACAGGATCAGTGCTGTGGGTTTCAGCCCAGGAGTGCTACAGATGGACTGATGCAGCAGCTGGGGTGGCCTTGGGGCAGAGTTTCTGCTGAGAAGTGTAGCATCCTTTGGACTAAAGGGAGTCATGACCTCTGAGAGGCAATCATAAAGGCAGGAATCAATACTTTGCGGAGCAATTCACTGACATCCACAAATGGATCAGAATGCTCAGATGGCAGAATGTTAATACGCTCATTTGTGGTTTCTGTAGAGCTTGATGTGGTTTTTGGAACAGCATGGAAACATCATCTTCATCTGACAGTGTGTGGGCATTACTTCATGGCCATTTCTAATAGCATGGCAAAAAGCACTCTGCTGCCCACCTATCTATAAATAACTAAATATCATCAACCCAGGAATAAAATTGCATTTTATGGGTAGTCTTGGGAACATGTAGCATAGGCAATTAGATTACATGTAGTCCTACAACGATCCCACTAAAGGGAATGAAATTATTTCAGAACTTGCTGTCCAGGCCACTTTCAGGTGAATTATTTCTCTTACACACACTGAGGGGCTCAGAGTGCCCATAAATACAATATATGGAGGACTTGAATTCAACTCAGACAATGCAAATTTGTCTTTAGATAGGATCCAAGCCTTTATTTTGTGTAGCTAAACTTTTGTATTGTAGATCTTGGGTCCTTTTTGCAGCTAAGACAAAAGACCATCTTCTTTTAATGTTGCAGGGGTCAGTACTGTGGGGGATGTGTCTTCCTAATAATGTCTACTCAACAATTTCATGTGAATTCTACCTATTTCCAGCATAGAATGACAGAATCGTTAAGGTTGGAAAAGACCTTTAAGGTCGAGTCCAACCTTTGGCCAAACACCACCTTACAACTAAACCTCAGCACTGAAGTGCCATGTCCAGCTGTTTCCCTGCTGCTACAGCTGCTTGTATGAGGGGTCAGGGTTACTGTTTGTGCTCTCTCAAGAAAAAGAAATACTAATCTGCTTCCTGAAGGAAGGAAAAAATACCTTGAATTTCTGACTTTTGTCACTGCTCCATGTCAAGGACCTGGAATAGAGAGTGGGAGTTTGGGACAGAGCTGCTGTGGGGAGACTTAATACTGCAGTGCTTGAAGTCTCAGCTTGCTTTCACTGGACTCTTTGCTCTTCCAGTGCTTTGTTTGTGAAAGATGTGCAGAGAAAAGGAGCTGGGAAAAACAAGATTATGCAATGCATGGTGCAGTGGTGCTGCATTTAACCAGTGTAGTGTGTGTGGCTGCCAGTCAGGCTGTAAAAAACACACTTGGGATCACAGGATAGTGCAGGCTGGAGGCATCTCGGGGTGTTAACCAGTCAAACCTCAGAGGACACAACACCTGTCAGCAGGGCATGTTCTCTCCTGGTTTGTTATGAACCTGTAAAATACATATAAAAATTAAAGAATTAAACCAGAAATTGTAGGTAGGAGAGAGTCAGATCCATTACCTGAAAGCAGTTTGGAGCCAAAGATGATAACCCAGCCATTACTATAACAACTGCTTCTACCAAGGCTTTTGTCACATTAAAATTGCAATGGCTTTTGCATTTGAAGAGAAGGGCAAGTAAAGATTGAGTCATGGGTGAGGCTGAGCATTTCCCTTTTTCAGACAAGCAGGTGGAGGTGGAGGCTCAGCCTCTCCCGGGAATCACTGAGCACCACAGAGGGTTGGAGGCTGGCAGGGAAACTGAGTGCTGGTGTGAAGGGTGTGGAGTGGGACGATCGGATCAGCAGCACGTGGTGCAAAACCTGAGCAGGAGACAGCACCAGGTGCTGTGGAATGTGAGACTCCAAACCCTCTCTGTGCAAGGCTGAGAGGCCCAGGTCCCTACTGAGAGCCAAGGTAAAGGAGCAGCTTTGTGGTGGTGTCCACGGGTGGGTTGTGTAACTCCTCTCAGCTCCCGTCAACAGCTCCAGGGAGCAGCTGAGTCACTGCAGAGACTCATTCTGAGAGCAGCAGCCCAAGGGCAGGTCAGGGGCTGCAGCAGGTGTTATAATGAGAGTCTGAAGAAGCACAGAAAGTCATCCCAAAGTCAGTGAACTGAGATGCTGCGGGAGATCATCAGGGTACTGAAGCAAGCGTGCTCCTTCCTTAGGTGGAAGAAATACGTTTCCCACCATTTTGAAGGACTTTGAACCCCCATAATTGACAAGAAATCATGCCCAGCAAACACCAGTCTTGTCAAACGAGACCACATAACCCTAACAGAGCTTTCAGAGCCTCGTTAGAGTCAGCCAGGTGCCGTGAAGTTATAATACTGAGAAGTTAGAGAGAAGAACCTAACAGTAGTAGCTGATATCGTTCTGGAGAAAAAATATCTTAATCTGGGGTAAAACTGAGCCTGGCTACCCATGTTTTTGCTGAAGGACAGCATTCTTTGTTCTAATGAGTTCTGGGAGTTTAAGAGGTCTAAAAAGCAAAGTTTAGCACTGAAGCAGGCAAGGAGCCTGTGCTGTTGCTGTCATCTCAGAGCATCATACAGTAGGAATGAGGACTGAGTCAAATATCCAGAGCTGGGGCAGAGTTGCAGCTAAATTTTGATATGAACTACTGGAACTGTTAGGAGAGGAAGCCCTTAGTTGGTTGATTATGTAACTTGTACAATTGTTTAAGTTAGGCATACATTTAAGAGGTAGAAATGAAAATAAATATAAGAAGCACAAGGATATCTGCAATTAACCCTACAAAGCATACAGCATCACACTGACCACTAGCCACACCTGCTTTGGGGTAACTGCCTCAGTTTCAGAAATGGACTTTAACTGTTCAAAGTGAGATGCTGTTGATTTTGAAAAATACTGTATGAAAAGGCAATCTTACACAGCACTGGGCAAAGCCTATGTGGGCTGGATTTAAGCAGTCCATTTTCTGTATCCCTCTAACATGCTGTGATAAAGTGAATCCTGAAATACCTTGTGCTATGACTCATCTGATATTAAGATGTGTCAGTGTTCATAAACAATGCTGTTCATCTTCTGTGTGTGTGTGCATGTGTAAGAGGTGTAGGTGGAAGCTGAAGTTTTGGTTGTGGTGACTCAGCCTTTATATACTTTTTCTCTTATTTCTGATTTATGAAGAAATTCTCTTCTTTCCTGTGCACTTAGATGGGTTAAGTTCAAGGGCTCAGTGAGGAATGTAATATGTTCATTTCCTGGAACAATCCTGAGATTGTTATGTCTCGGATATTTGACTGTTAAAAATTCAATCTCCTGTCCCAGGCAGCGATCTGGATTTTTGGCCCTCATTTCTTCACTCCCTTTCTTTGTGATCTGCTTGAGTTAATGGAGAAATTTCACCTACCCTCTCCCCTGCTGGATTTTATATGCTATTGCTGAAGTGTTTTTGTGGGTAAAGATTTTTAAGAGAAATATGCCTTTTATGAATTTCATATTCTCAAAGTAATCATTCTCATTTTGTTATCTTGCCAGACTGTTTGATAAGCAGTGATCAAGTAGAATACAATGAAGAACGTTTATGCAAAAATTAGGGAAAGAAAGTTTTGGCGGTGATTTAGGTCTTGGTTGGTAAAGAGGTGAAATAGCCTGTTCAGCTTCCCAGCGTGGTGGGATCTTTTTGGTTTTGTTTTGAACTGAGAATTCGTATCAGGATAAATATTAGATTCCGTAATTTGCATAGTCTATCAGATGATGAAATCTGCTTGGATAAAGAGTAAAAAGGTGGCTGTGGCAGGGCTGAGCTGGGACGGCCGCAGGCCGGCCCGTGCCGGAGCCGCTGGGCCCGGCAGGCGCGCCCGCCCGGGAAAGAGCCGCTGCGCTTTGGGCGCTTTGCATTCCTCACAGAGCAAGAACCTGCCCTTCAGAAGGTGCACCCGGTTAGGATTATTTAAACTATCTTTTCTTCGCAGCCGTGATTTGCTCAATTTGTGACTTTTAAACTTTTGGCATGTAGAAATCAGGCGATGATTACAAAGCCAGGACATAAATACGTGTATGGCGGGGTATGGGGGGGTTGTTGAATGCATTTCTTTTCAGCATCGTGAAAACTCAAAGGTCCATGATGGAAATAGACCTGCCGTTCTCGGTATCTTGCAGTGGTGTGTTAATGATAGGTTAAGAGGCTGCAGGAGCAGTACATAAATATCCACGGTAGCTGCAGTTCTCCTACGACTGTTGAGTGCAGGTGTTGTTCTGGAACTTCTCAAGAGCCTTGTTGCACCTGGTGAAATGAATACAATAGTGTTGATGCAGTAATCCCTTTGTTTAGGGCATGCTCAGCCTGAGATTCTCTCTTGTATCTTTATTTTGTTACCTGCTTACTCCTTGAAGGGCCAAAGCCGTTTCAGTATGAAACCTGGTGGAAGCTGTGCCAGCCAAGGGAGCCACAAGAGCAGAAAGGAGAGAGGCGGCTGTGCCAAGGGTCTCAGTGTGGGGTCACAAATCCTTCGCCAAGTTCTACCCCGTTCTGATCCCCTGCCCTTCAGGGAATAGGGGCACCAGCAACAGAAGCAAGCTGTTTGTGATCCCCCCAAGTTTCCCCCTTGTCCATTCCACAATGGGTTTGCTGGACCGTCTCCCTCTGCTTCTTTTTAGCTGGTCAGACAACACAGCGTGACTTTTCCCTGGCTGCCTACCATCTGCCTGTAGACTCCCTTCTCCTTTTGTTTCTCTTTAAAAGCTCACTCCTGCGAGGCACTGAGAGCCTGCCACGAAACCCTAAACATTCGTGTTTCCTGCTGGTGTTTAGGAAGAATCATTGCTTGCCATCATTTCGGAGAGTTTGGCACCTCAAGAGAAGGGGCAGAGGCTTGCACAGGCAGCGATGGTGGCTCTGCTTGAGCCGTGTTTCTCACAGCCTCCTAACGATGTCCTAATGAATATTTATCATTATTTGTGATACCCTATTTTCAGCAGTTGTGTACTATAGTAACAGCTGACAAAGTGTTCGTTTTGGTTTGTAATGGAATTGTCTCTGCTTTAGCTGTTTGTTATGGTGGAGATGTCCCTCCCCTGCCGTTGTGTCTGCCATTATAACACAGCTGGGTTATTGGCAGGCTGGCAAAATTAAAGGCATGTCTGTCTGAGCAGTTTCTTGTCAGGATGGGGGTCTCTGAGTGGAAATGTTAACTCTTTGCACTGTGTATTTATCTCGTAGCAGTGGGGGATTTGTTGTTTTAGCATTAAAGAAGTCTTCCAAAACCTCCCAGGCTTTTAAGTGGCAACCACTAAAATCAAACTCTTTCAGTAAGAAGCAATATAGATATGTTCACTGATAAAGTAAATTTGATTGAGTTAGACTCTTATCAACTTGACAGTACTGTGAGTATCACAGTAAGGAATGCTGGGTGTGTGCACAGGAAAGCTGTGTGTGCTGTTTCAGCTACCGATGCAATTATTCCAGATCTCATCAGTGAAAAGAATTTATAAATGTATAATTACATTTAGGAATCTGGTCCAAATGGTTTTTGATTGTTTTCCTAGATTTATGTTTTAGAGCAACCCGTGTTGGTCTGGAAGCCTTTCCACACTGTCCCTTTGTAGCTATGAAACCTACATGAAAATGCCCATCAGGCTGAAGACTTTAAACTTTTGGCAACAGAGAGAACAGCTTTAAATAAAGAGTGTTTTGGGATTTCTGTTTCCCTTTTCTCAAATAATGTTGCAGTCTGAGCACGCTCAGTTTAGGCAAATGACAAAAATCATTTGACTTTTTGATAATAAGTAACTTTATTAAAAAATTGACATCCAGCTGTAACTTAATGCTGTATGATGGATTAAACCGTAAGATTGCCTTTGCACTGTTAATTTTGAAGATTCAGACAAATTTGGGCTTAGTCTTAATTACATAAACTGAAGCTCATTTATGTTGGAGTGGGAAAGGAATCTGGATGATTGATTCTCCCCTTGGGAAACCTCCCTTCCACTAAAAACTGACAACAAACGGGGCTGATTTCGCTGTAGGAAAGGGTACTGCAGTTGGGTTTTCTCTCTGAAAAGGAAACTGGAGTGATTTAGGGCTGCACTGCCCACAAACTCCAAGGACTTAGCAGGAGAAAGCGTCTCCTCTTTGTACGGTGCAGCCCAGAACGATGAGTACCAAAGTTTGTCATGCAGCACATATCACACCACATCTGGCTTCCTCTTACATCCTCAGCTGAGAAATGGATGTTCAGCTCTTGCCATAATGAGAGAGCTGTGCTGGCATTCTAATTTTTAAAAAGCACGTTCCAGAATTCTCAAGTTAAAGCAGGATCATCCTCCCAAAACTGTCGTCCGAGTTCCTTTAACAGAGTGTAGAAAGTGTTAATAATGTAGCACAGCACACAAGAACAGATGTCCCATGGCAAAGTTGAGATAAAATTGGAAGAAATTAATGCCCAGTTTGATAATGCCCAGCAATGGAAACTTTGTTCTGCATATGGGGGCTCAAGCTTGGATGCCTACAAACCCCTCCCCTTCATTATTGAACAAAGAGGAAAATAGGAACACAACAAAAATAGAAACTGATAAAAAACCCTCAATCAATGCATTCATTTTTGTCCTGTAGCAGAATTTCATTTGCTGATCCGTTTTCTTTGCATAATTGCCAATTAATTGAGCTCACCTTTAATCTCTGAAGCATCACTCTTAATTGCATAAATTCCATCTGTAAAAAGCATGCAACTTTATCCCAGTTCCAGAACATTGTTACTTTCCTCCTTTCTTGAGCCATTATGTCATGAAATTTTTACCCATGTGAGGCTGTTTGAATTCAACAAACTTGGAAATTTAAGGTGTTTAGATAAATGCTTTCAGGTTTGACTTGTCATGTTTCAGGTGGAGATACAGAAATATTGTGAACAAAGTTCACAGCATCCAGTTTCTCAAAAATGTTATGTGAATTTTATGTGTGGTAGCTTTGTAAATTTACAGGTTTTTGCTTTCCTCACAGTTCAGAAATCTAGATATGTATTTAATAGCAAAGTCTTGTCTTCCTTATTCGGTAATGAACCCTTGGGTCAGCAATATCCCAGACAATGCTGCAGAGAAGATGCCCTAATCAGCCCATTTTTTATGTGGAGATCTTTGATAACTTGTTGAGGTTGTTTTGCTTTGTTTTGTGTTTTTATACTGTATATTATTCTGAAGGGACAATGAGCCAGGGACCCCTCACAGGTGAGGGCTGTCTTTGAAATGCAAGAAAACTTTCTCACACAGATGTTATTTAATCACATGAATGAACCAAATATACATTGCTGAATTATTCCCAACTCAGCAAGCATTTTGCTGCCTAGTAAGGACTGACAGTTGAATTATTACTTTTAGTTTATCAGAATGATTGTTGAATAGCATTCCTTTTTAAAACCTAGAGTCACGGAAGGGTGATTAGTAAACATATTTACATTTGACAGTCCAGGATATCAGAATTTTATACTCTGATTCACATTTTAGGGATTGTCTGACTGTGTTTAGTCTGAGAAGCTTTTCCACTAGGTTTGGTAGGTGGGGAGGTGCCGTGTTAACTGGATCAGGATGACTGACCAGCAAAGCATTAGGATTATTCAGAACAGAAAATACATCTTCTAGATTTTAGTCTTTTAACAAGGTTTGTTAGAGTTTTACCCTTCAGTCACTCAAAAATGGATTCTTTTCATGAGTGCCATGAATTAGCTATTGTTCCTTTTTCATCCAGAAAAAAATAGATCAATTTAATCAATCAGTTTAATTCTATGCCTCTGTTTCTCCATTTCTGATGAAACTCAATTATCAAAAGATGCAATACTCTTTTATAGCAGGTGTATTAATTAGACTTTCTCCTGCATATAATCATCCTGAGTATTTCAGTGCTTTCAGTTTGACAATTCACTGCAGTCACACAGAGACTGTGGAGCTATGTCAGCATCGTTTTGTGTGTTTTACATTGTCACAAAGAGGTTTCAAACTTTACCTCTTCAGCACTTCAGAAAATTTGCCTGGAAAAAACCCATTCCCCATTATTGAAACTCTCTTTGCCTGCAGGGCAAAACACTTCAATGTCATGACAGAAATAGATGGACAGGTGATAGAGAGAAACTCTTGCTGGCTGTACATGTGTTTCAGCAAGATTTTCTGTAGTCTAATCAATTATTTTTGTGTATTTTACTGGTCTTGACAACCAGATTGTGTAGAATTTTACATCCAGTTTGAGCAAACTACACCCGAGATTTATGTGAAATATAATTTATCTCACATGCTGCTGTGGTGGGACAATGTCTGAGGTTTGGTGTGAGACAAAAGATTTTTGAGCTGTCAAACAGCAGCTTTGTTGAAAAGCAGGAGGAAGGAGTAGTTTGTGACAACTCACAAAGAGAGCAGAACAAGGCAGTCAGAAGGGATTTTTTTGGGTTTTTTTAATGTCGTTTCAATGGGACTCATAAAAGTTCTCTTTAATTTGATAAAATAACCTTTCACAATTGCTGTGGTGGTATAATGTGTCTGAGTGGCAGATGACTTTGAGATCTGTACAAGGCGTCCTGTGGAATACCCAGGTCTCACAACTGTCTGAGCAGCGAAAGGGAGAACTTGGATGAGAGGAGACAGAGAGAGAGAGAGAACACTCCACGAGAGTTGCTGGTGCTGCTGAGAGCCAGGCTTTGTCTGCCTGACCTGCACAAAGCTAGGTGACACATTGTGTCCCAGCAAAGACCCTCAGATTTGTGGCAATATGTGTTAAATAGGAAAAGGTCCTGATTTCTGAGACTGGAGGCAGGGAGGACAGAGAGCCTCCCACTTTGATCTAGAAATGCAAGGACACTCTTATCAGACTTTTTCACAGCAAGAAGTGTAGGCTGCTACTTGCTTCCATCACAGTGGACAGCTGCAGAATCAATCTCATTTGATTTTAACAGCATTTCTGCTTTGTTTTTACTACTGACAAGCATGGTGAAGCTGCTAAAATTTTAGAATCAAACCATACTCTTTCCAAAGCATGTTATTAAAGCTTTACTGGTTTGGCATAGGGCTGGCTTGTGAGGGGGGCCTGTGTGTCCTGGGGGTCCAGGGAGCAATGCATGACCATGTAATAAATCTTAATAAAGGCTGCCTTAGAGAAGCCAACAGCCAGAGAGCAGATGGGAGTTGGGCTGCTGGTTGTGAAAACGAAGAGATGAGCAGCAGCAGAGCTCCTGGGATGAGCTGTGCTGTTATCTGCTCCTGCGAGCAGCGTGGCAGCCGTGGTGGAACCTTGCTCAGCCTTCATGAGCAGCACTTGGCAGTGTAGCAAATGTCTGCAGTCTGAGATGATGTTTCTCCACTGTTCCTTCACCCTGTCACTCATCAGTCTTCTTATTTTTATAAAACACGCAGAGCTTGAGTGAAAGTTTGTGAAAGGGAAATCTCCTTGTGCCTGCAGTGGGCTGTGTGAAACCCCCACTGGGATTTCCTGTGGATGCTGAAACCTGGGCTGCAGAGAGATTTTCCAGCTTTCTGCCTCTGTCTGTGAGAAAGTCTTTACTTTCCCACAGACACTGGCTGAAAGACATTTGGGAGTTTCTGTAAACTAATCCCTTTATCCTGCAGGTGCAGGTGGTTGTCATACTGGGCAGAGAAATATTTTGAAATGGGCGCTGTAAGATCTCACCAATCATTTAAGGAGGTGATGGTCAGGGACCAATGGCCTTGTGCCGTTCAAGTGAACTAAGATATAAAACCAGTTTGTGAATTCAATAAATAATTCCTTTTCTCCTTAGACTGGAATCAGGGTCGTTTCTTGCCATTCCTGGTACGACAGCCACAATTTCCCTTTTTTTTCCAGTCTTGATCTCAGATCTTCATCTTTCACTCAGAGCTCTATGAGCAGGGTTGGATAATCCTGAGGACTTTTTTTGTCACAACCACTAGCAACAGTGATTTAGGATGAAATTATTGAACTTAACGTAGCCAGCAATACTAGACACTGTGTACCAAAAAAAAGAAATGCAGGTTCATCTAAATTTTCATCCTTACAGGCTGAAAAAGAATCCCAGGTGTTTTCTTGTGCACTGTACCTGTGGTAAATACTGTCATCTAATGCTACCTTTTCTCTTTTACAATGAGTGTGCCTTTTTTCTTCAAAATCCATCTCAACACACAACTCAAAGTACGTTCTCCTGATGGTCAGATTTATGGGTTTGGGTTGTGTAGCTGTATTTACAACAATAAATCCTGTCTCATGCATAGGCTAGTGGCACTCCTGCTGCACGGAAAGGAAAAAGAAACCAGACAAACCTCCAAACAGCCAAGAAACCTGAGGTACAGCATGCAATGTTTCCCTATTTGAGCCATGAAAAATCAGTCTTGTTCTTTTTTCTTTCTCTTCCCTCTCACCTATTAGTCACACAAACATTTTAAACTTCATATAAAACATTTTTACTTGCTTTGAGTTTTCTGTATCCACCTGGCTTGTATTTCGATTAGATTTTTAAGGAAGAGTAAAAACCTGGATTTTGAGTGTAGTGGGGGGGTTTGGGTTTTTTTGTTTGAATGCGCTTTTAAAATGCTGTTGGCAACCTTTCTTATTTGCACAACTCTAGATATCAAGTCAAAATTTTAAAGGTAGAAAACTGGTGATGAATAAAAGAAAGACACGAGCAATTATGATTAAATACTTGAATTGGATTTGGGGTTTGCATGAGTGAGGCCTCCTTTGGTTCAGGTACAATTACAGTTTCTTCAGTGCCTTCTTCCCAAGGCTGAAAACTGCAGAATTAGGGGAAATAAGTGGAGAGTTGCATTTGACTTAAATTCTAGGTATAAGAATATCAAAAAGGCACTTCACTGGTGTGAAGGAGAGGTCTCTAGGATGATGTACATGGATATTGTGAGAAAATATTGCAGCAGAGCTGACAGAACAAAAAGCTTTCTTGCTGCAAAAGAGTAAATGTAGCATATCCTTAATAAAGGCACTGACAAAATCTCCTGGTTAAAATGGGAGCAGGCTAAACTCTGGTTAGGCTTTCTATTGCATTTTACTTTTTTTAGAATTAGATACAGCCAAGATGTCTTAGATAATCTGCCTTATGTGAGGCAAAAATATTACATCTTTTAATCCATGTTCTGAGGCCTTTTGATTTCCTTACCAGTGTTTTTGTGCAAAATTTAATGGGAATTTTTTTTTCCAAAAAGTGTTTTTGTTGAGTGTCCTGACCAGTGATGGGGTTTTGCCAATGGATAAATTAAAAGTGTTCAACTTTTTATATGCATGCATGTACTTGATATAATCACCCCAGAACAATCAGTCCTTTGACATTCTTTGATAACAGCCTGACAGTGCAGTTGTGATGGACAGCTCTGTTGCTTATCAATTGTTTATCTTGTGCACAAGCATCAGTTTAATAAAAGGTAATTATTGCTCTAGGCCCAAAGAGGATATGCCCACTTGGCAAAAACATGTTACTATTAATGTGTGACACTTGAAAAATAGTTTAAGCCAATTTGCAATGAATGTTTAATTCTAATTGTTTGTCTTCAAAAGATATTTAATTCTAAAGAGATATTGGAGGCAACTTATTCCCTAATTAATTTTAAAAATTCTTGATGTAGCTTCTTTTGTACATTTAATTTTGAAAGCACAATAGACTTGACATTATAGTCCAGATTTATTAACTGATATTTTTACTCCTAAGAGGTAATTAAACTGAAAATTGTTTGGCAAATGTATTGTCTAAACATGACTCTTGATGTCTACATTTCATCCACGTGGTGCTCTGTCTTCTTCTAAGGGATAAAAGCTGAGTTCAAGTGTTCATCCAGTTTGTTCTCAATAGAAGCAATTTCTTCTGCTCAAGAAGTTCAGTGCTTTAGATCCAGTGATCCTATTTCAGTTCTTTGTGGTTTGTAGTTTACAGAGGCATTTTTCTGCCTGGTACACGATTCCCCGAGAGCTGGGGGAAGGCAAAGTGTTCTGTTTGGTGAATGGGAACAGAAAGTTCCGTGCAACCAGGATTAGGGAAATCCAATTTATTTCTTGAGCTCACTTTTGTTTAATGAACCGTGAGCACAAAATCTGTGTCTTTGTAAGAAGGCTCCATCACTCCAGTAAATCAGGAGTGTGGGGTTTTTCCCTCAGATCCAGTGTTTTTGTGTTGCTGCGTGTTTTAGAACAGTGGTGAGATTGAAAATATTTTCAAAGTTTTCTTCCCTTCCTCTTTTGGTTACATTAAGTGCAGAAGACCACACAAGAAGAATGCACCATGGTATAATCCTTATTTTTGAGCAAATGGGATGAGCAATGTCCAGGTTATTCTTTGATTCCTGTGTGTATCAATGCTTGTAGCAGGTGAAACAATCCTTGTTCCTCCATTTCCATGCTAGGTTTCACACAGAAGATGTGATGCATAAAATATCTTTTAATAACCCAGCAGAATCATCATTAGCAAGGGGAGGGCAATTACTTCTCTTCATTAAACTTCTCAGTGCTTATTTTAAAGTAATCAGGGGACCATATGCTCGATGGTCTCGCACGGTTAATGCAAATCCATTCCTGCATCTCCTGCAACACCAACACCCACAGTTCTACTGAGGGCTTAAAAAATACTTGTGGTCATATGGTAACTTTAGAAATGGCTCTCAAGAGGTGTCAAGTAAATCTTTAGTTTTCCTAGATACATGTTCTAACTTTTGTACAGAAATTAATACAGATGTCTGGTGACTGTAAGAACCTGTGAAAATTTGTCACCGAATGGAGCCTGAAGTTAGATCTCCTAGAGTTGAAAAGGTTTAAATATTTTTTTTTTTTCTATCCACTGGAAATGGATTTGAAGACAATATCAGATATGAGTGGGTTTTTTTCCTCTCCAAGGCAATTCAGAATCTGAATACATTTTGCATGCACAAAACCAGATTGTGGCACAAAGTGCAACCTCGATATTTCAGAACTAAAATACTATGAAAAATAGTAGTGGCAAAGCTCTTCAGATGAGGTGAACTATAGAGTATCTCAGAGGACAGGCTGAGGAAGTCAATCTAGGATTTGTGTTGTACATGGGTGCTGCTGTTTATTGCTAATCAATTAGAAGAACACGGGATCTTTGCTATTAATTTTAAAATATGTTTAGGATTAAATTTTCCTTGCTTTCAGGAGCAATCTCAACACTTACACTTCTAAATCCCACAGACTTTACATGACATTTCATTAGACTTGCTCAGAGTACTGAAATGAACCCCTGTAAACCTCACACTGTAAGTTCTCTAAAGGCTCGGTGAATAAATGTCACACTTCAGTTTATTTTTTAACTTTTCAAACTGTGGACCAATATATAAATAGTCATTGGATTTGCAAAGGCTCCACTGCAGTAAAATTCATTGAGGGTTTTTACTCTGATCCAAGTGCAGCCTGTGGTTATTTTGTTTGAAAGACTGTGGTGTCACAGAAACACCGTGCTAATTAATCAGCCTCTTCAGGAGCCAAATACTGAAGTGCTGTTTTGGACTCCTTTAATCTCCTATTGCTCTATTCATGTTCTGTTCCTACTCCCTGTTCTGTGGAGAACTCCTTTAATTCTCGAAGGAGATTCGGCAATTTCCTTATTTAATTATAAAAAGCCAGTGTGGAAACAGATACATGTTAGCAGGCTTTAACAGAAAATTTTGTAAGTATTTTGAAATTTACACAGGACCAATATTATGCTTGAATCTGCTCAAAAATTGATGATCCATAACTCGACAACTTTAAAGGACATGGCAAGATTGGGTTTTCAGTAGTTTATAGATTTTGGTGCTATTCCTGCATGTCAGTGCTGCACTCTGCATCACTGCCCCTCTCTCAGCAAATACGGTGGGCTGTGGGTTGGTGTAGTGGTGAGTTTGGGTTTTATTTTTTTTACAAATACCTGTACTTGGATTCTCCTGCTGGCAGTTTCAGCAAATTTCAGAGCCCTGGCTGTCTGAAACTCGAGCTCTTCCACAGAGATTTTTGAGCACAGTACCCGAAGAGCACAGTGAGAGCCCAGGAGAGCATGCTCTCTAGGGAGCACAACTTTTTTGTGTCATCTGCAAAACCTTCCTCGTCCTGTCAATCACAAACCTCACCAGCTCGTGCCAGTGTTGTACTAGAGTGCTGCATGAAAGCATTGAACCCTCTAGGATGCAGTTCTCCAAAACAACTCATCCTTTGTGGAGTTGTGTCTTGGTTTCCATGGCATTTTCAGAAAGGATTGGTGATAAGAGACTAATTTAAGAGAATTTCAACAGACTTTTGTGTGTGCCAGGTGACATGCTGCTGTTGTGACAAAGAGCTGTAGTGCGTAGCTGGAACTGAAAATGGAGAGCTGCCATCCTGTGATATCATTTTGAGTAGCTGTTAAAAAACCAGCCAACCAAACTTCGAGGTTGTTGCACTTGTTGTTTTCAGTGGGGGATTTGCCTGCAGCAAAGGGAAACACACAGCACAGGGCCAATAATTTCCTGGTGACCTGGTTAATAACGATGAGGAAGCAATAATAAAACACAACTGGGACGTTTTAACGAGGTGTGTAGGCCCTTCTTGGAGTGTTCTTGCATCTTGATTACGTGTAGGGTCCCGAGGCTGCTCCTTCCCAGGTGGGGTGTCACCACAAGACGTTGTGTCCCCGGGTCTGACAGGGAGGTGTTGTTCCTGGGGGTGATGCCATCACCTTTCCCTGTGGGTTCCCCACAGCCACATTTACAGGAACAGCTGCCTCACCTTCCCCTTTTCCTTCAGTCTGAAGCTTTCTGCTGTCCCTGAGTGTTGCTGGAGGTTGGAGCCAAAGTATTGTCCGTGGTAGCTGCTGCTCTGCAGCCTTTGGTTCAGCTGTCAGTCAGGTGATTTATGTAGGCAAATATTTGCTCTGTACATAATCTTATTTACTCACGTCATCCTCAGAGATGCAGACTCAAATACATCCTGGCATCTAAGCAAAGGCATTTAAAGTGGGTTATGGTCCTGATGTCTTGGGGTTTTGACCAAATTTTGCCTGAGGGAAGGGGCCCACAAACAATTAGGTCCAGAGCTACACAGTTACTTTTTGTTTTTACTGTAATCTTGAGGCAGGAATTTTATCAAATCAGCCTCATTTCAAAGGCTTGATTGATACTTATAACATGCTTTGAGATCTTTAGGTGAAGTAATATTGATAATGTTTGATTGATAACATTTCTGTAGAATGAATTAATCTTCTTTGCGTTGTCCTTCACATTAGAAGGAAGACAATGTGTACAGTTCCATTTGTATTTATATATCTGAGCTGGTCATATTCCATTTGAAACCATTTCACATCAGACAGATGAGGATCCATTTGCAGCTGCTTTAGCATTTATTCAGTAGCTGGACTGAATTCTTTTGCAAAATTTAATTATGTGCTTTCTGAAATGGCAGTAAGTGGCAATTTTCTTAATGCAGTTAGCACCATACTTAATATTATAATAATACTGATTTATACTCTTCTCATGTCTCCCTTGAACTATCGTTTAACACTGAAAAATATCTCCCAACATTTGTTGGAATTAAAAAAGGATGACTATAAATACAAATATGCATATAGGTGTTAGGAGGTGCAGTTTCTGAATATAGTTATTTTGATCTATAATTACTTGCCAAGAGTCTTTCACTGGCTGCTAAATGGAGAATGAAATTCAACTCCATCTACATATCATTACAAACTAAGGGTAAGTTTATAAGGCATTGAGTGAAATGCTAATCAGCCCTTCTAAAATTAAAGAGGAATTAAATGATTGAAATCCAATGGGAGGCATTTCAGCTCTAACCAGGTAGTTTAATGGAGTTGTGCACATTGTGCCAAATACGTCCTATTTTGCTTCTGACTTGATTTTGACCAGCAATTATTTAAAGAATAAAGAGTTATAATGAAGATCTACTCAGTTCTTGGGCTGGTAAGTTGGTACCTTCTATAGGAGTGTGGTGAGGCTGTGTGAGGTGTTGGGACCTGCATTACTCATAAAAATCCAGCTTCAAAGGCCAAAATGTTTCCTTTAGTGATTGCTGTTCTACTATGGACCATGGAATAATGCCACAGAGGCACTAAATTAAATTAAGCCAGCAACTGGGAAAATCTTGTATTAAGATATCATGTTGAGAGAGGGCATTAGTATCAATACATCAAATTAATTGTTTGCTTGAATTGTACTTAAAATACCAGCAAAGCCCTACAGTTTCTCAGAAATCATTTTGAGCCCTACCAAGTAAGGCTCTGCTGATCTTGTTGCCAAATGATACATAAAGATTCCACTCAGCCAGACTGGGAGAATACTTTTAGCAAAAGGTGATATTGGAAAATGTTCTATGCCAGTGCTAATTGGAATAATAAATAAACGGAATAATAAATAAGTGGAATCATTTATTGCCAATAAATTCTGTCCAGGGGCTGGTTTTCTCTCCGTCTCTACACTTTGAATGACTCCACATCCACCCACAGCAGTGTTTAACAGCTGGGTGAGACCGGGAGTCTCTTGGCTTTCGGCTCAGGTCCATCAGCAGGGGCTTGGCCGAACCCCAGCCGCGCTTGTGGCAGGAGGAATTCGCCGTCTGCCGGGCCCTGCCAGGGGTTTGCTCCGAGACCCTGGGCAGCAGCTGTACCCAACAAAGTTATCTGCAGCTAGAGAGGTGGTGGCAGACACCTGGAGGGTGTGATCCCCTCGGTCTGGGCACACAGGGGGGCTGTGAGCGGCTGTGGCTCCTTTGGTGAGTCTGCAGGGAATGGGCGCTCCGGGAGAGTGGGTGTGTGGAATCCACCGCTTGCCTCCACTGCAAAATTAAAGATCTGCCTTTGAGAAAGGCACAATTAAAACAGCATGCGAACCCAGCGCTTCGATAAATAGAGATCATGAAGCTTAAGGCTTGCAGTAACAGTGGATAGGTAATGTTGTGTTGAGCCCTGACAGTCTTAACCCCTCAAGTCCTGGGTAACCGCCTGTTTAAAATTGTATGTCAGGAGCAAATTCCAGTTTTAAATTACAGAAGCAGATTTGGCTCGAATTCTGAACTATTTTTCTCTATCAAACCAGTACTATATCTGGTACTATGTCTATAGTAATATATTCCTCTCTGCTGGAAACTGTCAACTGGAATTTTCTTCTGAGGTTAGAATTGAATTTAATGCGTTGTTAACTGAGGCTGTAACACTGGTTTGTATTGGAGAATATAGAAAGTGAACAATCTATAAAATGAAAATTGTTTATTATGATGTTTAAAAATTACTAACAAAGCTTGTAAAATTCTAAGATGAATATTTTCACTGGGAGCATCTCAAGATCAGGTTACTGCCCGAAAAATCTATTTGCAGCTATGTTAAAGAGTTCTTGGGATTTTTAAAATTTTTTTTTAGTGTGCCATTTACTACCTTCCAGTTCTCTGTCACTTAGCCAGATGTAAGGTTTATCATTCTGTAAGCTTTTATTTGGCAGTGAAATAAATTAGGCATTGGATACAAACTGAATTTGTCATGCCATCTTGCTATGAGTAGAAATTGAGATTAAATTTACTTTGAGCTGTATAGTCAGTTTAATTATTTTCTTTGTTTCATTCTTTTCATTACTTTAGATACTTTTCTCCCTGATAGCTGAGTCCTTTATTTGTATCAGTCAGCCAACCTTTTTGGTTATATTCACAAATATCTGCTGTCTTAAGAACCAGCAAAACCTACCTCTTCTCCCTTCTTTAAAAGCTTTGATAAAGGGCGTTCCTAGGCAAGTAGACCTGTATGAACTTAAATTATTTTAATTATGCATTCTTACTACTATAAAAATAGCTTGGCAATAATATATCCTCTAAAATCAGTGGGAATTTTGATTTTAGAACATCCCAGATTTCATTAATAATCAGTTCATGGATGCAGACACACTCATACACCTTTTAAAACCCTCTTGTGATTCTCAGGCTGGGAAAACTTGATGGAACACAACTTCAAACTCTTTTGCATACAACTTTTATTTGATGTTTATTTTATTTCCTGACAACATCTGCATCCATGTGCTGTGAGCAGCCTGTAATCACAGTGATGGATAAAACACAGTCAAGTTTGTTGTGTGTGGATGCACTGAGCATTAATGGAGCAGCCACCTATGACCGTGGGCTTGACGTGGTTTAAAGAGCCACCTGAATTTTACAGTACCTGGTAGTAAAACCCTGCTGAAAACCAGAGCTCTGTTCTGTGCAGTGGAAAGGCTGGAACTGTGCACATCCACAGGGCAAGTTTTGAAGCTCTGCTCCCCCAGCTGCAGCTCTCGAGCGCCTGTGAGGTTCTGGGATGGGGAAATGGACCTGGCAGTGCAGATACTCATGCAGATGGAGCACTGAGGAACAGCCATGATAAAGTCAGGGAGAACGGGACTCAGGTGAGCTGATGGCTTGGATTTAATTACAGCTCTGCTGTCCCAGTGTGGACAAAACTAAATCCTGTAGGAAGCAGAGGACCAGAAATGCTGTGCTCAAAGCACATCAGAAAGAATGTGCTTCAAACACGATGGGAGATAACTCTGCTGCCTTGCTGACAAAGAGTGAAAAATGATCCTGCTTTATTTTGTCCATAGAATAATTATGGTAATCACATTTCTGAAGTTCCAGCCTACAAATTCAACAATATAGAATACATTCAAGAAATCAGAGCAGCAAGCATTTTTCGTCTAGTTGATTTCATAAAATTACTTCAAAATTTGAATAATAAATTATTAATTTCAAGCTTGTGAAAATTTTACTTGGAGAAGGCCTATAATGGTGAAGTGGGAAAATCAGAGAGTAAATTATCACTACAAGATTGGTTTTGTGTGTGAAATAAGCAAAGATACGCGTGCTGTGTATAAAATAGTACTTTGTTCCCAAGAAAAAACCCCCTCAGTGGATTTCTTTTCAGAGTTCTTATGCAAATAAGAAATGCTTGCCCACTGAAGTACCCTGAAGTGTTTTATGACACAGAATGAGTAAAAAGGTTTTAAACATGGTTGGGTTTGTTTGTTTTTGCTTCTCCCAACTGCTCTAACAATTTCCTAGTTTAAAGGGTACAAAGGATGTAGAAACAGAGGTTACATTAGATATTCCACAGATTCATACCACTGTGTCACTTCGTGACTTAAAAACCAGAAGTTCTAGAAACATAGAATCCTTTAACGCAGAAAAGACCATCAGGTCTTACCATTAAATCCTATTTCTATGTCTTCACCTGCCCAGTTTTGTCTGTGGGCACAGCTGGTACAGGATTGCACTTCACTATTGTAATTTTTGGTATAATGCAAAAGTTATGGAGGAAGTTTTAAAAGTAACCTACCTTCAATAAATTCTTCTGCTTTCAAGTTTGATTTTTTTTTTTTTTAATTACTGCAGAAAACTTGTGTGCTGTTTTGAGAATTACCCTAAATATGCAGCTCCTCTTCTTTGTCACCATTCCCAGGCTAATTCATTACCTTTGGGTGGGGTACATGATTATTTGTTGGGTTTCTGCAATTTTTCTGTGCTACTGGACTTGTGCCTGAGATCAGTGGTCTGAAGGAATAGATATTAATTAATTAATTAAAACTATATTTTCAAATCAAAGACACAAATTTTCTCCTTTTTCCCCCCCTTTTTTTCTTGCCTTCTATTATATTTTAAGTGACTTGGAAGGAAAAGGTTCATATAAAGCCTGTTGTACATTGGTTGGGTGTCTTTATCAAGGCACTTTATCTGGAAAATCCCTTTCTTTGTGTTACACAGTGTGAGAACTCAGGCTTAATGAAAATGGAAAGTCTCTGTCAAGGAATGTTGTCATTAAGCCAGGAAGATCTTTTTCTTCCTGACCAAGCTAGCAACTCCTCATTAGGCTAGGGGAGATATCAATGTCCAGGTTGTGCAGATTTCAAGGTGGGTCGATTCTGGGCAGAAATGTTGGGTAGTTGTCACTTTTTCCTGTTGAGGATTAAGGATAAACCTCAGCCTGGTTTACAGTTAAAATAAAAACCTGTGTATGCAAAACACCTCGAAAACCCTTTTGTAGAAGTCTGCCTATTACTGCAGAACTTTTCTCCTTTGTCACTACAAAGCTCTGAGCATTTACCCAGCGAATTTGCCTCTTGTGACAACGTTTCTCAAGCTACAGAGCCTCTCTCCATCAGGGGGCATGGAGCAAGATGCTTGAGAGCAGGACACAGCCCAGAGCTCTCACAGGAGAGACAACAAGAGTTGTTTGGATGATTAGGGAGGGACACTCTCTCCTGCTGCGGTGTGGGAACATGGGCAACAACGCCAGATCTTACTCTCTGGAGCAGGGTTGAGCAACTAAAACCAGGTCAAAAAAGAATTTGGCACATCTTAGAGGGAATTTGACCTTCTTCACCAAACTGAGGTGAGGTGGGAAATTCCTGCAGTCAATCAGGTGAGGAGGTGGGGCAGGCTGGGAGATACCCCACCCGTGTAATACTGGTGGCAATGTTCCACGTTCATTACCTCACTCTCCCCTGGCCTTTGCTCAGATGTTTGCAGATCCTCTGCAGCAGGACACTGGGTTAAACACAGAACAGTTGTCTCAACTGCCATTATTACCCAGTACTCTGAAAATTGCTGCTGTTGGTAAAATCTATGTGACACTGTAAATCTTTGGTATCTGCTTAATAGGACAGCAAAACATGGTAAAGAAAAATGTTTGAATGACTTCTTGTTCAGCCATTTCTTTACGACCTATAGATGTCTTAAATATTTAAAATTGTTTCTTAGTCTTGAAATGAACTAATGTTATTCATTCAGCTCTTTTGAAAACAGTTAATTAGAGCTTTTGCAGTAGTCAAATACTGCTAGGTCCAGCTTTGGGGAGGTGGGGGAAAAAGGGACTCGTGTAGTCCTGGAATTAAATATACATCAGGCATGTTCTTTTGTTGACCCTCAAACCTCTGAACTGGCAGTGTTTGAAAGGCAAGGCATCACTTTGTCTGAAATCTGTGGTTTTAAAAAAAGTAATCAGGAGTTGTACAGCATGGCACCACCCACAGCAGGACTGTTCTGGACTTTCAGCCTTTCCAGTTGTGGCCCGTGGTTCTGCTGCACAGGCAGAACAAGCTGTCACCTGAAGCTGTGGTCATTTAGGGGCAGCAAAACGTTTTACTTTACATGTTTAACTAGGAATGATGAGTGTTTCTTAGTGGCTGAGAAAACCCTGTAACTTTAGTGCTGGCCCACTCCATCACCCTGATCCTCGTTCACATTTCTCCTGGGTGTAAAAACCATCTCCAGCAGAGGCTGCCTTTCTATGGGGTGCATGGATAAGTCATTGTTTTTCTGGATGTTGTTCAGGCCTCTTCCTTTCATGGTCTGTACCCTGCACCGCCTCAGAAGAGTCACTAGGATGGCCTTCATCATCACCATGGCAATGAACTTCCCCACGCAGCTGCGGGGGCCGAATCCAAAGGGTTGGAAGTAGCGTGAAGGAACCTGCAGAGAGTAACACGAGGGGTAAACTCAGAGACAGATTCTTCTCCATAAAAGCAGTCAAAATTACGATGGAAATTGGTAGTAGATACATTCTGAAAAACTTGTGGAAATAATCTTTTAGGAGCAATTACTCATTTCCCACTGGGAATCCCAGCCACAGACAGGAGAATGGACCAGCCTTTGGAAGTGCTGGGGCAGCAGGGCTTGCTCAGTTGAGCAGCTCAATCCTGTTCATGTGTTTGTCTGTTTGTCCTGGGAACTGCAGGGAGTTTACCACGAGCTGGGAAATGGAGCGAAGCTTCTGCTCTTCAAATGCATTAAAGTTCATTAAAAAGTTCTTCAGAAAAAGTTCATTGTAAAGCTCATAAATATCTGAAATGCAGGCTGATGCCTTGTCTAAAGGTGATCACTAAGCCATACACCTACTCCATTTGTAATGATAAAGCTCATGTTTCTGAGAACTAATTTGTCACAAAATTAAATGTTAAAAATTTTGATACCCAATAGAGAGAGACCACTTATAAAATAATTGTCTCCTGTCCTGTCAGCTGAAATACCAAGTGCAGGATTCCCAGGACTACTGAAGAATAAACAGCCACTTTCTGCTGCTTTTATTGCCATTGAATAGACGAGTTAAAAAGAAAGTCTAGTTATAAATAAATTCTTTTTCTTCATCTGTGTAACTTCCTTTAAAAAAAGTTAGATATTAACTGTGTTCCAATTTTATATTTAACCAGAATAGAGTAGGAAAAAGGTTGCTTTATATCAAATAATTTGGAAAAGTGTCCTGTTTTTTCTTATTTTCAGACTGAGAGAAGTGTTTTCTGTTTAATTTTTTTTTTTCAAATAAACTGAGCTGTTTTTGAAAAGTGATATGTAAATACAAGTGTTTGTAACACAGAGCGAGTACAGCAGCTGGCAGTACAGCACAATGGCAAATGCACAGCCTGGGAAAATGGAAAAATGTTTAGATTCTAACAATGGCATCTTATCATAAATAATGCTGTGGATTGCTCTTCTCTCAGAGAATTGGAGGAAAATTGTGCCTGCTGGAATAATTATGTGGCAAACAGAATGCATCAAGTCAGATAGAAAATGTGTGGTTAGATATTTGGTCAAGGGGAAATGTTTTTAGTAGCAAAATGTACTCGTAAATTAAGCGAGATATCCATTTTTGATGGAAATACTTGGAATGTAAATAATGGGTGGCAAAATGGAATCTATGCACAGTGAATTGTAATTCTGATAAACTCCATCACTTACTCTCTTCTTGAATTTTCTGCTAAGACTTTTCTTTGAGCTGTTGTTTTTAATGCTGAGTGCAGAGCTTGCTCTGGATAACCAAAAGCAGTTTAGAAATGTTAGCCAGAGGATTAATGCTCATTTTTGCATGTGGCATACATGGTACCCTTAGCTTTTTTCATAAGAAATAGGTAAACCTTAAAGGTGTTTTTCTGCCTTGAACACTCATATCTCTTGTTTGTTTTTTTTTTTCCTTAGCTGTTTCTTCAGGTGTTTTTACTGAGGAGTCCATTTTTGGTGTATCAAATTAGGCTGTTTAATTCTTTAAAGCTGAAGTTGCTGCTGTGGATGTTTATGTGTGCAGCTGCTAACACATCAGTTCAGTTTTAATCTCTCCAGATTATTATTGCTGAACAAATACAGTTTCACAAAACCAATTGTTTCATCAGTAATCAGAAGAGCAGAGGTCTGAGTAAATAATCTGAAGGGTGATTTGAGTAGTAGGGGATTACGATTAGGAAAAATATTCATTTATTGCTTTTGATTATAGTTCTTCTGGTCGTTAGAATGTAACTCCAATTGAAATTCAGTACTGAACAGGGACTTAATTACTCAACATCTGCAGCATTAAGTTAGTTAAAACTTAAAGTTTTCATTGTGGTCTATAAAATATTTTTATTTAGGAATAATCATTTTAAAAAATTAAAAAAAGTGGGTTCTAGATCCTCATTCTCTTGGAAGTTCCTGCACTGCTTCACCTCTCCAGAGAATCCTCTGTGTTGGCTGCTGGCCTGGCTCTGGCCCCCTAAAGCCTCTTTATTTTGTCCAGTGTCAGGGGATATGATGGCAGCCATGCGTGTCTGACAAATTTAATCCGAGATGTTTAATCAAAATTATTATGTCTGGGAAAACTGTGTTCTATATTATAATTATTTTTTTATTTAAAAGGCAGCTTGACAGGAAAATATCTGTCCAGCTCTAATAATAATAACAACAGTAATAAGCAGGTTGTACAGCTAACTAGGCACTGAGGGAAAACAGTCCTGTGGTCACAAAGCTCTTGAGCAAAGTAAGAGGAAAAGACGTTAGGAATAATGTCCAAATTTCCAATAGTGTCCATTATTATAATAAAGACATTAGCAATAATGTCCAATAACATCCAAATTTCCGTAAGGAATAAGACGGGAAACTTACATTTTTCTCAAAATTTTCGAGAGAGAACTCATTTGGCTTTGGGAAGAACTCGAGCTTGTGCATGCGTCCGATGTTGAGGATGATGTTTGTGCCCTTTTTCACGGGGTAGCCGTCGATGACATCGTCCTGTAGCGCTTTCCTCATGATCAAGTCCACCACTGGCTGGTACCTCATGCTCTCGTAAATAAAATTCTCCACGACCTTTAAGTTTGGCATGTCATCACTTTGTACGTCTCTGTCCCCTTGTGGAGCAAGGCAGAGGGGGAAGACGTTAGTTGGTTAGGAATTAAATGGCTTCATTGTACAACTGTCAGAACATTTTGGGAAGAGTCTCAGGTTCTGAAGTTGTAGGAAGGATCCAAGAGCTTCCGAGGAGTTTTATGGGCCTAAATTACTGAGGAAATCTGGTGTATTGTTCATCAGCATAAACCCTGGTTTATTAATTAACAACCTTACCTTCTTCATAACACACTGAGTCTGTTCTTCTCAGCCACAAAACTCTGGGAGTCCTTCCCTGGCTTTTGCACGGGAGAGCAACGAGGCACAACAAATAAATCCTCCAAGAGCTGGCAGCAAACGGGGTCTGGGGACAGGCTGCAGGTGGGAGATAACCCTGCAGGGACCTTGAATTTTCCCCAGGTGGGTGGGTTTGGCTGGGTGATCCCCCAGCTCCTGCTGGGGCCCGACTCTCCCAGCTGGGAGGAGAAGGTTCCAGCAGCAGTGCCAGGGCTGTGGTGGGCTGCCAGCGGGGGCCCCTCGGAGCCCAGGGGCTGCAGGCTCACGCTGCTGTGGCAGGTTTGCCAGGAAAAGGGCAATTTGCCACCCTGGCTGGGCACTTCCTGCAGGAAAAGACAACGTTCTGCTGCCTTGGAGGGAAAGGCTTCAGAAAGAAGGAGGGGAGATGAACAGGGGTGTGCTCACATGAGGACAGTGAAATAAGGATTGTTAAAAGTACCTTAGATAAAAAGTGGAAGACTTGTGACACATTTTCCAGTGTTTAACAGACCAGAAGTAAATCTTAAATAAGAGTGGATGAAATTAGTTTCTATATCGGTTCAGTGTCAGGCTTTGAATGAAGTCTGGAGAAGGGGAAGAATACAAATTTGGAATATCTTGATTGTGCTTTGAATAGTTAGTAATTAGTACTTAGAGGAGGCCAATTTGAGATCAAAATGGATGACAGCAGAATATAATTTTAATTTTGTCTAGTCTTTCCCCCCTACAGTCACAGTGTAACTTAGACTCTGTATTTTATCACAGAGACACATTGGTGATTGGAAGAATCTGAAACAAGTGCCCCCTTTTGCTATTTCAAGGTAAATGGAAAATAATTTCAATGAAACTTGAGGTGAGTGCTGATTTGCACTGTGGTTGCTGAGGAGAGAATATACCACGTTCTTTCTAATGGATTATCAATTCTGATTATCCCTATTTTACTTTACAAATTGCCCATCTTTTTTTTTTTCATTTGCTCTTGAATATAATTTTTTTACATATAATAATGGTTCGCATGTTTTGTAGCAAACATTTCTGTTAGGGGAAAATGCTTGAAATTTTTGTGTTTAGATAAAAGAAATTAGAGCCCTGCTGAAGCAGAATTGTATTCCCCCATCACTGACTTTGCAGCTCCTGCTTACCCACAACGGTTTCAATCTCTCTCATCATCTCCTCTTCCACTGTGGGGTGCTCTGCAATCAGGATTAGCATGAAGAAGAGAGTCACAGACAGGGTGTCAGGAGCAGCAATCATCATCTCCAGCACGCACTGGTTCACGTTCTCAGCAGTCAGATCCCCTCTGTTCTGAAAAATAAGAAATAGGAAATTTTGGAGAAAATATTGATATCTTACCTCTGATGCCAACAAAGGTCCTGTGGACTGCACGATTTCTTGACAGTCTATCTTATGATAAATAGCATTTATTTTTTGTCTTTCAGAGAAAAAGAGAAAGCTCATGTTCTGATGGGTGTGTATTGTCTGACAGAAAAGGGGGAATGTGTGTTCTTATCTCAGATTCTTGTTAGTTTATTGCATTTCCTCCCTGAGTTTGTGAGCTCTCAGGGATTCTACAAGACAGGATTCATACAGCATTTGAAACCTTTGCAAACAAAAGGCAGTACGTTAAATAAAATACAGAGATTAGGGAAAGACTGAAGGACAATCAGGGATAGATGCAACAATTTTAGGGGTGTTGTTTTAGCCATGAAATAAATATGAAAAGCACATAGGAATACAAGTATTTCTATTTGAGCCCCTGCCAGGGACTCTGCAGCACCAACTCATCAGCATCCCTTCGTGATGATGTGACTTTTAGAGAGGCATGTAAAGTTTAAATTGCAAAGCCTGTGTTCAGGAGAATGTCAGAAAAATCAAAATTAGCCATATTATGAGTAAATTCCCAATACCTGTGCAAAAATCAACTGGGATGCAAAATCCATGTGTTCATCCAACTTCTCCACAGTGGAAAGCTTCTGTCGTTTCTGCTCTATTAAGATTTCCATTGCTCCTTTAAGATCCTTGCTGAAAACGGATGGAATCCAAAATATTGATAAATACCTGCACTTGGGTATGACTGGAAATACAGAGATACACCAAGAACAGCATCTCAGAATGGCAGAAATTAAGTATTCCTAAGAATGGTTATATGGTTCTCTGCAAAAGTAGTACTACTAAGGCAGGGTGTGTTTTATTATTATTATTATTAACTAATTGCTTGTCAGTCTGGAATGAAATCTTATTCTCTTTTTATAGAATAGACTGAAGAGGAAAAAAGGGTGTCCATATATTAAAGAATAGAGGTTTTAAGGATTTGTTACCATTTCCAAAGGAATTGGGTTTTCTCTTGTATTTTATCAATGAGTAAAATGAATTTAGAGAACATAAGGGAGGATTTTTAGAAAAATGTAGACCAGTGTTAGAAAAATTGTTTCTTGGAGGTAGAGTTGATCTAAATTTTTAATAATTAAATAATAATACTGTGTCAACAGTTTGTGTTTCAGTGGTGGAAACAGCAATTTTCAGAAGTTGTTATAAATCTGGGGGGGATTTTCAGTTAATTACAGATTTGAAGGCAATTCTCTTAAAAAATTATTTTGAAAAGCTTTTGAATGAAATCTCCAGGCTTTTCAAATGTGGGGTTTTTTTTAACTCTTGAGATAGACTGTGTTTGTAGGGTAAACGCATTTAAAACTTCAATCTGCATAAAGATCTCAGTATTTATAAGTATTTTATGTATCAGAAATAGCAAGTGCTCCTTTTTTGCAAAGTTTATCAGATGAATATTAGATGTCTTCATATCCCGTGGTGGTTCTTTGCGTTGCTTTAAGTCCAGAAATCTTTATCTTTTTCTTTTTGCAGTAAAAATTTATTATTATTAAGTCCTTTTTTGTGGGGCTGCTTTTGAAATACCAATATTTGCTTGCAGGGGCTTTCTGGTAATAACTGGGCCATAACAGTTTATTATCAGCATCACAGGATGAATCAATGCCATGGTAAAACCAGCAAGCAAATGTTAGAGAAGGTGAATCTTGTGTCTGGTCCTCAGGAGCTGTCAATTAGTTTGGATGAACCTGATCTTCCCCTTAAAGCCTCTGTGTTACGTAGCACTACCAAAGCAATTTATTACACATCCTTCCCAAGGAGCAATTTCTGTCACTAGATGGAAAACAAATCCAAAATGAAAAAAAGTGACTGCCAGTTCTTTTTAAAGCCAGCCCTCCTTTGGCAGAAAACAGAAAACAAGATCATAAAACTGGAAGAAGCATTTTGTATTTTTACAAAGAGGAAGATGGCAAAATATTTTTGTTCCTTATTTAGGAAAAAAACCCCCAACTTTCAACACAGAGCACCAAATTTTAACTCAGAAATGAGTTGTTGACTGAAAAATGCATGTTGGGGGAACCAGAAAACAGATACCTGCTCAAGGGTGAACTCTGGGGCCGTGCCCTGGATCTGGGTGGGTTTCCTTGTTTAGGTGAGCTGTAACCTACTCTGACTGTCCTCACATAGCAAATACAACTTCATCCAAACGATGGCTTCTCCTTGTCTGCACTGAACCAGTGATCTCAGTTTAGTTTCACGTTTGAGTGTGCATGAACCGATATTTTGGTGAATAAATTGGGACTGGATAGGCAGAGCTTATCCTGGCCCAGGAATTCAGCTGCTCGTACCACCACTGACAGATCTGGCTCTGTCCTGGCTCTGTGGACAGGGGACTTCAGCAGCCACCTCTGCAAGTGTCACAGTTCAGCTTCTAAAGGCAAAGGGAAGCATCCAGGGAAATGCTCCTTCTTAGAAAGAAAGAATCTTATGCAAACACTTTGTGGAACTGTTGATACTCACACGGCGTCTTCGTATTTCCTGCACAGCCAAGAAATCTTAAAAAATATGTCAGGCTTTAGTAAAAGTGCTTGCCAGGCATCAAAGTAGTTTTGAATCTTGAGCACAATGGCATTTTCTGAAAAGAAAAAAAAAAGTCAATAGTCAAGTAACAAAAATCCTTCAGAAAAATTAATAATAAGCTGGTGTTCCCTACTCCGCTGAGTGCGTGGGAATTTGATGAGCACCTGGGAGGTAACATTTGTAGCACACTAAAAAGGTCTGGATCTTTGTAGAAACTCTTGGTAACTGCTACAAGGACGCAGAGGTGTGTCAGCCAGAGCCAAAGGGTCTCCCACAGAAGCAGAACACCTGCAGAACCCTGAAACGGGGCAATTCAGACATCCTGATAACATTATTTCTGTCATAGGGTTTGAGGCTGAAGAAATTGTGGAAGACATCAATTTTTAGGTTACTTTTTCAGAGCAATCATTTAGTTCGGTAGAAAGATTTTAGATTCTTGCGTGAATATAATGTAATAGAGGAATTGTACCAAATTGGTGTATAAAAATCTCTTTAAATGGCACAATTCATTAAGGTGGATGACAAGCTAATGAATACTTTTGGTCGTATAAAACTCTCTTTCATGACTAACACGATAATACCAATTATATTAATAAATTTTTAATTTATTCATTTATATTAGTAAATTAAAATAAATTTAAAGTTATTATATGGTGATACAAGAGCGTGTTCTTGCTCTGGTTTTTGAGGCAAAACCGCTGAGTGCTATCAATGAATTTGCCTTGGATGTGCAGTTCAGACCCATCTCAGGGCATTAAACTGAGGGTGTCAGTACCATCCAGAGGGACCCCGAGGAAAAGCTTGTTGGAGGTGTCGAGCATGATGCGCCTCATGAGGTTCAGCACGTTGATGTTCCCCAGCTCCGTCCTCACTTCCTGGAGCTTCTCCAGGTGCTCGATGGTGGACTCCACACAGATGGTGATCATCCTCACCAGCCCCGGGCCCGACAGAGCTGAAATGTTCGTGCAAAGCGAGCAAAAGCTTCGTTAATTTTGGTACCTTCTTTATAACGTCTCACTTGGCCACAGTGGGGTCAGTAAAATGGCAAACGTTATTTTGTAAAAATGTGGCAGTGGGTGGGATAAAACCATCCTGGAACTTAGCTGGTTTATCGTCCTTTGAAAGGAAAATACCGGGGTTTCAGACAAACACAGCAGCGTTCCAGCAACGAGGGGGGGTGTGTCACAGGGGGGCAGGGTGTCCGTGCACACCGAGTTACCTTTGGTGAAAAAGGGTCGAATTTCCTTCCAGTGTGCTGGGTTGTTGTTAAAAATGATCCCGTTCTCGTACATGCCAATGCACTGCAGCCCGAGCTTGCTCCCGAAGCGAGACACGTAATGCCAGTGCTTCATTACGTGGAACACACTTGAGGATCTGGCAAAGGAAGGAGCAATAACCCCCAGATAAAAAACTGTTTCACAGACTGAATGCAGCATTTGTATTCTGACATTTTACACTTGCTCCCAAGTGCTGACTTGCGTTCTTAATTTAGCAGGAAGCACAGTGCTTAGCACAAAATGTTGTTCCTTTTACATAATTAAAAAACTTGATGATCAATGCCTTCAGAATTTATATTAGAGCAGTAATTTCTTCTGTTCAGATTGTGAAACTATTTTTCAATTTAAAATGCAAATGGTTAACGAAGGATTTTAAACTGATTGGTGTGTATACATAGAAATGTGTAGATACATGGGATACACTGTCAGTGACTGATGTCAGATATTTCAAAGGATAAGGTAAAATATTTGATGTATTTTTAATCAGTTTTATTTTTGTATAGTCAATAGTATTTATACTTTTGTAGCTCTTTGGTCATTCCCAGACACATACTGAAAACATAAATATACATGAATCACTTAAATATGCATCATCATAACATGATGGTGTGTGTGGGATAAATAATAAATATTCTTAAATAGACAAGGGAGGGAAATCCCTGCTATGCATAATTCCTTTTGCACTCGGTAAGGCTGATTTGCAGGTGCTGGCAGGCAGCTTTCTTGCTTTGAGATATCATTTCCTTTAGAGGGAGCCAGCATTTCAGAAATGTGGGTGTGATAAGGACCTGATCAAACAGAATCCAACCAAAAGAAAGAAAATCAGAACAAAGATGGAAATGAAACTCTTTGCTTCTTTCTTTACCATGCAGTATAATCTGTGGGCCCCGCCCCAGACTTCTTACATGGGTTTAGTTTGTTTTTTCAGTCAGGCAATGTAAATGTGACTTCTGCTATTGACTGCAAATATTCTGGGTTTTATAGTTTGGCATGATCCAGAGGTAAAGTTAACATTAAAGTTTTTTCCTGTGTCAGGGCACACCATCTGTATTTCCCTGACCATGAAAAGGTGGTGTTGAGTTCTGACAGCTGTCCCCAGAAAGGAAAAGGTGCAGCAGGCTCATTTTCCTTCCTCCCATCCCACGTGTCTCTCTGCAGGAGACACAGCATCGTGTTTTAAGGTAAAAGTGACCTTGCATAAGCAGGTTTTCCTATGAAACTGTTCAATGAAGTCCTCCAAAAGACATCAGCTGTTGTAGCCAAGACTGCAAGTCCCTCTCTCTGCACAGTAGCACCTCACTATTAGATTTGATGCTAAAAGTTCAGATGACACTGGTGAAAAAAGGATGACATTGGTTTCTTTTGCAGGAGCCGGGCTGTGTTTAGTTTTGCCGTGAATTTAGGATCCACTGAAAATTTTATTCTACATTCTTGCTTTAAAAAAAAGTTAAATACTTGTTTTCTATGTACTGTCAATGATTTAAAGCAAAAAAATGCCTGAAGAAAAGCAATGTATTGACAGCAAATCTGCCATTGTTTAGCAGCACTCCTGGTTTGTTTCTGATGAATTGGTAGCACAGACAATAAGACAATAAGAAAGACAGCAATCAGAGTTTGTAGTATTTTCAAAGCATTCATTGCATTATCAGAACATTTTACTGCATTAGTTGATATTTGCAACACCTGTGTGGGGCAGGAATGTAAAGAATTTCCCTGTCATGGTTACCTCTTTCTACAGAGGTTAAAGTAGAGATGAAGCTGGCTTGCACCACGTGGCAAATTCTGTGGTAATTCTCTGCTGCACTGCCTTTCAAAAGCTTTTACTTAATGAAAGTGTGAATTGATTGACATTGTTACTAAAAGGGTTCTGACTCTTTATCAATTACACGTGGTAAACATTTTACTACTCTTTTTTTTCTTTTCTTTTCCGTGGCATGACTTATAGTAATCCAGTGTAAGAAGAAAGCAGTCATCCACTGGAGCTAATGAAATGATAGACTGAAGTTTAGCATTATGTTTAATATTGAGGATAATTGAAGCCTATGAATAATCCCATTAATTGGAATGGAATTACTCATAGTACTATAATGCTTTATGTACTTAATTAAATTGCTGAATTGGAGCCATAACCTTCAAGCATTTACTTCCACTTTAAGAAGAAACTTAAGAACGTAGAAAATGAAAATTTGACTTAATCCCGCATTGCAGTCAGTCTAGATCCCTGAACTGAATGTAATCTTAACATTAAATGGAGTAGTAAAATAGATGGTAAATTATTTTTAGGATTGAGCCACAGTACTTTTCTTTCCACAAAAAAAAAAAAAAAATTAAGAGAATTCACCAAAACTTCAATAGCAGAGTCTTTAAACAAACACAAGATTAGAAAAAGGTCTTTGAATAGCAAAAAAAAAAAGTTTTTGTTAGGAAAGTTTTTGAAAATAGCAACTTCAATTCTACTTCCAAGAAAAGTAGCAAAGAGGTCGTAAAGACATGATAAGGCTTTTCAAGCTATTAAGCACAGAAAATAAGGATTTACTTGCTAATTATAAACGTTTCTTCACCGCTGATCCAAACTCTCACAAACTCTCCGTAGGTCTTATTGTAGTAGTTGCAGGCCTTGCCTACTCCCATCCAGAGGAACCTCCCGTGAGAGATGAGGGGGCCGATTCCCATGCAGTACCCCGGCCCTACAAACAGGGAGAGGGGTTTGGTGTCAGCAGCGCTCGCGGACGGGGAAACACCTCCGAGCATCTCCCTTCGGGAAGGAGGTTTGGTTTTACCGTGGCAGCCCCAGCCTGGCCGGGGCAGGTCACACAAACTGTCCTGCTCTGGAGCTGCCTCAGCAGCTGCTGCAGCTGTGCTGGGGGGGTCTCAGCAGCTGAGGAAGCCTGGAGCGCTCCGTGGTACCCAGCACAAGCGACAGCCACTGCTGCCCTGGGCAGCTCCCGGCTGCTGCTCACGCTGGGAGGGACGATGGCTACACCCTAGGGAGAAGAAATGGCCTTTTGGGTCTTTTCTCAGAATTTCAGGAGTCACTGTGTGGGTTTAGGGTTATTGTGCACTGCTCTCCTTTGTGCAGCAGGGCGTTGCATCTGGGGAAAAATAAGTTAAGTCAGTAATGTCTAAATAAGCCCCCAAAATATCACGGGAGGGAAAGGGAGTTCGATGTTTTCCTGTGCTGGAGAGTCTTCGGTGCTAAAGGTGGAGAAAAAGGTTGATAACCTACTAAAATCTGAATAGCTTCTTAGATAATTGTTTAGGGTAAAGGCAATTTAGAAGGACTTAAGCTTTAAAACATGTAAAAAGCGGTTTGTAATGCACATGAAAATGTGAACATCTAGAGCTTGTAAAGCATTATTGTATCTTTCTAGCATACACATAATAAATCTGAAAACTAAATGTCATATGGCCAAGCCATGATTATTATGGAAGTTCTGAAGAGAGAATAAACCTGATCTCCTTTATCAGGAATTCTTAAAAATCTGTATTATTTAAATGGATACATAATGAATTTTGTTGTCATACCATAAATATTCAGCATTACTTTCTCACTTAAGTTTGAGAAACAAACAAAAACTACTCTGAAAACTTTTATATGGCACTACAGCTAAAGTTAATTTACCTGGTATTGATGAAGTTTCTTCATGACTCCATATGAGAAAGAGAAAGCACATGAGGATGAGTATGGGCACTGTGGCCACTGGCATCGTGTCCTGTACCAGGCTGGTGATGTTGTAGTGCATCGGATTCAGGGTTTCCAGGATCATCTTTTCCAGGAGAATCTGCTTGTCTTCAGAGAGAGAGAGAGAGAGAGAAAGGGGGAGAGAGGCAGAGGCTGTCCAAGCTGGGATGTGCTCAGCACCTCTCACCCCCTTGGTAGCTCCTACAAATGAGCAAATGAGCTCTGGCTGTGGCTTTATAGAGGGGGTCACTCCTGGAGTGCTGGCCAGGACAGGCTTCATCACAGGTCAGGAGAGACATGAAGCAGACCCTCTTTTTGCTTGGGAATAACAAAGGTTTTCTGACCTTGACGTTGAGGCATAGTTTTGGATATTTTGGCTGACAGACCTTTTATCTCTGATATTGACTTGGCTGGCCAGCACTGAGGTTTACTCCTCCCAAATATCTAACCAAAACACAAGAAATTAAACTTTCAGCACATGTGGAAGCGTTGAATGAGTTCACTTGCCAGCTTTTTTCTCTCTTGCTTAGCTGTTCCCTTCCTGCATGCCTGAATTTCCAGAATACCTGGGGTAATTTTCAGTGATACAGATAAAGTACCTCAGCTTTTTGTTTGAAACACATATTATAGTTTTTCTTTACAGCCAAGCTTTGAGTGTAACATAACGTAATACAATGTATTGTATTTCTTTATGGTTCTTCTGCTAGAGAATTTGAAAAATATAATATAATATATGCCATAACAAACAGGATCATGGATTGTCTGTTGCCATATTTTTGCTCAGGCTGTGACCAGCACTCAGCACAGGAAGGAAAACCCAAAGAGAGTGAACAGGTTTCTTGAAGGGAATAGAAGGATTCATTCAAAGTTTTTTTGCATGGTTTTGAATTAAGTCATAAAATATAAGAAGTTGTTGTACCTGAGAAGGAATATGAGTGAGAACTCATTTAACCACAGAAAGAAACTGCTTGAACCCGCACAGTATTTTCTTAATAAAACACCTTAATTCTGCTCTGGTGATAACTAAGAATAGATTTGCTTTGTTTCTTCCTGCAGCAATATTTCAAATCTGAAGGATATATCTACTTAGCAGGAAGCTTTTTGATACAGTTTACCTTCAGCAAGTGCCTTCTTATTTGTCTTGTGCTTGGGTCTCATTGCAGAAATAATGAGGGTTTGCTTTGCAGTGACCATCACTGCTGTAATTGTGTTAAACCAAGCCAAGAGTGGGGTAGATGCTTCCTAGGTGGTGAGAATCCTGGTGTTTATGGAGGAAATGTATGGAGTGTAGGAAGGGAAGGTGGGGAAAGGCAGTAAGCAGAGGTTTAAAACCTTGCAGGTGCATGCAATGCTCTCTTTTGGGTGTTTTCTGTGCCAGGCTTCTGGGGTTTTTGTGATCCAAAATGACCAATCTGCTGGGTCACCTTTTAGAACCGTGCCTGCTGCTGTACCAGAGAGCAGCCACCTCTTCTGAGAGTGCCCAGGGACAGCTCACAGCCTGGACACATCCAGCTGCTGCAGTGCAAGTTTTGTAACCACAGGAATTGTTATCATGTAATGGAATTTATCAGTTTAAATTCACTTGAGTGCTGTTCACTACCACAACCAAAGCGTGCCTGTGTATATGTAAATATTTTATCAGCTTTAGTCCCTTTTACTAATGGGAGCTTAGAGCATTATGGAGGGATAGAGCCACACTTGTGGGTACAGTTCCACTTTTTTGTTGCTTTCTCTCTGGATCTGCATAAACTTTATGTCTGTACTCTGTTGCCACAGATAGGCTCTGATGTGCATTGGTTTTTCTGGTTTTTTTCCATCTCCAAGACATTCTGGTGTGTGTACAGTAGTTTCACTGCCTTGTATTCCCCTTGAAGAGAAATATGGAGCTGGTTATGCATCTGGGTGCTGAGAAATAAACCAATTTCATACCTCCCAATGTGTATCTGTGAATATCATATCTGTAGGGCGAGCTATATCAAGGTCCTGATGTGTTTGCACAGTGTACTTTGCAAGTATGAGTCTCCCCCTTTTATTTTCTAAAAATCAACCCAGAGTTTTGATCTTGTTCAGCCCTTAAATACTCACAGCAAGGGCTTATCTTTGTTTTGACAGAGCAATGGAGGCAGGTTTCTGTTTTCTCAAAATATGCAGATAGCAATGGACTGGGTTTCAGATTCTTGATTGCCTCAGCTTTATAATTTTATAATTCTTAGTAAAAGAAAATTTTTATTTTTTTTGTGATATGTCCATCACATCAGTGTGCACCTCACTGTTACATTTATAATTTTGATATCCTGGATCATGCTGTCATGTAGATGAAAGAATTAAAGGCAAAGCATTAAGTTTGAATCCTTTTTATAGTCTTGAACTGTTCTAAAACAGTCTTATTTTTAGTCAAAATGGCTTCTCAAGATCTTAAACAGTTGGCATTTCCTGTATGGAGAAGTCCTTTGCTTTATTTCAGTGAGGGTGATGGAAGCAGACTTTCAGGGCTTGCATTTTGAACCACTTTCTTTCATTGCAAAAGCCAGCTGGGCCATGAAAAATTCACCTTAAAAATATTTCAGCTGAGCTGCTTGTCCTGCTTTTACCCATTGCATTTGTCAAGAGCTGCCCGTGGGTTGAGTCGCTCCTCACAGAATCTCAGCCAGACCCCTCTGGACAGCGAGCAGCCCCTGAGCAGAGCGAGAAAGGCAGGAGTGGAACCAGGGGAGAGTCCCCCCTGTGCACGGAGGGGCTTTCACTGCTCTTGCTCCTTTTGTCACTTCTGCTGTAAGAGATCCTCCTTTCCCTGCAGCTGCTCCAGGTGTGCCCCAGATCGGAGGGGTCGGTGGGGTCTGACTCTTGCTTACGTGCTGGAGGAAGGACGGGCCAAAAAAAGCTTTTAAAATCCCACTGTCTAGGGGGGGGAAAGAGACTTTATTGTAAGAAAGTGCTTTTGGGATGGAATAGATGGATGTGCACGGGCTCTCTGACCCGACAGCAATTTTGGACCTCGGCACGTGGGGAAGCAGCTGTCAGCAGAGGGCCCTTTGGACTGCTGGGTTTGAGTCTTGGCTACAAAGCACCAGGAGAAAATTCCAGGTTCTGTTACACCTTTCCTTGCTCGAGGTGATATGAGGAATGATGACAAGGTCCACAGTAAGGAGGAAAGCCCATGTATCTAAAGGACAGCTGTACTGCCTCTTACTCCAGTTAGAGCTTTGTACTGAACGACTCTGTCAGTAAAAGAGCAAATACATAAAATCGTATTATAGAATTGGAGCCCAAAATCTCTCTTAGTTTTGAGAAGGAGGAGCTCATAAAACTGTCTGAAAACTCCTGAAGAGCCATTCTTGTGTCCTGGAGTTGTTTCCTTTGGAATGGTTCATCTGTCAGGAGAGAAAAAAATCTGCTACTTGTTATAAATTCCCAAGTATTAGTGACCAGTATTAGCAGCATCTGAAGCAGCTTATCTATGTTTAAACAGTTTGGAAAAATGAATAGACTTATTTCACACAGAAACCATTTTTTTCTACAGTTCTGCTCCCGTTGTACCACAACATTTGCCGATGTTGATTTACCCTGAGGGAACACAGTGCCTTTGAAAAGTAAAATAGTGGATTTTAATCTATTTGAAGTGGATAATTGTCACCAGGTGTCCAGCATATGTCACATCCTTGACAGAGGGATTGTATTGTTTCCTTGAAAGGCTGTGGGGTTTAAAGTTGAGAACACATCAGAAGACATTTTTAAACTCCAGAGTGTTTATCATTACTTGTCAGGTGAGAGGTAAATTACTCTCTAAGCATCAGACTGTACATTTGTTTAGTGTCACCCTGGATTCTGTGGTTTCTTCTAATGCTGTAATTCTCTCAGGAAGCAATGGGGATGTCACTGAGAGTTTCCCCTCACAGTTCAGTGCTTATCTCATGTTGCGCTCCTCTTGTGGCATTTTCTGTCTTTGATTCACAGTACTTTTTTCTTAATTACTTTTCACTTGTTTTATTACTTAATTATTTTTATCACTTAATTATTTTTCGCTGTGTTTTAGCGATCTGATCCTTTGCATCTGTCAGACATCTCTCATTACAGATGGGTTTGCAAATCCCAGTGTGCAGAGCAGACATTTTAAACTTAGGTGTTTTCATACCCTGCTTCTGAAGCACCCTGCCTTGTTTAGGACTATTTTATACTTCTAACTCAATCCTCTGCATGTCAAAAGGAAGATAAATATGGTAAAATATGAAAATGAGGGAATAAACCCCTTTTCCAGTCGTTTCTAGGGTTTGAGTCAGTGGGCTGGAATTTGTGTAGCTGTAGAGGTCTGTCACATCTAATTACTATGGAAATGTATTCTAGCAGTGTTGAATGGTTATTATAGCCTTGTGGAATAATCCTGTACCACTTGATTACTATGAAATCTAATCTAAATAGCACTTACAACTTTATCTGTTGTTTAGGTTAGAGGAGGAGGAGGAGAGAAGGAAGAGATGACAGCTTTCAACAGAAGCTTGGAAGTGGGAATTTAGTAATGATCACCCTGGCAATCTAAAGGGGCTCTTGACAAGTAAATGAGGAGGTAGGAGCCCAGCGTTGTGTCAGAGGGCAAGTGGGAGAGAAATGCAGAACACAGCCGTGATTTTGTGTGTTCAAAAAACCTCTGTACCATGAGATAAGAATGATTGTTACATTTGATGCGTCTGCTGTTTTTTGGAATTCTGTTTTTTAATTTTGGAGAGTGCTCTTATGAGAGGGTTACCTTGTTTCCCAGCTGAACAGGATCTATCCCCAGAGGCTGTTTCTCTGAGATTTTAGGTTCTGCCAGCTGCCTTTGAGAGCACCTGTAAAGTGCAGTGTTACAGTGCTGGTGGTGGCCACAACTGTATCCAGCGTCCACAAAACTCGATTTCTTGTCACCCCTCCTACTCCAAGTGTGCCATGAGTTCCAAGGTGCAGAGAAGTTTGGAACTGCAAACTTACAGTTACTGCTGTAAATGTTGACATTCCTGCTGTCTGGGGTCAGTCTGGTCAATCAGTTTTCTTAGCACCACCCAGTAGTGGCACGTGACTGGAAATCAACTGGTCAGTGCAGACTAAACCCATGGCAGGGGAAACAAATACATTAAAAGTATCTTCTATAAATGTAGCATTCAAATGTCCTACATTTCATTATTACTATTTGTTTGGGTTACTGTAGTGAGAGCAGTGCCTCTTTTTTTGTGCCTTTATGTGGTGGCTGCTGTGTGATTTGGAAAAATAACTTGCCAGTTTTAACACTTTTCACAAAAGGCCTCCTTGTTGCCCACGAACCACCACGATGTCCATGAGAAGCATCATCCACATCAGAGGGTCTGAGGGTTTCCTGTGACACAAACCTTCTCCTGAGGCAGGAGAGGTGTGCCAGTGCTTGTGAGCCACGAGGAAGAGCTGCGGGGTTGTGCAAACTTCTGCAGTAGGGGCAGGACTGGAATTTGCTGCCTGTCTGCCTCAAAGTTTCATTAGAGCACCATGAGCTCTAATTAACTCAAAACTAACCAGAGAACGAGTTGTGGATGGGTAACTGAAACCTCTCTAAAGTGCTTTTTGTCAGGCTCCTTGTTGTGAGTGTGGCAAAGCAGCCCTGTAAGGAGGGGTTTCTGTAGGTAGCTGCTGTTGGTTTCTATAACTGCTGGGTAGGTTTTTTGTTTCCAGTTTGTCAGCTAAAAAGCAGCTCTCTCTACCAGAGTCACTTTTCTGCTGTTGTACTTTTACTGCCAGCAAATACCTCCATCAATTTGAGCAAAAAACTTAGTTGACACAGAAAGGACTACTCTCTAAGAAATACGAATTAAATGTTTGACTTTTTTTTTCCTCTGGCTATAAACATCAAGTATTTCATCAAAGTATGTAAATTAATCCTGAAGAAAAGTTTATCTGGGTATTTGAAAAAGGGAGACTAAAATGCATGACTGTTCTCAAACCATTCTTTTTGCAAATGACTTTATTAATCAGATATCATAATTAATTGAGAGCAGCTAGAAGAAAGACAGCACTTTCCCACAGCAAGCACCAACTGAGAGAGATCAAGCTATGGTAGAATAAAAAAATTCCCTGGGTCAGTTCCAGACTTGTTCTACCTGATTTTTATCTTTAGGTTAGAGGAACCTCACTTTTTTAGCCTCACTTACAATCAATTTTTTCCTGCTGTGACAATGATGCTTGGAAATGTCAGTTTGTCCAAAATTCACACACTTCCCAACTAATTCTGCATTGCTGTGCAGCAACAGCTGGCAGTGTCTGTCCCATGCCGTGTATTCTACCTTAACTTTGTCATGGTACACACGAACAAAAATCCACTTGAGAGTCTAAAGAATTATATCAGCTACCACAGAAACACTGAACAGGTTTAGTTTTTTAATCTGGGGAGCCTGTATCTATAAAAACTGAAATGATTTAATGTTTTTTGATGTAATGGAAGCAGCTTGAAAGGTTGCACAAAGTGAATACACTTTCTGAGGATAGCTATTCTACAAGAACACCGTGCCGTTCTTTTAAAAAGAAACTTTGTAGAATACTTGCAATATATATAGCATATCACTGTTGTTTTAATACCAAGAATTTGACCAAAGACCTGCATATTTTCTACTAAAAAAAATATCTGTGTTTAAGTAGCGACAGCATATAATTTACACAAAGATAATTACAGTAGCAGATCAAAGCAGCTCCAGAAGGCATACTTCCCACTCAAAACAAAAATAAATCCCATTTATGTAATGTCCTACCCGTGCTGTTTGAAGAAAATTGCTAGAATATGAATTGAAAATTTACCTGTGTGTTCTTGTTACTTCTGGGTTTTTGCTGGCGGAGTGCTATCCTGGCTGCTGATGTGCTCCTCCTAAAGGTCTGGAGAGGTTTTCTGGTGCTCACTCTCTGTAGCATCTTTTATGCAGGTGCTTCTTGTTGCTAAGAGATCAGTTGCTTAGAGATAGAAGTTTGTTTATTGTAATAGATCAGGGGCTGTTGCTTTGAAAAGAAAATTTTGTAATTTTACCTCTCCAGCTCGGTGTATCTGCTGCTGAACAGCCAACGACAGAGATACACCTGCCTGGTGCTGGTTAGATTGTGACTGGAGAGTAAAGCAGAAAAGTAAACAAAGTTTATAATTTGTGCTTGGTGGCTCTGAACAAGGAAACAGATTTGTCATTTAACCAGAGACACAACTAGCAGAAATTATATTAACTCTTTGCCGAGTGCATCTAAAGGTATTTTCAACTTCCAACAGCAAGGATGTCCTAAGGTTTTATTCTAAAATAAGAATGTATAAAGTTGTCAATAACATTTTGTTGGATACAATCCTTCACTGGCATTGGAGAGGAATATCTGACTGTCCTGTATTCTTCTGTGTGTGCTGTTTGCTTTATGGTCCCTGTTGGTTTGATGACTCTGCACAGTGACTGTACAAACTGGTTTCTCTGCTTTGTGATGCTTCTCCCTTTTTGCTGTAGTTTTGGGCAACTCAAACTCAACTTCCAATTGTTTTGAAGAATTGCATGATGTGATGACAGGAAACCTTAAAGTAGTGTCCCAGGATCTGTAGGAAAAGTGTGGATGCTGTTAAAAGAGGAGACTAGCACAGAAGCACAGTGCCTGTTGCTGGTTTGAAGCAAGAGAAATCCAAATTGTCTCAATGTCTGCTCTGGGAAATCCTTATCTGCCTCTTCTGTAGGTTTACCCCTAGGAGTCCAGACAGACTGTTTTGGGAAACAGGTCAAAATCATCTTTTTTTGCTTAGTACTCTCAAGTTTAGAAAACTCAGTGACTCAATTCTGTTTCAGCAAGGCTGGGTTATATCCCGTGGCAGTAAGACACTGTGCATCCTTGTCTTTCACTGTCAGGCCACAAATGTAAAAGATTCTCATAAAATGTTTTCATTCTTCTTTTTCTGAATTCACTCAAAGCTTTAGCATTAGCATTTCTTTAATAAGAAAACTCATCTAATGGGGGGAAGTGTCTTACATTAAAGGACTGTGATCTCACTTGGAACAGAAGGTATTCAAGCTTTATGTACAATAGGTCCAGTGATAGAATATTTTTAACTCAGGGAAGGATGAAAGAGACCTAGAATTTTGTTGAATGTAAAATCTCTTTTGAGAAGCCTTTCTTTAAGTAAATAAATAATGCAGACAGTTTGGGGAGAATAAGGACTGAATTCATGCACAAATTCTTGTGGCATTACTGCAACCCCGTGGAAGAGACTCAGCTTACACGACCAGGAACCAACATAATTTCAATCTGAGAACTGAACTCTTGTTCTTTTTCCGTGTGGACACGCTCTTCCATATCTATTTGTTATGCAGAGTCTTGTTTACAGTACAAGCAAAAATGGGCAGAACTTCAGTTCTGTTGTGTTCTGTGTTTGGAGCTGGACACAATAATGGTTACAATCTGTGGCATAGTATCTAATATTCTAAAAGAGCTAAAATTACTTTGTTTTATTTCAAGAAGAGATGATAGCTGGTTGTAACTTTTGAGCCTACCTCAAAGTTTAGGGGGAAGTCATGCATTAGTATTTTTATTTTGCTTTTACAAGCCAGCTGTATGTTCTTACTGCTTGTAGCCTAAGAATATTTCCATCTGGGGGAGCTGGGTTCTGGGGCTGGTTTTGGTCCATTGCATGATGTATTTCTTATAGATTGTTCACGTGGGCAAGCTGATATAAGTGATCAGTTCTGAAGCAGCTGGATAATTGTTTCAGAAGCACCAAACTGAGAAAGCCTCATATGAGAAAGCTGTCACAGAAAGTTTCCAGCTCTTTCCCATGGCTTGGAACTGGTTTATGGCATTTAGTGTTGTTGTGGCTTCAGCTGCTGAGAAGAACAACAGCTTGTGTTGGACTTTCTGTGCTGGTTTCCTGCTTGTGTTTTTCCTTTGTGTTCCCCACGTGTTTTTTCAGAAGCCAGGCTTGGTCCTTGTTGCTGCTGCAAACACATCTTTGCTTTTGTGTTCTGGCGAGGAGGGATGCAGAGGGAAGTTCTGACACTCCAAGTGCTCCTGTGGTTGCAGCCACCCCTCAGTGCTGGTTTGTTTTACTGGTGATGGGTCAGGCTTTGGTGTCAGAGAGTGACTTGGCTGTTGGTGACAGGGCTCTTGGGGGCATTGCTTTCGTTAGTGCTAAATTGAAATTAAAATATTAGCTTTATTTGGAAGCACCTAAGTCCTTAGATATTCTTTATTATACCTGCACAAAATAAACTACTTAAGTACTCATTTTTAAAAGCTCATCAGAATGACGAGTTTAGTAAAATAAGAAGTTAATGTAAGGAATGAGAAACAAATTCAGTTTTTTTCTTTGTCAGCAAGGTTGCTAGAGGTTTAGGGGAGACCAAGAATGGCCAGTTTCTCACACTAACAAGTTTTTATTCCTTGCTCTATGATTATTTATTTAACCAAAAGTACATGTCTAAACAGGAAAATACTGTTAAAGTTTTTGTCAGAGCTCCTTCTTCTGACAGCGCTATGTATCCACTTACCAATACAGAGAATTTGTGCATGAATTCTGGAGTAGGAAGCTGATTAAGTTGGTCATGAAGTAGTCTCAAAATGGGTTCAATAGCATGAAAATTGTTGTTTATGTTTGAACTATGTTTTGTCAAGATTGGCTTCTGTGGGATACAACTTTAAATCAAATAATATTTCCATATACCAGAGAAAATGTATCTTTCTCTCATGCCAAAGAATTCCTGGAACTTTGCACAGTGCAACCAGAATGATTGGACTTGTTGTTCACTACAAAGGTCTATGGTTGAATACTACAAATTCTTCAGAGCCTGAGTAGGCATTCACTGAATTAACAAAGTTGGGTTTTATACCATTAAACAAAAATAAAGCAGGATTTTTTTTTTTTGTTCTAAGTATTTCACAATAGGCTGTTGAGGAAAAAGGATGCAAAATGCTCTTCATAGTTGAGGAGAAGGGTATGTAACCTTCTCGGGACCCTGTGGCTCGTATGATAACATTGATTGGAGTTCTGCTCCAGTCATAAGGGCTTGAAGCTCCCCCAGTAACTATGTGGGAAGAAAATAGCTGACATTGAGTCAGTGGCAATGAAATCACCAGTAGAAGAATCAGTGTTATGAAACTGGTAGGATTCAGGCTCAGATCTGAATTCTTTTTATGCTCTGATGGTTTCAGTGCAGTCTCCAGGGGGTGAGGGAAATGCTTGCTTTACCCCAAGGATGGAGAGCTGCTGTGATTCTGTCCCTAATGTGCTCCGTGGTGTGTGAGCAAACACAGGAAAGAGGCAGCAGAGACAGCAGTGTGAGCAGGGGCTGCCAGACGAGGCCGTGCTGGAGACCCACAGATTGCTGCTCCCTCTGGGACAGGGGCCGAGGCCAGACACCAGGTGGGGAGTGCCAACATGGGACAAATGTATGCTTCCCTCTCTGTGCCCTTCCTTCCCTCCACAAAAATAAAGGAATCTGAAGTGGCACAGTTGGACATCCCTATGTTTGCAATAATGGTTACCTGTCTGTCCTAGGAACTTGAAAAAAGACACTGGAGTAGTTTAACTGGCCATTTTATTCCTACTTTAACTTCCCATACATGCTCTGTTTCTCTTACCCTTAACAAGTCAGTTATCAAGTACTGAGAGAGCTGAGGCTGCTGCAATTATCTGTCTTCAAGTAATTCCAGTGCTGCTTTATCATTTAGGTGTGTATCAGCCAGGGGAACAGGTGATGTTCAGCCTGTCAGGTTCTCTCACTGGTGAGCAAAGTTGTCCAACAAAACATCTGCTGAGTGTGTAAAAACTTATCAATTCCTTAAAATCCTGTCAGCGACCTGCTTGCAGATTTTGAGTCTGTTTCAGCCCACTGTTAAAGTAATAAGAACTAATAAAGCACAAATCAGCTTTTAGCCACTGTCTTCATTTCCAGCCACACTTCCAGTGCTTCCTTGGGTGGTGCCCAGGTGCTGCTGCTAAACAGCTCCTTCATTTGGCAGCACCCACTGCTCTCTGAAACCCGTCCACATCCCCTCCACGACTGTTTCTCTGAGTTATTCTTTCATCCATTTACAGGAAAATATTGCACCCTTTCAAAGAGCAGTGTGTACACAGGCAGGTGTATTCTGGGGGAGCTAGTACACAGTATTGGAAATCACTCATTTCACATTTTGTATGTGAATTTTTCTGGTGCAGTGTCTTGTAAGGAGCTGTCTTTGGCCTTTCTAACATTGTATTCAGTGCAGAGATGAACTTTTCTGGCCTCCCTGGCAGAACTTTCTTCATGCAAGCTAGAGTTTGGCTTCCCTAGCTAATGCCATTTTAAAAAGATCACCTAAGTGCTGCCATACCAATGTAGTTGATTGAACCCATTTATACTGCCCACGTTTTTTCTTTCACACCCAGCTTCAGGAGGTCTGTGCTGCTTGCAGTTCTGACACCAGGCAGATTTGGCAATTCAATTTATCAATTCTTCACAATTCTCTTTCTAGCTTGTTGCCCAAACCCCCAAACTGTAGTGGGTGTTGGGAGGTGTGGGTGCTCAACATCTAGAGTGTAATGGTCATCAAAGTCATTAGCTCTCATCCTAGAAGGAAAGAAAAGCTTTAGGAGAGAAGCTCATCGTATTGTCAGGTACAAAATAGTCCACAAGTGCCTCTTGAAATCTTTCTGCCTACCCTGCCTGGAGACAGGTACCAATCTCCAGACATCACCTTTGGGTACTTGTGGTTTGGTGTTTATGTTTTCGATGGGGTTTTTTTTTTTGTTGCAAGTGTTGATGATGGAAGGAGCTTTTTAAAAGATGTTCCATGTGAGTTTGAACACTCAAAAAGATCTCTTCAGTGGTTTCTTTTATCTGGAAGAAATGCAGGCAAAACTGTCAGTGGGGTGACCAAATGCAGCCCCTTAACTTGTCTACCTGTGTTTTAATTTTCTTAAAAACAGGTCTCACGTGATGTTTGTGTGCTCTGGGCTGTGTTACAACCATTCTTCCCCTCAGTAATCCACGGGTGAGGAGGTGCACAGAGCCCGTGGGTTGGTTCAGCTGGTTTTTGAGGGTCACATTCCCACCAGCTCTCTAAGGAACAATCTCCTAGTCTTGGGTAAGGAACCCCAAACCTAGAGAGGTGTCCCTGCTCCAGGGGAGAGTCACCTGGAATGCAGCCCAGTGGCAATTCAGAGAAAGCTTGAGTTGGGCTCATCCAAAGATCTGTCATTAGTAGAAGGTCCTTCTGTCCTGAGGAGCCACCTGGGGAAGCTCAAGGGGAGATCAGTGCCCTGCAGCCCAGCAGGGAGGGCTCAGAGGCAGCTCGCTCAGGCTCCCATGGTTACTGAATAAAAAGTTTGGCTCGCAGTCAGGTTGCACGCAATGGAAAGGTGCTCGGGGGGCTCCTGTGCCCTGCTGCTCACGGGCTCACCCTCCTCCTCTCTGGGCTTCCTGGAGGAGCTCCAGGCCCAGCTGGGGGTCAGGCCTTTACCTCCTTTGGAGCCAATAACCAAACACATCATTTTCTTAAGCAGTCAAGTGCATCTCTCACATTTCCACCCAAAAATCGCTCCTCTCGTTTTGTCCGTATCAGATTGATAGAATAGCATTAAAACTCCTAATGAAAGCCAAAGTGGAAAGAGTTAACAGTATAGATATTTTTCTCCTATTAGTCTGCCTACGTAAGTTCAAATCCTCAGACTCCTGTGGACCACACTTGTTAATTCAAGCAGTGCTGCCTGTTTTGAAGAAGGGGACAGCGTGTTCTTGTCACAGGCAGAAGCAGCTGTAATGGGGTATTATGGGAACAGGTCATGGATGCACTGTCTAAAACTAACTCTCTATTTATTAAGTGCCTGAGCATCTACACTTTCAGCTTGTTAGCTGGTCAGCTTGTTTTCATTTTACTCCTTCTCCTGGACTGGCATTTCAGCTGGTGAGAAAAAGAAAGAGGTGTGTGAAGATTTTTGTCCTTGATGTGCAAGAACTAGTGAGGACTTTCTTAGATTTTCTGTCTTTGTCCGTGGGCATAAGACTAATTTGGGAGCAACACTTTGGGGAGAGGAGAAAGGTGCTTTGAGAGACAATCTGTTCCCTTGTCACGGGAAAATGTGCAAGCTGTTCAGAGTCGTTTAGGATGAGTCTTCAGGATTCTTTGTCAGTTAAATACTCTGTCTTTTTCCTCCTTATTTTTTTTTTTTTGAGTAAGCTCTGCTGCCACAGGGATGTCTCTGCAAGTCTCATGCAGTGTTCTTTTACGTGATGTCTGCAATAAAGGCGATATCAAAATTGTAAACTTTCAAACTACTTCCCCTATTTTTTCCCCCACTTGCTGCCTACAGGTGCCACATTTAGAAAAATGCTCCAGTATCCACTTAGTTTTCTCTAAGCAAATTTCTGTTATTTGGCAGTTACAATGGGAATGTGAGTCCACTGCTCTCCCATTGTATCACACAGAATTCTTTTTAATGGTCACTTGGGTAAATTGTGGGATGATTCAGGCAACATTTTTTTAACAAGAGGGGATGCTTTCCGTGGAAAGTTCGAAACAAACATGCAAAACTTTTGCTGAAATGGAAGTTTGGCCAAGCTCAGCCAGTCAAAGCAGCCCTGCTAAAAGTGCTTGCAGGACAAGAATATTTGCAGTGCTGAAGGTGCTGCAGGCATTTTCTCAGTAGAATTAAAGCACTGAATGCAATTCTGAAGTTTAGCTTGGAAAGAAGGTACGTGGCCATCAGGTGAAAATGCTGCTGACCACTCCTGGCTGTTCTCAGTCCTCTAATCTGCTTCTTCAAGTGCTGTCAGCGATATCAATTTCTCTGCTAAGACAGCCTTGGCTGCACAATCTCTGCAGAGGCTTCAGAGAAGCCTCCCTGCACCTGCTTTGGGTCACCCAGAGTGCCCTGCTTGTAGGCACAGTGCATTTTCTGTGCACTGGGCTTCTGGTTTACACAAAAGGGTTTTTCAGTGATTTTTTAGGACTGTATAATTTTGCCTGTATATCAGACCAAGTTATGAAGTGTTTTGGGGCACATCAGACTCTCATAAAATGCTGGGATTTTATAATTTATGCTGTTTTGAAATGGTCTGTGGAGAAAAAAATACCATAACCATTAATGAGTCCACCTTAAAGGTGTGTAGAATTTCACGTTAGAAGTGCTCCTTTAAAATAATTCCCTCTGTGTTGAAAAATATTCTTTTAACCTCCTGTATTATTATGGCTCCACCTTGTAGAAGCTGCAAGTCAGTTCTGTAGAAACACATGTTGTAGGTTTAGGCTCTCTCATGTGTTTGACAGAATATTATATTTTTGTGCTACATAACACGGTGTGATAATTGTAATCGTCTGCAGAAGAAGCTGTTGGCAAAACCAAAATAGTTACCTGTGGCTGTGCAGCAAAGCAACCCAAATTTCTCCTTGGTTGTGAGCTCAGAATTCGTGACCCAGAACGCATCGCAAAGGCCGTGATCTGTAAAAAAATTATCTTTTACTTTAAAGCTGTGTGTAAGTGTGCTTAGTCCAGGTCATTTCTGATGAGCTCTGAAATGCAAACAAAGATGAATGTGGCATAACCTGCACAGGTAAGAGTTATCTCTAATTAGGTTTATCAGCCAGTCAGACGAGGAAATGTTTGCTTGTCCACTGCAAAATTGCTCGCAGTTACTGGTGTGTGTGCACAAGTTAAACACAATGGCTTTTCTAAAAACCTACTTGTAACAAGCTAAACTCAACTGAAGAAGCAATTCTGAAATTTATTCACCTGAAGACACATATTTGCTGAAGATTATGTCTAAGACAGCAGCGTAATGGAAATGGTGCAAAATCCTCTTCAGTGTTCGGTGGATCCAGTCAGTTTTAATATCTGAGATGCTCAGGATTATCAGCAATTCTGAACTAAGCTTTTGGGAATAGTCTCAAAACAGCACTGCACAGGGCAGTACTCCCCAGTAATGGCTCAGATAACTCTGAAGGAAACACCTTGGCAGCAGGATGGCTCTGTTAGCTCGGTCTCTGCCTCTGACAATTCCCTCTGCTCCTCAGTAAATGTTCTCAGATGGAAGGTTCTCAGTGGCTGGGTGACTGAAACCACTGGCTGGTGAATGGAATTGGGAGGAAATCTCCCGGTCTGTATTTTTCTTAGTGACTTAGTTTGTATTTCTAGGCTCAGGAGAGGCCAGGCCCAGTCGATCTTGCATAAAAACGAAATAAATAATTGATCCAAGGATTGAGTGATAAGCAGTAAGAATCAGGTTAGAGTGTTCTACATGATGAATATTCTTTTTTTTAATGAATAACCAAACCCATCATTGTGGCTTTACTTCACATAAATATTTATATGTTAAATAATCCTCATCTCTACTTGCCAGACTCCGTACATACCTGTAAGAAACCCTGATCTAATTCTGTAACACAAAAATGACAATCCCTCATGCATGAATTTTAAAGTTAGCATCTAAATAGGCAAATAAGGTGGCTTTGTATAGTCACTTAGCTGTTCAAGGACACTTATCAGCATCCAAATTGCATCTAAAGCAGAATATTAAAAAATAATTCTATGATTAGCCCACAATCAGGCTGCATCTCATCCCTGCTGAAGAGTCATATATTGTGGTGAATCACTCTAGAATCATCAATTTTTCTGTTTGGTGGGATTTTTTTGTTTCCTTAGTAGCTGATCTGGCTGGGGAAATGCTGCAGTTCTCCCTCACTGCTGCACTTCCCTTGCCTGATAGCTGTGGCACTGATTTCCAGCTTTCCCACCTGAAGGGATTGTATAATCATGTTTAATTGCACTGATGTTAGAACTAACATTAGTTACAAACTCTACACCCAGAGAACGAATACAGGGTTGTTTCATACAGGAAATTGTTGCATACAGGAAATGTGATCATCTGTCATGGTTACATCCAACCTGTTCCTTGAAGGAGGGGCCTCTGCACCCACAGAAGTGCAGATGCTCAGCACCTCTGAGAACGCAGAGCTACAGCATCCAGTCTGTCAAACCTGATAAAATTATTCTTTTCTCAAAAGTCTTCCTGACTTGATCTACTTGTTTAGAAAATCGCTGGTTTTTTGAGGTATGGGTTGTGGCATTTCCCATCCTTTTGTGGCATCTTCAGATCTTTCACTGTGGAGATGAGAAACACAAATTTGGATGGAGCAATCTGAGAGGCTTCTTCCCAGACAGGGAATGTGCCAAACTGCTGCTCGGCGTGGGCTGCAGCTACAATGCCTGCAGAGGAACTGAGTATTCTGCCAGAGTGCCCCCTCCATCCTGCGTGCCCAGAACAAGCTGGATGTTGTGTCACAGCCATGTGCCATTTCCAGATCTGCACAGACTTGCACATTTTCTGCTCTGCAAGTCAAGGCACACCCAGCTCTGGAACAAGGGGGAAGGGAATGCACCCCTTCTGTCACCTGGAAAAACCCGAGTGCCTTCCACACCTTCTCCCTAAATAGGGCAGAATACTCAAACCACAGTTTTATGTCTGTACTTTGTTATTGGATGTGCAGCTTTTCTGAAAATTGTGCTTCTAGATAATTTATATTTAGAAAATCATATTTAAAGTCTAATCTAATAATGAAAGTGTAATACATATTATCTCCTGTTTCTTGCCTTATGTTATGACTTGAGATGATAAAAGCACTGGAATAGAGAGAGCCTTTTAGGAAATGTGTCTGAATAAGGTTTGTTTTAGTATCAGGCTTTCCCTGAGTGGTAATACTCCTATGAATATGGTTAATTTTCCTTAACTCTAGACGTGTATGTCTTAACCTGTCTCCTGGTCTTGCTTTGTTGGAGGAAAAGCAGTCATTTCTAGGTGTGACTCCCCTTGTTCTCAGGTCTCTGTGTGCTCACCGAGTTCCCATGTCTGTCTGTAAGAGGCACTGGGAGGTTGTGGATAAGCTCGTTAAAGGTTCCTCTTTAGTTAATCCAGTGGATGTGATTTTTCTCCTGATTTTGGCTGAATAGAAGGTTGGCAATTATTTGGTTACTGATGGAAATTTTAACTCTCCTAACTGAAGAAGATCCAATTCCAGGTTATTGGTGGATGTTAAAGATGAAAATGGCAGATTGGTTTTAATTGCTTTAATATAGCTGTTTTTACTGTCATTCTAATGCATGGCTTTAGTGTTTAATTGTCTTTGTTACCTCCCCGTGTCTTTAAAATTGCAATGGGTTTTCCTATCATGACCTCAAAGAGTGTGCTGTGGTTTTGATACGAGTTGACATATAGTGCCTATAGTAATCTCCCTAATACAGCCAGCAGTTGTCTTGTGGGTGTTCTGAGATCACACTGCTGCTTCTCCATTTGTAAATTAGCCCAGTGCAGTTGGTGCATTTGTTTTTCAGCTGTGTTTGTGGCTGTGACTGTGTGCAGTCTTCTGAAAGTCGAAGATACCAGTAGTAAATGCATTATTTGACATTTTTTCTGCATGGCACATTAAACAGTGCTATTATATAGTGCTATTTCTTTCTCTTGGCTTTGTAAATAAAATGTATATTTATGGTGTGTATAGTTATATATCAAATTAATATGTTACAAGTGCTCAAATAGGCAAAACTATGTTTAATCCTCTGTGAATCACGGTGGTAAATATGAATGACAAAAGGTTAGAGGGGAAAAAAGCTGGAATACTGCTTGTGTTCAGTGCTTCCTGATTGCAAACTACCAGGAGCTACAGAGAATGGATTCTAACAAAGAGCTGATTAAAGATCTCTGCTTGTGTCTAAGACAGCAGCAGCATGGAAATGGTGCAAAATCCTCTTCAGTGCTTGGTGGAATTTAGTCAATTTTAATACCTGAAACGCTCAGAATTGTTAGCTGCAGTGGAATTAGGAGCTGTGAGGGGATGGATGCCGTGTGCGGCGATGCGATGTGGAGAGAAGTTTTTGAAGCAGAGAGGCAGTCTGAATTCTGCTCTGCTTTATACCCAGCTGTTTTATTCCTCCCAGTCTGGTGTACCTGGCCCACTGAGACATCCACCCTCACTCCTTGGACAGACTTCTTAGAAGTGGATGGCATAAAGGAGTTTCCGTAGTATAAAGGCTCCAGTTTTTTTCTGTGCTGTTGGAATACCTTTACCAAAGAATGTTCTTTGCTGTTTTGTATCTCACTGTGGAGACAATTTAAGTTGGATGATTTGTTTGATACTGGGTATTCAGAATTTAACTCCTGGCTGTGTTTCAGGGTAGTTGATGAGTGTCCTCTTCCTTTCCTTCCTTACTGAGCTGCAGGCTCCTCTGCAAAAAGCAGGGACTATTTTTCAAGGGAAGCTATCTGGATTTCTCCAGTTCTTCTCATTGTTTTCAGATTTCAGTGGCTGTACAAAGATGTGATAGATCTTTTAAGCCACTTACTATTTGTCACGTGTTTTGATCAGTTGCTTTTATTCCCATAGTTCAGGTTATGAATGGGTGGTTGTAGCCGTGGTGTCTGAATTGTTCTCTTTCTTTGCTCCTTAAGTCATCTTTGTCTACGGTGCAGCTTTGATTTTTTTTTTTTCAAGTTGTGTTGGAGGAATTCTGAGCAGTTTTCTGGGAAAACAGTCTTTAGCTGCCAGTGCCCTGATGATGCATCCCTAAGGCATCTTCCTCCCGTTTATTGAATGCCCATTCAGAGACAATGAGACATTCTGCTGAGGCCATTGAATGGTGCTCTTTGTGCTGCAGCACTTGCAGATATTTATGGGTTTTATTTTGAACTTCAAACAACAACTTGGCCTACCTATAAGAAACACTTTCTCACTGGGTCCTAATTTATGATTTATCTTAAGACTGGATATCCCAAGGAAACGGCTGGCATATCCTTTCCTCTGCATACATTTGCTTATTCTTGCAGCTCTATAGTAAGAAGGAATTTCCTGAAATCAGAAGTAATTTTTAAGGTATCTGTTACTGATTCCTTGAGGAGTTTTATATCCTTGTGCCACTGAAAAGCACAATACAAGCTTTAAGGATTTGGGGTGTAACTCCAGCTTTTCCACACTTCCTCTGATAGAAAATCATGAGAATTATAGTATTTTCTGTCTATTTTTCTCTTCTTCCAATAATTTTATTTCCTTGAAAAGCAAGCCTGTATCCAATATGCCATGATCTGTGTGGAATGTATGTGCAGAAATGGAGTAGGAGGTGTTCTGGTGTGTGCCACTGATAGAAGCCTGAATTAATTCTGTGGGGTGAGGTTGATCACACAGCTCAGTGGGGTCTGAATCACTGAATCTGCTGTTGTGGCTGACCTACAATGGCTGCAAAGACATTTCAAACCTACGTGTTCCAGTTTTTCTGAACATGACGATGCCAGGACCTAATATGAATTTCAAAATCAAGCCTCTCTTTTTCCATGTAGTCAGAAGCCTTTTAATATTTTTAAAGCTGAGTCTTTGCTATAGAAACAATGTTGGTTTCAGTGCCAATATTAAAGTTGCAACTGTGATTTGGATGGAGCAGCTCTGCAGCTGCTCAGCTGCTGGTTTGAGCAACAGGAGCAGGGATGGGGAGGAAGGGCATTTACAGCCCTGACTTCTTTCCTGAGTACATCCACGCTGAACACAGAGCTGCAGAAGGTACCAGGGTCAGCTGTTGCAAAGGAAAGCAGGAGAAATTTACTGACAAGCCTTAACTGTTCATCAGTTTGGCAGTCCAAAGAATGAGCTTCCCCTTCTACTTCATGGGTTTGGAGAGTATAGTCGCTTTGGAATTGTAAAATGAATATATTAAACCTCTGGTGTATTTCTCGAGAAGAAGGGAGATGCAATAACATCTGTCATTTGTCATGGCAGGTTATGAAAGCTCTAAAAGGCCTTTTTTTTCACTTTCGCTAGTTCAGGAAAAGAGATTATCTTCTTTCTAATAGCATCCATAAGGACTATAATCTGTCTAATCTTTCTGTGGCATGATCAGAGGCAGGCTGGTTGTCTCGTCAGAGCATCATCCTCAGCACCCTGGTCCATCTTCCACCATTAGTTACCCAAGTGAAAACAACGTGCCAATCCCCAGAGTGCTTCATCACTGGGACAGCTGCCAAAGTAGATGAGATCTCAGTAATAACAACTTCTACAAAGTAAAACATCAGTGGGAGCATTAGTTAAGTGTGACACCATCTGAATACATTGTCAGCTTGAGAATAATCAAGGAATTTTTTTTTATTATACACGTAGTGAGTAATTTGGATACAAAAATACCTCTTGTGCTAAAGCTATGTTTTATTCCCTAAAAATTTATTTCAGCTCTGCAAAGCTGGAATTCTAAAAAGCACAAACAGGGTGTTGCATCTGCAGTTTGCACATTGATGGTTTCTCTCTGGTTCCAGTATTAGTTGGACAGGTTTAGGTGACCTTTGTGTGCCCTGTCAGTTGTGATGCACAGCCGTGTTGGGACGTGCTTTAGAGACACAGATTGTGAACTGCCAGGAAATAACTGAAGTGCTGCTTGCTGGCATTCCACCCAACTGAGAAAATGATGGGTCTAGGGGATAACACTTCTCTCACAAGGGTTTAAATTGCTACTGAGCAAGTTTTTCTGTTTTTTTGGTAAGAAAACGGCGGTAAGGTTTCTAAAATCTACCAGTAACATTCCCAAGCCTCCATCCTGCTTTGCTGATCACCATTGGGACCATTGATTTTTATCATGGAGAAGGAACAGAGGCACTCAGCATGAAGTGCTTTTCAGCTGATGCCAAGTGCTGTGTGGATGAGCCAAAATCTGAGCTGTGCTACGCAGGGACCAGAGATCCAGAAGGAGACACAGGATTATCAGGCGGTAGCAGAGGATGAGATAACGTGGAGACATTTGAAAGAATTGCTGTTCATATGGGATGGGGGACAGAAAGCAGGGACAGGAATGTCCACAGCCCAGTCAGTCAGCTGCTCCTGCCCCTGGAGCAGCTAATAGGGCTTTCAGTGCAGGCTTGGGAACCTCTTTGCCACAAAACCATGCTGTCAACTGATTCCTGACTTTCAAAACTTGGGCAATTCATTGCCAGAGGTGTAACTGTGTGTCCGAGCAAGCCAAGTGCAGAACTGCACACACTGCCACAAACCTCTGGGATAGGTAGGGCACTGGGAAAGAATTCTGCTACTCTGCCATCCAAGCAGGTTCCAGATAGACTGCAGCCTTGGAGAGAACGTCTGGAGTGATCCAATAGCCCATTTTTTTAATGAACAATGTTCAATTGCTTTTTGATTATAATGCAGAGAAAACCTTGCAAGATTAGGCAGATGGGGAAGCAAAAGTGCTAAGAATGCCATACTGCTTTTGTTCTTCTCCAAATTGTAGCTCAGAATTATCTTTTTTTACTCAATCATTGTGCTCTGAAATGGGCAATAAAGATGAAGAATTGCTGTTTGTTGTGCAGCATGGTCTCTGGGGTGCAGTTCTATTTGTTCTTGGACAGAAAGTTTTAGTTTGCTGGTGTGATAGATTCTTACTCATTTTGTTATGTCTATGAATTATAAACTGAGGCTGCTTAAGATATACTGTCTTCTGGGAATTTCTATGCAAGGTCTTACTTCTTTCTCCTTTACAAGAGTAATACTGTAAGCAAAACTCAAATATGCGCTTCTGTGCTAAGCTAGGACATCAACTGCAGAGTCTCCTGGTTTTGGCCGGGATAAAGTTGTTTGTTTTCCTGGCAGCTGGGGCAGGGCTGCATTTGGCGTTGTGAGAATAAGGCTGACAGCACAGTGGTGCCTGGGCTGGCGCTGAGCAGGGCTCACCTGCAGGCAGGGACGGGTCGGGCTCTCCTGCCCTGCAGTGAGCAGGTGCACGAGGAGCTGATGACAGGAGGGGTTTTTATTGTGCAGTCCCACTGCCTGACACCTGGAAAAAGCCGTGTACAGTGTCAGTAGTTTGAAAGCGCGCCTGGTCTCAGGCGCATCCCAGTCCCAGGCTCTCCCAGGCGCGTTCCCCTCTGCGAGTGACCGAGAGCAGCTCCCGTCCCCCGCCCGGCTTTTCGGGGACGGTGCCCAGCGCTGCTGCGGGAGGTGTCGGCGGGGGTCCCCCTTGCCCTGCCCTGCCCTGGCCTGCCCTGCCCTGCCCTGCCCTGCCCTGCCCGGCCCCGGCGGCGCCCCCGCCCCGCAGCGCGGCCGTGCCGCGGGCGATAAATGCGCGGCGCTGNGCTCCTGCCGGCGCCTTTCCCGGAGCGAGCGCGCCCCGCGCTCGGCCCCTGGCCCGCGCTGGGCGGGCTCGGAGCCTGCCGGGTACCATCAAACTGTACAGACGGGAGTTACGCGAGCAAAGGGAGGCAAGTTGTGGGTTCAGCGAAACTCGTTGCAATAACCAGACTTCCAGTTTTCAAGGCTCACGGTTTTTGAAACTAACAGCGCTAACAGAGCCCCCGTGTGTTTTCTGCTGTTCAGCATCTCCGCATGAGGCACTGGACATCACTGCACCTGACATCTCTTTGAAACTGATAATGCCCTTCCAGTAAGGGTTAGGTTTAAGGAGGTATTTGATGGATCAGGAGAACTGTATGTTCTTTCTCGGGCTACACAGCACAGTTTTTTGCACAACGGTGAAAAGATGATCTTGCTCAGTAGGAACTATGTCATGTAGTTGAAAAATTTTGAATAGATTGAAAAGCTTTTGAGTTTTGAGCTAGAAGAAATGCAAGAAAAATATTACTTTTGAGGGAGGGAACCTTAGTGGAAACTGTCCCAGTAAGGATTGCAGGTCTAGGCCCACAAAAAAGCAGGAAAGTGTAACTCAGGCTCTTACTCATGTGTTAATATTGCTGGTTTAAAAAATTATTTGCAGAAAATACCTCTTCAGTAATATTCTGGTGACATTTTTTTAAAATAAACTATTGCAATCGTCATTTTACAGTGATAACATCTCCATTAATGTTAGGGCTAATGAGAGTGTCAAGCACAGGTATTCAAAGCATAGAGTTTTGATAATGACGTTGCTTGGGTTTTAGAATAATTTTTTCTTTTAGCTAGGCCCTTTAAGTCATTGTGCTTTGAGTTTAGAATTTGCAGTACAAGACTTCTGCAAAAAGTTAAAATCTGTAAAACCACATGGTTTTGTACTCAAAACTGTCTTTTAAATAACTTTGTTTAAGAAGTCATCCCTGAGTTTGGCAGCTGCAGTTTGTTTTGCTCTAACTGATATGAATTGCTTCTTTGAGTTCAAAAGATCCACAAAAAATTTTTTTAAATTTAATTAATTTTAATCATTTAATTAATGATTCTGATGCTGACAGGGCTTGAAGGCTGCCAATGCCAGTCACTGCTAGGTAAATACAGGTGCTCAGACTGGAATCAGTAGCTGCAGTTGGGTGTCTGGATCATTTTGACAGTGGCCATTAAAAGTGCTGCTCTGCTGTCAATAGGTACCACGTATGGATTACATGAATTTTATTGCCTCTCCCAATGGCACTGAGCACGTGGTGTGTGTTTTAACAGCATGTGGCCAGACTGTGCACTTGTGCCTCTGAACGTCCGCTGTGATTACTGCTGTGGGTGGTGTGCTTCATTCAAATCTCTGTCTCCTGCAGGGATTTGCTTGAGAGGGTTTGATGCCCTTTTGTTCTTACAAAACTCCCATCAAACATTTTTCATTCTGGCTGCTGCTCAGGATGGTGTGTAACTGTGTGCAGAATCACTTGCTCGAGGGGGAAAAAAGTCCTTAAAAAATATTCAAGCACCCCCTCCTCCCACTCCTGCATTTCTGTATTTTGAGTCTAACTCCCACTAATGTAATTTGAAGACTTGGCTGCTTTTGTAGTGTGAGACAAAGCTCCTTAGAGCTGGTGAGATGACCCCTGCTGCACTGGTGGGCCTTGGAGAGATGCTGCAGCCCAGTTGAATGTGGGTCTGAGCAGGTTCTCTCTGGCAGGGGGGCGTTTCTGCAGGGGCACTGCAGGTATCAGTGTCCTCTGCTCTGCACAGCCCCTGCTCAGGACAGATCTGTTGTGGCCACTGCTCATGAAGCTTTGAGACAACCACAGGCATCAAAAATCATATGTTGGCTTTAGTAACAGGAGTGTATTTTTCGTTCAGGGCCTGTTGATGTATTTGTGTATCCATATTTTTATTTTGGAAGAGAATGAAACCAGGAAGCTGGCAGATCTGCTGCTGCAGAAGGACTGGTGGGAGGGTAACAGGCCAGTAAGGGTCAAAGTGTGATTTAAGGCAGTGCAAGAGGTGGTGGCTTTTGGTGGCTCCCAATTATCTGAGTAGTTGTTTCATATTTTAGGTTCTCTTTTTTCTTTTTTTCCCCACCATTTCTCCATGAGAAAACTACAATTTTAGCATCTAAACAAGATATTTTTTTCTCTGTAGCTTTTCTTAGTGATGATGCTGGCTGTGCATGGTCTGCTCAGCTTCCACAGCTAAGGTGTAGGCTCTGTCACAGGCTATTTGCACTCCTTGGGTGCCGTGTTTTCAGTTGTCACCTGAGTTGTCCTGACTGGTAAAAGTAGTGCTGCTGAGATAATTGCAGGCCCCCAGAGCCAGCTGTAATCACTTCAACAACCTCAACAGAACTATTTAGATTAAAATGCAGTTAGAATTAGAGTGCACATGGACAATGTGTATTTTACAAATTACAGAGTAGGAGCCAAGTGTTTTTGAGGAGTGTGAGGGGAAAGAAAACAAGTGTGCTCTGATCTTCAAAACCAGTTAGCACTTCTCAGCTAATTTAAATTGAGTCTGAAATTTAAAATATATTGTTCCAGTACAGCCTGGAATCAGTACATTCTCTGTATGTATCAGACAGAACAGGAACTCATTGTCAAATATAGTTTGGTTTTGCAGCAAAAGGACACTTTCCACCAAAATAATTGTCCTCTATTTGAGCCTGTTAGATTTGGCAGTTGAAACTAATGATGCATTAATTTTAAAAATAATGATTGACAGTGGCAAATAACCTTGCTAGGATTAAACTTCAATCTGCCTTTCAGATTGCCTTGCACTTGTTTCTTCTGTCTTTTGGGACAAGTGCATTCCATTAATGGTAAACAGAGTAATTGTTCAAAGATGAACAAACGTGCAACTCTGGGTAAATGGTTCATAAATTATCACACGTTGCACAGCCCTGAAATAGTGACCCTTTATTTTCTGACTATCAAAATTAGACTTTCCCATAGAGAGTTGAGGGACTTCCAGAGTTCATGGTCATAATATTTTTATTTCTGCTGTTTGTTTTGATAAGTTGCAAAATGTTTTATTGTTGATTCTCATTATGCAGGACATGTAATGTGAATGTTTGCCCAGCCAGGTACTGTGTATTTTGTAAAGATGACTCCTCTATTGATAAATTTTAGTCTACTCTAGATTAAAAGCATCTTTATGAACGTGTCTTCCAGTTGGTTTAATAGTCTTATCTTTTTGCTTCAATTATTTGTAGTGGATGAAGGTCCATTTCAAATTTGCAGACCTTGGTTATTCAAAGAAAAGAAATCACTCACGTGGAACACAGGTCATCTTTCTCCCTAGATATGCTGTGTTAGAAGAGTTTCCATCACTTAATACAAGTAGGAAATAAAATTGAATGTAGTTTTTATTGGCTGGTGTTGGCTTTTAATACCTTCCACTGATAGAGTCCATGCATGGACAACCACATGTGTCACAGTAATGTGGGAAATTTAATGACTAGGTGATGCATGGAGTTGTCTGCCCAACATTTTATTCATATTTTCAGTAAGGATTAAAATGAGGTCTCTTGAACAGACTCAGTGAGAGAAACCCTGCCTGAAGAGATGGATGGTGTCACAGTGCTAAAGTAATTCTGAATAGCTCGTTCTAATAAGCACAGAGGAACAGTTGCATCTTTGGTTTGGGAATTATTTCTGTAGGTAAAGTAAACCAGGTACTTTAATGAAATACACTGTTTTCAACTTCACTTTCTTTGCAATATTAGGTCCGAGTGATGGTGGATTTGTGCAACAGCACAAAAGGGATGTGCTTAACAGGTATGTTTGTTGCCTCAAGTACTACACCTATGTTACCTCCAGGAACACATAAACAGTGTTTCCAAAGAACCTGAGGGTGATAACTGTGTCAAAAAACTGCTATTTACCAGAATTTAAAAAAAAAGATTAATACGTACTACTTTGGGACTTATCTGCACCCTCTTAATATAAATGCTGGAATTTAAAGAACTCAACTGATGCTACTTAGAGCCATTTCTCTTTCATGTAATTTTCATAAGCAAATCTTTTAGACCTGGGTGTTTAAAACCGCAGTTGAGCTTTAGCCACGATATTTTTGTGTCCGTCACCCTCCGGGCCCGGCAGGGAGGAACACGCAGGGGGTAGGAGCTTGCTCCCACTGCTACAGCTGCAGTGGGGCTCAGTGAACAACTCACTCTGCTCAGCTGCAGGGTGTCTCACGTGCCACCAGGGAGGACCTGGAGCTGCTGCTGGCTGGGACAGGAGAAGGTGTGAAAAGCTCTATGGGCTTTGCTGAAGAGGGTCTGGGAGCAGCCAAGTTAAGAGCTACGCTCCAGCTTTGAGGTCTGCCACAGAATGAGTTGTGTTCCTTTTGGAAAAGAAAAGATTAGAAAGAAGCCAGTTTTTATGAGAAAATGCTTCACCTGCTGTCTGGTTTGAATTTTCAAATGGCAATAAGGTCCATTTGACTCAACTGATTAAACATAAATGAGAATTACCATTGTACACACAGATGTTAAATAACATTTCTGAAGCAGATCAGTTCTGATTGCAGCAGTGGCTGACCCACAGACAATCTAAGTTTGTTTCTTTGAGCTTCAGACCTGTGAATTCATGTTACTTGGTGCCTTTTGCACCTTTTTCTCTCTTAACACCATTAAATGAGTGGCTTTCTCTGCTGTAGGCCTCAGTGACATTTATTGCTTTTCAAGCATCTTTCTTATGCATCTTATGCTTGTACAAGGAGCCTCAGTTTTTGGGATGAGGAAGTAATTCAATGCACTAATGGATGTAACATAGTGTGGAAGAAATGGCCATTTACTGGAAAACTGGCAGAAAGGTGTTAGCTGATGTTGCTGCCTGTGCTGATTGAAAGGGATGATTCCTGTAATGGTATTGTAAAATGGTTTTCACTTTACTCATAATGCTTCATAATTAATGCTGAAAATTGTCATCTTCAGGGAAATCTAGTAATTAGGGCTATTTTCTGTTGTAAAGAGTTTGGTGAAACAAGACAGTACTTTGGCTGGATAAAAATGTTCACAGAGCTAATTTGGTTCTTTAATTGCACTTGTCACCTTTGTGTTCTCCCTGTGGTTTTCCTTTTTTTTTTTTTAATGTGTACTGGGGATCACAGATGATAAATCACAAACGTGTTCTGGTTAATCTTGCTTTACTCTTGCCTGCTGTGCTTGCCTCTCTTTAGGACCCCACAGCTGAGCTGTGTAAGAGAGTGAGAGGTTTTTCTGTATTACAAGGTGCTGAAGGACTGAAGCAAGTCCAATTTCTAATGTACCACCAAGTTTCTGTGGGAAGCCTGAATGTTGATAGGAATGACAAGACTTCTTTTTTTTTCCTGTTTAAATAGTCTGAATCCTGAACTGCAATGAGATGTCTGTAACACACAGAGAGGTGTGGCATGTATTTTCAACGTGTATTTTCACCAGGCTTTTTAATTGTGACATTCATCCGTACTGTAAAGCCACTATTCCTCTACTGGAACAGGTTTTTGGAGAACTGTTATATAAAGGAAACACACTGACTGTGAGGTGTCTTGCATCCATGGCTGTGTGAAGGCACCAAAGCCCCTGGCAGCGAGGTCACGTTGCAGAGGTTGTTGTCAAACATTTACCAACTGAAATTTGAAAAAAGCAGAACATGTACATGTAAATGTGTTACTCTTTTGGTAAGGCTGAGTTACTGCCAAAGCTCAGGTAGTTATTTATAATATGAAGCAGTTAAATAGATAGATGTTCATTTTGCAATTTAAGGGGTTTTCTTCCCCTTTTACTGTTCTGATCTAGAGGTAATCAGTTCAGTGTGGAATTGCTTTGTGTTCTTGCTAGGTTAAACTCACCATTTCTTCTTTCTTGTGTTTGTTTTTTTCTCTTGTTGTAGGTCCCCCAGGCCCCCCAGGTAAGATACTGGCACAATTGCAGTAACATTTGGGGGTAATTGAAACAGTTGTTGGTACAAAATATTGAGATATAGAAATGTATCTTTCCCAAAATTGTCTTCCTTTGCTAATTAGGTTAAGGTAGGGTGGAATGACTGCCTGCCTTTATAATGCTTGTATTTAAGTCAGCTCATGCCTCTTCTGAGAGAGGGGAGGTTTTAGACATTTTAATTTTCTAGTAGAGGGAGTAGAACGTTTGATCAAAACCAAATTAAGATGTTTAAGTAATATCTAGATGAAGAGATGAGTCTATACATTAACCCCCCAAGGAAGTGGATATTATAATTTAACACTAAAACCATCTTTTTAAAAAATATTGGTTGCTGATTACACCCTCCCACCTCTCCCATAACTTTTCCTCCCTTCTTTGCTCTGTCTCAGCTCTCCCTCAGGTGGTTGCAAGGCTGTGCTGTGAATGGTTACTTGTTTTCTTCCTGTGCTGCTTAACCCGTGCGTCTGCTTGGAGTAATTCTCTGTGCCAGAAAAACATGACTTATGTTTTGCTGGGGTTCAACTACAGACATAAACATACTGCATGCACATATAGCAGATTTAGGGATGAACTGCATTCAGCAGTGAAAATCCAGTTATGCTGTTTGGTTTGATCAGGGCCTCCTGGACTGGATGGGCTGCCTGGCTACAATGGATCAGACGGAGTCCCAGGCACACCCGGACAGAAGGGAGAACCAGGAGCAAATGGAAAAAGAGGAAAAATAGGTACAGTTTCCCTTCATATTAGGTTACAATGCTGCTTTGAAACCCAGACATATTACAGCCACCCAGCTAAATACAGGAAAAAAAAAAAATAACTAGAGTGAATTTGGTTTGCAGTAAAAATATGTATTAATTGGTGCTTAACACTGGAGCAGTGCACTTGATACTGAAATGCTTTTTCTTTCTAGGTTTGCCAGGACCAAAAGGTGATCAAGGACAGAAAGGAGAGCCAGGAGAAATGGGTTTACCTGGCAAGGATGGGATGCCAGGAGGAAAAGGTGCAAGAGGAGCCAAGGGAGAAAAGGGAGATGCCAACAATGATGTGATATTAGAAGGTACGGAGGAGTGCTCCTGGGAGGTCTGTCACAACAGTGTGCTTGGCAGAAAGAGACAAGCTCCACCTCTGAAGTGTGAATGTGATCTGCACGGGCAGGACCAACCTGTGCAAATCTGGTCTGTACACACAGGGAAGTCTGAGTATTGCTGTGCCCAGGGGATGGTTCTCTTTGCAAGTCTTCACAAAACCCTTTCTGCTGGGCCCTTTGGGTTGAGGTGTATGTGAATTTCACCCTTTCCAAAATGCTTTCACACAGTTGACCTCCTCCTGCTCTTTATTTCAGCTTAGTCTTATTTATCTATTAGAAAATGAGGGGCAGATTCCCACCCAGGAGTAAGTGAAGCAGCCAAATACAAGCTATGTAAAACTACAGCAGTGCCTGAAACTGAGGTCTTAGAATGCAGTAAGTGAAAGACAACAGTACTTTGTAACTCTCTAATGGGCCTGTAATCCAGACAGGTAAAATGCCTTGATGTCCTACCCCTTGTGAAGCTCTGTCTAGTTCACCTTCTAACAAACAGCATTTCAGAGAGTTTATTGCACCAACTTCTGTTCTCAGAAACCTCTTAAGGAAGAGAGAGGCTGTTCTGTGGATGTCCTGTGGACACGTTCGGCTCTCTGCAGGGCTCCTGCTCTCCTGTGTCCTGACTCTGTGTTCTGTACCCAGGTGCAAAAGGTGAGCCTGGGCCCCCTGGGCCCCCTGGGCCCCCTGGACCCCCAGGGCCTCCAGGCAAACGTAGAGGTAAAGCCAAAGCGGAGCTGCAGGAGAACATCTACAGCAGCAAATGCACAGGTTGGTGCTTTCAGAGTTCTTTCCCACGTTGTGAACAGGCTCAAGATTAAACCATTGCTTCAGGGCTCACAAATCAGTAAGCATGTGCTTAGTTTTGCTGGCATCAGTAAAACTGCACAAGCTTAAAGCTGAGCGTGTGCTCAGGTGCTTTGCTGAAATAGAGTTTGAATAAGGCAGCAGGTTACCTTTGGCACAACATTGGTCTTTTAATTGTTTTGCTAATGCTCAGGCAAAGTATTTACAAATGGTGTTTTCTATTAGATGGGATGAATTTGGAGAGTAAGAGAAATGCAGGTGAAATTTTTGGCTTTTAATTGATGAATTTTTAATTTTAGATGTAAGTATAATCCCCTGATTCTGGATATGAAGTGTCAGAACAGAGCCCAGCGAGGCTCCTTACGATGGACAGGAGAGAGCTGGAGCAGAAATCTCATCCTATTTGAAATTCAGAAATGCATGAACTGTTGCATGAGATAATTGGGCCATTTGCTCAGGTGGCCTCTTTTCAAGTGTTGAGGCAAACTGAAAGGCTTTGGAGGATAAGCTATCTGATGGATTTCTGATGGATTTCTGATGGATTTTAAATCGCAGGGTGAAAATGGGAGTTACACTCAAATAACTCTGCAAAGATGAGATCTTCCTCAATGAGCTTTTATGTTTTATGACTCAGCAAACCATGAGATCTTATTACCAAAATTCAATGAATAATCCAGATTTTGTAATTAAATATTCATCTCTCTTTCAAGGAAAGAGAATACATATGCTGATTTACAACCGTAATTAACTTATTGCATAAGAATACAAGCCTGGCATTTTCAAATTGAATTTTGAATCTGGTAAAACTTAATTTCTTCAAGAGAAGAGAATAATTAGTTGGAAGCACAGGTATATTTTTTCTCTACGGTACTGTTAGTGAATTCTGAAAGAAACAAAACATCTCTGCTCCATCCTCCCCACCTTCCCCCAACAGACCAAATGAATAGTTTCAATGTCTTGTAAACTCCATTAACTCTCAACCAGAATATTTTGTGATAGGAATCAGCAGGAAATTTATCTTGGTTTTTGATGGAAAGAAAATAGTGAAAATTTCCCATAAGGATCTCTGACTGAAAACTGTCTCTTTAATTTTAGTTGCTTTCTAATCCATGCAGCTGAAAGTATTGCAAATATTCTCAAAGGCAGATAGTGCACTCAGCTTTGCCACAAACACTGACCTGGCCCTTGACTGTCCTATAGTCTTAGATAAAGTCCTGCACAGGGAGCTGCTCCTTCAGTCAGCTGCATCCATTAGGCTCAGCCCAAGAAAATCAACTTGTGCCTTGCAACTTATGATTTCTGCTGAGGGATTTTGTTTTTTGAAATATTCTGGCAGTATTTTGGGATCAGAAGCTGGAAGGGGATCCTGAGGGGTTGGTAAATTCTAGCTGTAGGCACTCAGCTTACCCTGGATGGGAGGACTGCTTGTGCCTTCCTTGGAGATACACTGTGATCACCTGCAGCCTTCCAATGTCATCTCACCAAACGCCCCAGATAATGGATGGCAGAAATACATGTTGTTCTTGCTCTGTCCTGGAGTAGTTTTCTTCTGCATGAACAAAAGGAGGATATGACCTGAAGGAGAAAACAACAATGCAGTATTACCTGTCCTTTCTTTCCTGAATGTCATGGTGCCCTTTCAGCATTACTTTATAGTTTTTTCCTATTTTTAACTCTCTTTGTCACTTAAACTTCATCACAGACCTGTAAATCCTAGAAATATATTAGAAGGCAACGATGAAAATGCAAGTCTAAAAAAATTTGCAGCCTGTGTCTCAAGCAGTGGGAAATGCTGGAGATGAAAGTTAAGAATGGAATTAGAAAAGCTGCAATGAAATCAGGAAAACCTGCAGCAAAAAGCTGGGAACTGTTCCCTGTGGTTATTCATTCTAAGCAAACTGGAATGTGTCATGTTGTTTTAAGGGCAGAAGAGATACCTGGCTTTATAGAAAAGGCTTCATAAATTAATTCAGGCATTGTTTTAACAGCAAATGCAACGAGAAAATCCAACCAGTTACTCCTTAAATTGTTGCAGGGTGGGGAAAAATATTTCCAAGTGTTTGATTCTAATGTGAACCATTTCTGTGTGTGTAAATAACACAGTGTGTCATTTCCCTGGGTGTTTCATCCTGCCTCTTCCCTGGTGTGGATGTCAGCCCCGAGCATTTTGCTCTCAGTGCAGGTGTTAGGGCTGCATTGCTGGCTCGGGCATTCACAGTGTGAGCACCCACCCTCTCTGCTGCTGTGTGGGGACTTGGGCATGAGGTTTTTCAGTTTAACCACCACCCCTTCCCAAAAAAAATGCTTTTGGTCTTACTGTAAATCAGCTATTTGCCAGCCACATCAGCTGTCTGAAGTTATCTCACAAAAGGGGCAACTCTGTCTTCCTGTGTGGCCACTCAGAAATTCACAGCTAAGGAACTAAACCTGTTGATCTAACTTAGTTACTCCTCAAAGTTGACTGTCAGCCTGAACACTTCATTTCCTTGGCAGAAGTGAGAGCAAGTCTTTTCTTATCTCATTTTTTGACCAGACCAACCTAAGCATTTTTTTTTTCCCAGATGAAGCAAAATCCCAGTTCTCGTCCCTTTATTTTAGGGGAGTCACTGACATGCCCATCTGTCATGTCACACAGGGTAAAACATGTCATTTTTCTCTTTCTCCCTCGGCCCTAGGTGAGACGTGTGCTGTACCAAATGATGATACCCTGGCTGGAAAAGCTGAAGACAGAACCCTGGGTCCTTCAAAAAAAGCTGGTAACCTGCTGCAGAGTGTGACTCGAGTGCTCCTGTCTCTCTCAGTGTCACAGATCACTGACATGTGCTTTTTTTCCCCCACTAGAATGTGTCATAACGTCTGTAGGAAGTCCTGTTCACTTTGTCAGTGTACAGCAAACGTTTGGAACTTGGATGCGGGAACCTGCAAACATAAGTGATGAGAGGATTTGGCTCACCATGCATTTTTTAGGTATTTTTCTAGTAGTCACTGACCAAAAATCCATCTATCCTGGCATTGCTTCCTTAATCCCTTCAACCTAAACTTCTAAGTATGATGAGTTTTTACCCACATCTTTTTCAGAATACTTTCCATATTACCTATATAAAACTTGAATATACATATGGTTGTAGACATTTGTAGTATCTTTAGACATTTTCAGAGTCAATAACCGATTCTGAAAATAGCTTAATGTTTGGTTTCTGTTTTGTTTTTTTTTTTAATCAATCCAAGTTTAAATTTCTATTGTTCATGGCTTTTTATCCTTTTCTTTCATGAGTTTCTGTTTCCTATGGCTTTACTTCCCTAAATTATAGCTCAGAGTTTTGCCTTTTCATTTAGCTAGGCATGAAAATGAGTCAGATGCTGCATAAGCTACATTTAGAGCAGGAAAATGTCCAAGACCTGAGTGGGAAAAGGAAATATTTCTGCATACACATCAACTGTGCTCAGAACGAGGGCCCATTAGGTCTGTGGAAAGCAGGCTCTTGATCACCTCCTCTATAGATTTTTTTGTGTGTCTGGATTCTTTTCTCACATTGCAGCAAGTTGAATCACTATTGAAAATGCAAACACAGTTGTCTGTCAGGCAGTTGATTGAGATGGACTTTCAGTAGAGACTGAACCTTGGGATAGAGATTTCAAAATTAGATGAACCAAATGATAATCCTTTTTAAAAACATGTTTTCCCCTTTGTTTAGGAAACTATATAAAAGAATATGAAAATTCCAATGCCTTGCTGAATGACAGCTACAGGATCATTAACATCACAGGATTCTTCTATGGATGTGGCCATGCAGTACAAAACAATCATCTCTACTACCAGAAGGGAGGAACCAATGTCATTCTCAAGTAAGTCAGAGGTAGTTGGCCTGACACAAGTGATGCTGTGGGAGGAGGAGCGACGGGTTGGGGGGGCCAGAGGTGAACCTCAGAAAAGCAGCCAATTCTCCTTGTAGCATTTTGTGTTTCTTTTTGGCCCTACCTAAATGGGAAGAATGGAGGAAAGGTTCAGAGCCCTTTCCAGAACAGAACAACTCATTCTTTGCAGTCTGTAACTAGAATACAGGCCACCAGCCTTCCACCTGTCTGTGCAGCTGCTGTGGGAGGAGGGAGCTGGGGGAGCAGCCCTGGACCACTGCTCTGCTGTGGCAGTTCTTCAGGCACTGCTCAGCTCTGTCTCAGGGCTTCACCTCTGCAGTTACCGTGACACAGCAACGGGGCCATGAGCACTGGGCCATGTGCACAGAGGACAGCAGATTCTCCTCTTGGCTGTCCTGGGGTCCAGCAGGTTCTGTTGTACATTACCTTGCTGTGGGTGTTCTTCAGCTTGGCTTCTTTGCTGTGTTCATAATCGCAAGAAAGAAACGAGCACTGACTGAGGAATTTGGGTATCAGAAGAAAGGATTAGATTTAGAAGAATGAGCTGTGCATCTACCTGCATCTGAGTCAGAAGTGGTTCAGCTGCAGTGTGGGAGGCAGAGGTGGGTGGTTTTGGGACTCTGGCCCACTCATGACACTCAGCTCTGCAGAGCCCCTGCCGTGCTCTGCTCTGGCTGGCGGCAGCAGGGAATGCTGCTGGCACAGAGGGATGCAGAGGCACCTGCTGAGGACAGGGCGACCCAGAGAATTGCACATTCCACTGGGGAGGAGTGGTCACAAGGGTCTGATTTCCTCATAATAAGAAGTTTCTACTGCTTTCCTGATGTATCCCCCTGAACTGGAGCTGGGAATTACATCTCTTGTTGCAGTTTCTACTGAGGACAGAGACAAACAATACAAATCAACCCCAAAATCTCACCTTGTGGGAAGAGCCAAAGACAGTCCAAGGGCAAGTGAAAGATTGCTTGTGCTTTCAAGTTCTTACACGACTCAGATGTCTGAGCCAAGAACATTTACCATACTTTGATGTCTGTTCCCAAGCAGGTGTGAGTGCTGCCTTCCTATATTCATGTGGATGCCAAGGAATGTGAGCAAGCTGCAAGGATTCTATAATATTTATTCTGCCAAGCACAAGCTCACTTTTTGGCAGCCTCCTTTTAATATCTTTTGGCTTTTTCTCTGGTGGTCTGCAAGACCATCACTGTCCAAGCAATACACAGTGATAGGGCAGAGATTCCTCACCTTTGCTTGGACACTGTTAATTGGGAAATGCCTGCACCTACGGATGAACACAAACTATTTGTGGAATTTTCAAATCCTCTCAAGGAGCTGCTCTGAAATGGCCTTTCTGTTCTGCTCTTCTCTCGGAGATTATTTACCTTCAGCACAGACAGGATGAGGCACAATGGATTCTGTGACAGTGAAGTCCTTGATTTTGGGCTCCATAAAAGCTTCTGGGAGTTTTTGTAATGTTTCAATGGAAATTATAGGTGAGGATCTGGTTAGTCCATTTTGCAAATGTTGAGAAAAACATTCAAAAGGAGTTTCTTGTCATATTTAAAAGCTGGTAGGTTTGTCTGACCTTCGGCAGGTTTTCTCATGGTCAGACCCCCAACATTGTGAGAGTTTCATTCTTTTTACTGTGTTTCATAACATGCTTTACTATCTCTGCTATTTTTGATTGACTTCACTGATATTAGTGATCAGGAAAGTGTTTTTAGCTTGAGCTCTGGTGGTTGATCAAACTATGACACTCCATCTTGTAATATACCCCACGATGTCAGAAGATTAAAGCATTTTGGAGCCATTTGGAGTTCCAGGCTGGACTATCCTTAACTGGGGGAGCCCAAGAGAATCTGGGAATGAAACCTCACTCTTTTGCTGCCTTCAGGATTTTCACATAAAACAGGAAAAGGCAGGGTGTTGTGTGCTGCAGAATTTGTGTATTTCTAATGAATCTTGAGGTGCTTTCTATCTTGTTGGCTCTTTATAGAAAAGAACCCTGAAGAAAATCTGCATTTCTGAGCAGCTAGTCCTGTTAAGGGCTGTCCTTCTAGCCCTTGACTGAGGTTATTTACAGATGTGAAGCAATTAACAAGATTAACAGGGTTGACACACACATTTCTCAAATCTTCTCCAGCCTTTAACTGTTTTTTTCTATTGCACATACATGCTGCTGGAAAATGGAGTTGCTGCAGATGCGAGTTTTACAAAAGCTGAGGGGAACGATCTAAGTTGGTTATTCCTGACTTTTCTTAGGATGATTTTTCCAATATAAGCTATCAATGCAGCTTAGACAGAAAGATTGTCCTTCCAGTATTGTAATGTTCCTGAATCTGAACTGTTCTGTGATTAAGCCTGTCTTTTCAGAAAAAATACTGGTAAGTGTAGCAGATTGCTTTATTGAGTAGTATTTTTCCTTCCTCTGTTTGAAGGATGGAGCTGCACAGTGAGAGAGAAGTCAGACACTGAAACGTGCTTCTTTGCAGAGGGCATTATTTAAAAAGATAAAGCCACGCTCCCCCTGCCTTTGCTGCAGCACAGTGTTATTGGGTGATTAAATGCTGACAGCAGATGTGTCTCAGGAGGAGCTGATTACCCTCCTCAACCAGTAGAGGAACATGATTTAGCTGCTCACTGCTGCTGCCCTCAGATTATCAACCTATTATGGAATTTCAAGGAATAAAAACAATTTTATACATCAGAGATGGAAGTATGCAGGCTGTCCCATTGAGGCCAGCATAAGGTCACAATTTTGGCTCTGCAAAAGTAGAATTTTTATTCCTTTGATGTCTGCTTGAGTAAATCACTGCATTATCTGAACTGTTTTCATAAGAGGAACTCCAAGACTAGGTGAAGCTGCCCAGACTTCGTGCTGCTTTGGTCAATCACATTTTCTCCCTTTGGTTCTCACCTAGTCAAAACCAAACTTTTGTACAGATTCCATTTGCCAATTCTGGGCCTTCACCTGGGATCCAGTTCTTTTTCATACCCATTCCTTTTAGTTGCTTCTTTCATCCTAGTGATAACAAAGCTCATAGACTAAATCAAGTGAAACCTACCAAAGCAGATCTGTGCTCTTGTGCACCTTTCAGATTGGTTATTGCTTTGGAATTTTCTCCTGGTGTTTTGGAAGGTTTTAATCTTAAAAGACATCAGAATGGTCCTTGATTTAGTGTTTTCAACAACACCTCTGTCAGCGATTCCCCACCTCGTGTGTGTGGAGATGAGCTCTGACCACCCCTCCTGAATCCTTGCTGCATCTCATTTCAGATTCGGGCTGGATAAGGCCTCGCTGGACATGCTGCTGATGGAAAACGCCTTACACCTTGGCCGGAACTACCTCTTCTCTAACTCCAAGACGTATTTCAACGTGGCAGTGGATGAGAAGGGGCTCTGGATTATGTATGCCTCGAGCACTGACGAAACCATCATGGTAGCACAGGTCGATGAAGAGACGTTTTCGGTCCTTCGGCACATCAACACCACCTACCCCAAGTCCAAGGCTGGTAATGCGTTCATAGCCTGTGGCATCCTGTACGTTACTGACACCAAGGACACGACTGTCAGCTTTGCTTTTGATTTACTGAAAGGGAAGCAGGTCGAGGCAAGGTTTGCGTTACGGTCTTCTCAGTCTGTTCTGGCAATGCTTTCGTACAGCCTGCGGGACAGGAATCTGTACACGTGGGAGAGCGGCAGCCTCATGGTGTACCCTGTCCACTTTGGCAGATGAATGTGTTTGCTCGTGCCACCTCTGACTAAAGGATCTGTTTAGAGCTCTATGACACACCTGGGGGTCTCTTCACCTGGGATCATTTTCTGTTTGCTGATGGTGGTTTGTGAGGGTGTATAAGAGGGAGATCAGGTGCCTTTGTATGAACACACTTCAATCACATGGGCCAGCCTCATCTTTTTAAAAAATTGTTGTTCACTACTGCAGCTGGAACACAGCATAGACATACTTTTGGTTTTCCCCTGTTATTCACCTGGTAATTGTCTAACATACATTGATTATTCCATGGCCATGTGCTCAGCAGAGACTCTTTCTATTTTTATTTACAATCATCTCCTCTGCAAGCATTTCCTAGTCAGTGATGATGGTCTAATACAAACATCTAAATAATGAACTTTTGTGTACAAGTACCTTTGTCACCTTCATTTAATTTCCATGGATTCTCCGTGAACGTTTTTTCTGGACAAAGGTTTAAAGCTGTTAAAAATAATGGGAATGGAAATACTTGTTTAAATAGGAAAAAAAGCAGAAAGCTTCAAATTTGACAAGTCAAATCAAGTGTTAATAATCAAAAGCAAAAGCCAGCTAAAGTACAAGGAAAATGGGAATAATGATATTAAATACTGAATACACATGAATTGTGTTTCTTAAGTGGAGAGTTGGATGAAAAGTAGCAAGGTTTAAAATTAAAGACATAACCTTTATGAATCAAATTTCATTTTTAACAGTATTTGAGTTTCTTGTGTTGCTGCAGACTCTTCCTTGCCCCTCACTGCCATGCAAACTATACCTTGCTTATAACTATAACTTACTTATAACTATTTAATTACAGTAAGGCATATGTCTAAAATAAAATGTCCCCATATTCATCCATACAAATGAAATCATAAAATGAAGGGTATACTTTTTTGCTGCTATTTTTAGAATCATCATACTACTCAGTGACTTAAGCTGTTATTAACCATAAATCAGAGACTGCCAATTCACATTCAAATTTTTGAGAGCCAGAGGTGAGAAATCATAGGAACTTTTTGATTTTAATCTTGTTCTGGTATTTCAGATTTCTAAATTTAACACTGGAACAAAAGTCTCTACTGTTGTTTTATGTATCTAGATTCAAAATTATGCTCTTGGAAAAGCCCTACCTGGATTTCTAAGCTGCCTGTGCATATTGCTAAAGTTCATGGAGCGCACCCAAATATTTAAAAGCAAATTATTTAAATCCTGAACTGTACTGAGCTGTTTAATACCTGTGTGATAGAGGCACTGTCATAGGGGTTAATGAATTTGGGAATGTCTGTGCCTGCAAAACCTTGTCTAGCAAATGTGCTGGAAGGACTCCTCTGCTGCAGCCAAGCTCCAGTGTGTGATACAGGGATGGCTGGGCTCTTCTCAGGACACTTGCTGTTACCACTAAGGCCTTGCATGCTAGGGAGAGAGATGCAGAAGGGAACAAAAAATCATAATTAATACTTTGAACTAGTCTATACATCAAAACTCACAGGCTAACAATTTTGTCTGTATCTGTATATAAAGGGTGTGACACCCCAGAGCTACAGTTCTGTGGGCTGCTTTTGACTTTTGTGGGGGGCTTCGGTTGGTATGTTTTCTCATGTTTCTTTGATTGTGGTGTTGTTTCAAAAACTGAATTGTGGTATTAATAAAGTAAACATTTTCAGCTAAAATACCCCCAAAGTCAGCAGTATACTCGGGCAAACACAGTCCAAGGCAGATGTGGTATTTTCTAGATAATGTACCTATCTCAAAGCATGGTAAACTTCTGCATAACATTGTTGAAACACTTGGATCAACCTCTTGGAAGAAGGAAGGCCAGGAAATTCTACCTTTTCTCTTCTTCTTGCAGCTGTGGGACTTCATTCTGTTAACGTTGTGCTTTTCTAGAACAGCTGAAAATAATGTAAACAGCTAATCTTTTTTATTTCAGTACAGTCTGAGGTCAAGTTGAAGCTAACTCAGGAAGTATCCAGTCAATGTACCGGAGATTTAGATAAATCTGTTTAAATATAAGGAAGAGTTCTAGAATGGGCTGTTCCATGAAATAAAAGTAATTTATTTAACTTACAAAGGAAAACTAAACAGTGACATTTACCCTTCCTTCTTTTCATACTTCTCCTACTTCACAGGCTGCAATTTAAAATCACCTTTGGAGAAAGGTGCTTTTTTTTCTAGTATATCTTACAATACAGCACAGACATCAAAATTTCATTGGAGGAATAAGACAGTTTGTTAACACTTAAATACACAGACATCCATTCCAGTCCTTGAAGAACATGTTTTTTGTTTACAACAGAAAAATACATCTGACAACAGTAGCTAGTTATATTACAAGCAAACAATATTGAACTCTGCATAGTTTATACAATATGGTAATAATTTAATTACCAGTTTTATCCACTATTTACTAGCTGGCCACATAAAGCCTGACATTCATCTGAAATGTGGCATTATATGTTCCATTGGTATTCTCTTAACAGCTTCATTTAATGAAGTATTTTCTGGACAAATGATTTTCAGAACTAAAAGCTGACTAGAAAGATGGATGTCTTCACTACAAACACTTAGTGCTTACAATACATTCCTAAAGTAAAGGCAGGTGTCCAATAGAAAACATAGCTCAGAAAGAAAGGAAAATAGTGTGCAAATTAAACCCCATCGCATTTAAAAATGTGTTGATGTGCAAGTTACAGTATCAACTGTGCAATAATACTAACTGGGAAAAAAGTCTCAGCATCAAATGATACATCTCTCACAGTACGTCCTTGATTGCACATGTGCCACGGCGTCTGCATCCAGTACACTTTCTGCAGAAATCAAATACACTGAGTACCCTTAATTAAAACGAAACTATTTTACAATGAGAAGTTGTACACATGCTTCATTTAGCGGGAAAAAACTGGAATCAAAGTAATCAGAACCACGTCAGAAATGCTCACTGACTTGTAGAGCCACAGTGCTTGTGAAGTGACTGACACCCGTCAGCTCCTTACAACACTCAGTAGCTGCAGCTCCTGGGTGACTGAGCAATAACCCCCCCACGACCAACAAGACTGGGTTGAATTCCTTGTTTTTACAATTCAGTACATGCATTTCCACCCCAGTGATCCTTATGGGTGTATTCAAAATCTACCTGTTGTAAAAGTGTTGGTTTTCTCCCCCCAATACTTAACGCTGCAGCAACTGCTTGGAAAGGAAACACAATGTTTTCTTTCCACAGTGCATGTCACTGTGTTTTTAGCTACTTAAGGGGACATTATAGAAACCAGGGTTAGCTCACAGAACGCTACAGAATGTCGAAAATGCCTGAAGGAACATTGAAAGCATTGGGAAGAACCCTCATTTTCAGCGTGCCATCTGCTCCACAGGAGAAGATACGATTGCCTTGCACAGTCTCAATCTGGGTGACACCAGCACCAATATTTCTGAAAAGGGATTGCTTAGCATGTTCGTTTTTAAAGGAGTGAATTAAATTGTAGCCAGTCAGTCTCCACACCTGTATCAAAAGAATGACAAAAGGAGATGAGTATCAAAGGATTTGTATTTTCCCCTCTAATGTTTAAGATTCCTGGCTGTTCTAAACTCTATTCAGCAAAGATAAAGAATATTTTTTGCTGCCTCATTGCAACAATTACTACAAGTCCAAGAGTCTTGAGAGGCTCCTGATGCAGTGTAAGGCTGCCTTACTGTGGACCAGCTGGGTACTGGGCAGGGTGAAGCTTCCCTGTGCTACCTGGTCAGAGTCCTCCTCCCAGCTTCCCCCGTGAAAGCTGCAGAAAGGGACAGGCTGCATTTCCATCCAAGATGACTACTGCCAGCTTTCCAGCAGCTGGAAAGGCTTTCCTGCTCAGGAATGCTGCAGAGAGTAAGCTGCACAGTTAATGAGCATGCAGGGTGGGAGGAAGCACAGCTGCCTGTTGTGTCCTAAGCAGCAGGAGCCTCATCAAGGCCAGGCCATGAAAGCCCCTATTAAACAGCCCTCCTGTATTCACCTTCTCTTCACCACATTGTATTTTCTTCCTTTAGATTTCAGGTAAAAAGCCCCTTAAAAACGGGACTGTATTTCTGGTTTGGTGGGTTTTTTTTGTTTGTTTGTTTGTTTTGTTTGTTTGTTTTCATGTTGGTGTTTGTTTCTTGCTACTCTGACACCTCAGTAGCTGTCTGGGGCTAAAGCATCAGGAGAAAAAACAGAACTTGGTGCTACAGAAACTGGACACGAGGTTGAAGTCGCTGAGCGCCCCCTGTGTTACAAAGAAACGCCCAACAGCAAGGCCACAACATTTTTAAGAGGGAGAAAAACAAAGGTAAGATTTCAGAACCCTGCACTTTGCTTTTACCCCTTCAATTCAGTCTCACAACCTTAAAAAGACTAATCTTTAGTTGAGGACAAAACCTACTTGCTTTGGAAGTCTCCCAGTATATTTCAGTTTACATTATAAATGTAAAGCAAGCAGGCTGTCCATCAAGTGTATGTTTGGGGTTTTGGGGTTTGTTTTTGTTTTGTTACTGCATTTATCTGACTAGTTACAGATGAAAACACTCTGCTTCGGCCAAACGCCCTCCTGCAGCCCCCAGCTCCTCCACCCCTCACCTTCATGTTGCCTTCGGCCGAGCCCGTAACAAAATAATCCTCGGAAGGATCCAGGGCAAGGGCCTTAACAGCTGACTCGTGTGCTTGGAAGGTGAAAAGGATCTGCCTCTGCCTGATGTCAAAGATGCAGATATATCCCTTCCTGCCTCCAGAAATGAGCAGTTGATGCTTGGGTGCATACTGAAGTACTGTGGCACCGTGGTCATGGCAAGTGAAGGCTGAAGAAGAAGAAGAAGATGTCAGAATTTAATAGATTTGAAACTGTAAGTAGCTCTCAATCTTAAAATGCATTTCTTCTGTTAATTGCTATCTGAATGTTTTCTAACTTTGCAGATACATCCCTTCATATGGGTAATGTCTTATTAGCTGACAGCTTATTGCTCTTGTAAGAGACACCTAGACCTAATGCAAAAGAAAGCACGATATGCAGTCTGAGTTACCTCAGAGTACAGGGTCATACCTGAATTTAAAATTCAAGAAAACATAAAATTCACATAAATTTTGGATGTATGTATTTTATATACATCCAAAATTCATATAAAATATGAAGTTCAGGTATATTCCTGATTTTAAAAAAGTATAGCTGATCTCTGAGCAACCTGGTCTAGTGAAAGGTGTCCCTGCCCATGGCAAGGGGAGTGGAAAGATGATTTTTAAAGTCCCCTCCAACCCAAACCATTCCATGATGTTCTTTTTTCATACTTTTCTATATGGAGCAGATTAACATCATGCTAGAGAATACACAGAACCAGCCTGGTGCACGTATTAGTGTGCAACACAGACATGCTCCCCAGGATGAGGTTTTCCCCTTGCCCCAAATGCACACGCAAGCTGTATTTCCCTAGTCAGCAAGAAGCAGAGGTTTAATTTGCACCACAGCACTTACCATGTACAAGACTGTTCCCAGATGAAACCAAGGTGTCCCAGAGGCACACATTTCTGAGGGAGAAAAAACCAGAAGTCATTATGGCTATTGCTGAGTGATTCAGGGGGTGACATGACTCCAAAAGTGTTCCCATTTTATGCCAGTCTAGAACTGAATAAGGAGCCCTTGACACTCTGTGGTCATTGGAGAGCATGTGCAAAGAACAAGAGCTTTAATTCTTTGCTCTTTTATGCTTCTTAGTGGAACTATACCTTCTACCTTTAAAATGTGTACTAATCATAGGTTGTGTCAAGAAATTACAGAAGTTATTCTTTTCAGAGAAAAAGAATTATCCTGCTTTGCTGAACATATTTCTACCCCCAGCAATCATGTCAAAGTAGTTGCATTAGGAATACAACTTGAAAAAACTGGTTAACTATTGACTACTCCACACAAATTAAACTTGGGAAACATGAAACTGAAGAAATGATATTCAAAGAAATTATCTGGCAAGTTCAAGCTGTAACAAAACTTAGAACACCAAGCCTTAAAAATGTCAGCCACACATTATTTGCCCAAGAGCTTAGCAAGTTAAGGGAGATGAATAAGTAGTTTTGAAATTCTTCCTTGTTTCTTTAGACACACCTGTTATCATTGGATTGTCCCGATGTAGCAACTAGACTTGAAGAGGTTATAAATGCAAAGTCACTTGTGGTTTTACTGTGGCACTGCCAACTCTATTAAAAACAAAACAAACAGAAAAATGCAATCTTAGCAGCTGTTGTTTGCATCAAAAGTAACGACTGTCAGTCTGATGTCAGTGACAGCAAAACACAAAGAGTATTTGAAATAAAGCTTAAAAACTGACAGTCTGAAACTGAGAATGGAACAATGGGTTAAAATCCAGCATAAAATGAAAAGATACTACAATAAGTGACAAAGAACAAGTCCACAGGATAGTGTATGACAACAGCTGAATTTTAAATTAAGCATGGTCTTCATGTACTGCTAAGAAGCAGTAAAGTGTACTGAAGAATGTATTTTTACTAAGTTTTGGGGTTATAAAGTCATTACTTGTGACTCTGATTTTTAATTTAAACAAGGGTAATGTTGAAGTAGTATTTTTAGTTACTGTAGCTTATGGTTATCGTGCAATTAGTTTTCCAAAGACGTATCATTGAAACTCTGCAGTTGTTTTGATAAAAGAATGCAAAGCAAAATCAAATATGTCTCAGTAAAGTTGTATGCTCTGGGCCTGTCTCAAATTTCAAAGACTTTGATAATAATAATAATAATAATAACAACAATAATAATATTCTGTTTACTTACCAGGTAGGGCTTAGGATTTGAGGTGGTTTGGTTTACTTGCCAAATACTTAGAAAACCTTCACCATCAGCAACACCACACTGCAAGGAACAAACTGCATTTATTAGCATGACATGGTGGTTTTACTGGGTGCTTAGTGCATGACAGTAAACTGCTGACTTGAGGAAAAACCCACCTGAACCACCAAACCTTTGCCTGCAAATGACTGAGCTATAATAATAATAAAAAATGAATAACAATTAATATTGCATATTCTATGCAGCATATTCTATTAGTATTCTACAAAATATTTTAGGAAATATTTAGAATTATTCTTTGCATTTTCTCTTTTTAGTTGAGTTTCATGAGTCCTGCCTGAGTGACCTTCACGTGAAGCACAGCAACAACGAGAACATCTCAAGTCAGAAATTGAGATTGATTCCCACACAACGGTAAGATTGCAATATCTCAAAATATAATCAAAACACATTTTTAGAATAAGTTTAAATTACAGCCTATGCCACCTGAAAATACGCTGAGAGATACTTTAAATTTCCAGCTATTTCTCCTTTGCTGTTTTATAGCTATGTACAGTCGTGTCCAAACTCCTTTAATTCACTTTTTATGGCTTTTAACTATAATGAAGTTAAATATTTTGTCAGTAAAAATGCAGACAAGACCTGCTAAAATAATAGAATAAACTATTCAGCAAAAAAATGAAGAGGTAGGTATTCCTCCCAATTTCTTTCTTTCTCCACTCTTTTTTCTGCATCTCATATCCCTCACAGAGTCACTTCTGGCCAAAGCATATGTCTTTTTGTACTCTTTCTGCTCTCCACTGTAGTAATTTAAAAAGGTCACCACGTGGGAACACAGATTTCTGAAGAGGGAGAACAAAAAGTGTGGAAAATGCAGCAAATGGGATCTGGGATAGCAGTGTGAAGCTGAGAGAAGAGAAAGGAGAATAAGGGTCAGGGTTTATCACAACGCTCCCACGTGCAGCCAAAATGATACCATCGTTCTGGGGCATCCCACCAGTTGTGCACAGCACAACCAAACGTTTCCTTATGAAGAAAAACCCCAAGCCCCCAAGCCCCCCAGTGCTGTGCTGACCTTGTTGCCCTGGGCACTGAAGTACATCCTCGTCACCCTGGCGTTGCCGGCCTGCCGGAAGCACAGCAGCTGCTGCGGTCTGCTCCATTCAAACATCCTCACACTGCCATCCTGGGCTCCTGTAAGATCTGACAGCGAAGGACGATCGTTAGTAGCACAGCAGGCTGTAGGAAGTTATCAATTCCATGCTAGTGATTCACTTACAGTACTGATGGACGGGATGGGAAGCCATTCTCTTGACGTTATTCAGATTTCTTTTAATCAGCTTCATATGAAACAAAGAAAAATTAAATTGATTTTGAAAAAGATGAAACACATAATATTCAGTTTTGTTTATACTGTTACATGGTGAGTGTCCCCTAGTTAAAAACAAATTTATTAAGCTAACATTATTTGCATGGTCCTACATCAGAGTTCCCATAAGAAAGAAGAACACCCAGATTGCCCCATTATTTTCTCTATCACAATAATTCTGTGCCACAGTATATGAGAAAATGCTTAGTTTGGCCTTCTTTTTGGCCAGGTCTTGGTCACTGTTGGCCTTTGATGTCAATACTGGAGTGACAGTATGCTGGCTAATGCACACTAGGTCTCTCTACTAAATAACCCACGAGGATATCACGCTCTCCTGAGCTGCACACACAGAAGTACTCACCACACCAGCTCCAGTGCTGGTTTGCCCCGTGCCTAACCAGGGCATGGATGGAGATGGCTGGATCTGACTCACTCCAAAGGATGGTGCAGTTGAAGGAGCCAGCGTTGTGGTAGAACCACGGAAGTCAACGTCATCAGAGCTGTAAAGGAACAGTTCTGATTTAAACAAATGCTTCTTTGCTCATCTGTCAGGAGTCTAATGGCAGCGGGTAGAGGAAGTGGCAATAATGAGACTATAAATTGATAATTCCTGTGCTTATGTAGTACAAATCCTTTCCATGTGGCTCAAATCCACCCCTGTTTAATCTCAAGAGATGATCCCAATATGAGGATAGAGGCTCCCTTGAGAAGAATATTGTTGGGCTGTTCCTGACCCGTGTGTGCAGGGAGCTGGCACACAGGAGGGCTCGCTGCAGCTGATGCATGCACAGCTCTCAGCACAGCAGGGCAGGGCACAGGAACACCCAGCACCAGCTACCCCAGCTGCCCCCTCGCTGCACTGACACAAGGGCACTGCAGGGTGTCCCAGGGAGCACTTCCTTCATTCTCCTGGGCTTCACATGGGATTTTACTTTGCTCTGCAGTGCAGACAGGCCTAAAGAAAGTAATTATTCTCTTGCCTTCCCTCACGTGCAAAGCAACCTGAAACCTACTGAAGAAGAGTAATTAACATTTTTTGTGTGCTCCATTTGTGCTTACACAGGTACTATAGATGCAGCCTCACAGAAAAGCAATACTCTTATTCATATAACCACAAAGAAACAATCCTACCTTTTAGACTCTCTGTCATATTCTTCCCCAATCCATATAAATGACTGAGCAGCCAGTAGAGCTGAAATATCAAGTTCTTGAACATCATGTGTAGATGCCAAAACAATTTCATTGCTGTTTGCCTATGCAGCACAAATACAAAATTTATACTAACTATAATTAAGATCTTTTATTACATTTCTTGTAGTATTTGAGGCTTACCTTGTTAACTGCAAATGCCATTATCATATCTGATTCTTTGTGAATGATTTTTGCTTTTCCTCCAGGGTAGCCAAGATCTGCTTCAACCTACAAAACATTTATAAAAAACTTCAATTAGCGTGAAAATCCATTTTGCAGCGGTACATTCAGAGTGCAAAAAAATCTATACAAAATTCATGCAAGAAAAGTTCAGTGGCCTTAGCATTGTTTCGGTAGCTAAACTTTAGACTTCTCATACTCTTTGGTGTTCTAGAAGCCAAAAGTGATATTTGAGTGTAAGAAACAGGAAGTTGTGTGTGCAACACTGTTTACAAGGTGCTCACTCATCCCAATTATCAGGACATCCGAAGTTAGTTCACGGATTAAAAGCCTGTCACACAGACTACACAGAACACACAGCTTCTGTTAGTCACATTAGAAAAGAAAAGCCAGTTCCACAGAACTTTTAAGAATGTGCTAGAGGTTTGGGAGAAGGGATACTACCTTGTTTTTGTGATCTTCTGCTACGCAGTTTTGTTTGACCTGCTCCACACGATCTTCTACAGACTACATAACATCACACAGTCACAAACACAAAACACATGCACAAACAAATATAAAAAAAGAATGAAACATTCCAAACTAGATTTTAAAGGCCACTCTGTCAGTAAATGATGACAAATGTATTTTTAACTTTTTATAAAAGGCACAGAAACTAAGACAGGAATCTAAACAAACTCACTTAAAATGTAATGCCTCCTAGATGAACACAAAATGTATGATATAGTAAATAAATGGAGGAGTAATACACACACAAACTCCATACTTACAGGAATTCTAAAAGATATTAAATCATATACTTATTTCCCATGATATTTATGCGTTGGCTTAAATTTTCAGTTAGAACATAGCAGTTGTAACCGGTACAATTTGTAAAGCCCCATATTATATATTACTATATAATATTACTTTTATATGTATATATTACTCATGCATATATACATATACACAAATGAATAGCACATTTAAATTTCTTTTTCAGTATGACACACCAAAAAAAAAAAAGAATATTCAAATTTCCTTGCTTCTTACTGTTATTGCAAATGTTCTGTTTATTAGGACAGTATTCAAATACATGAAGATGAGATGTCTTGTTTAAAAATATTTGGTTCAACTGATATCCCAATCAACAACATGACAGTCATGTTGATTTTGAAAAAAAATCCAAACAATGTTAAATGACAGAAACTGAAATGTCAATGAAAAATGGGAAGAAAAATTAAGTACTGAGGAGACTGAGGAGCAGTTATTACTGAGTTTTCTTTTTTTAAAAAAGTTACATCCTTTGTTTACCTCACTCTGCTTTCTTTTCTTTGTAAATATATATCTTATGAAAGTCTCCTGAAGAAGTTCTTGCTTCACAAGAAAATGCCAGAGCCTTTTTGCTGGAAGAGCTGAGTAATCCTTTGATCTGGATAAAGCAGAAGAAGGAAAGAAACACAAAATATCCTGAGTTGGAAGGAACCCACAAGGATCAGTGAAGTCCAACTCAAGCCCAAGAACTCCACTGTGTGTCCGAGAGTGTTGACCAAGCACTTCTGGAACTTTGTTGGTGGTGCTGTGCCCACCTCCCTGGGGAGCCTGTTCCACTTCAACCACCCTCTGGGTGAAGAACCTTTTTGGAATTACCAACCTAACCCCTCCTGACACAGCTTCAGGCCATTCCCTCGGCTCCTGTCACTGTCACCACAGAGCAGAGATCAGTGCCTGCCCCTCCTTTCCCCTCACGGGGAGGTTGTACCTGCAGTGAGGTCTCCCCTCAGTCTCCTCCAGGCTGAACAGACCAAGTGCCCTCAGCTGCTCCTCACGTGGCTTCACCTCCTGCACCATCTTCACTGCCCTCCTTGGGTGCTCTCTAATAGTTTTATATCCTTATCACATTGTGGTGCCCAAACTGCCCCAGGACTCGAGGTGAGGCTGCCCCAGAGCAGAGCAGAGTGGGACAATCCCCTCCCTTGCCTGGCTGGCCATGCTGGGCCTGATGCCCCCCAGGACACGTTTGGCCCTCCTGGCTGCCAGGGCACTGCTGAGTCATTTTGTGCTGTTGACTCAGTTGTATTTTAATATATTGAGAAAAGCAAGCTATTTTTGAGTTGAAAACAGTTCACTATCTGCATTTACAGACACCTCCAGGCATGACACTGCCAAAACACAGGAGGATTAGCCTTAAAAGGACCTTAGTACAACTGTCTTTCTCCTCCCCCAGACATCTGCAGGTATTATACAACTCTTTTGTTGCTGAGACAGGGTGAGAGGCAACTGCTACTGAAGGAATAGTAAAACAGGTTGAATAGGGTTTTCCCAGCAGCAGCCACTGCCCTCGATTCCTCCAGCCTCTGCTCTTTCCTCATTTTCCTTCCTTGCTGCAGCTGTGAAAGGTGCAGCAGAGCAAGTACAGGCTGCTGCAGGAGACAGGAGCTGCGTAAGAATGCACAAAGGGATGTGGGAAAAGGTTTCTGTAGAACATTGGCTACCAGACCTAAGAGCTAGACAACCTTGGTTTGGCTATTTAACATGAGGAGGAAATACTCTTTAGAATTTCTGTGATCAAAGAATGCATTTTTGCTAGGAACACAACACTTACTTGAATGGTGTGTTTTCAGGTTCAATCATTGCTTTATTGCGGAGAAGAGCAGGTCCTGCCCCCACACCGAGGTCACTGGGGTAAGTATTGATGTAGTTTGGTGGTGGGCCTTCAAACTGGTCCATTCTATCTTGAAGAATCTGCTCCCAGTGTTCTAAATTTTTTATTACAGCAATGCCCAGTGGAGATGTTACAGGCAGATCTAAATAGAAATATTAATAAAGTAAGGCTTAGAGAAAAAAAAAAATTAAGTTACAGTAAGCATAAAAACCCCATAATAACGTAACCTTCCAAAAAAAATCTTGAAAGGAAATGTAGATGTTGGCAATTGTAATAAATAAGGTATTTAATAATTTAAATTTTAAAGTTAGAATTAAAACCAAAGTCTGACAGAAAGCCACATACACAGAAAAATAAAATACAAAGCAGGATTTAGCGTACCAGTGAATTCCAGACCCGCAATGGGAAAGAAGTTCTTAATGTTGTGCAGAACTAATTTTACCATTGTCAGATGTAGAAGAGCCCAGCTGCATGAAAAGAATAAATTTAGTCGTGTTAAAAAAAAGTTAAGAGTTACCTACAGAGTATTTTTCTTCTTCAAGCAAATACAGGGGTTAGAAAAACTCTGTAGAAGGGTTCCAGTTAATCTGCACCTCATTCAAAAATGACATGCTTGAATCAGCAGTCTAAACCCTTATTTTAGAGCTGGCATTGTGGTACCTCATGTTGAGTCTTAAAAATGAGGATGGGTGTTTCTTATTTGTTTTCCACTCCCCAAAAAACTGCAAACCACACCACTTTGACTTCCTAATCCCTTTTGTTTTGGCTAGTAAATGGGGAACCGTTGCTGTGATGAGAATTTGTCACTTCCGTGGCCACAGATAAATTTGCCCACAGTATTAAAATTATTTGACTTACATTGGATGGTGCAGAAGATCCATAATTATTTTTAAATTTGGAAGCAAAGGTAAGCATATGACATAATTATTCTAAAATAGTGACAGCTTCTGCTGACCTGTAGGAATTGGCATCTGTGTGTTCCTGGATCTGCACATCAGAGAGGAAAGCGTCGTCCTCTTCCTCATCACTGTGAATGCTTTCATCAGAGTCGTAAATAACACCACTGTCTGACAAAGGGAGAAAGGGCTGCAATGCAAAGTAAAAGTCTGCTATAAACACAATATTCTCACCTCTTCATGTTCTCTTGCTTCACTGATGACTCTCATAGAGTTTAAATAACAGTAATTTAAGCTATGAATCAATTTCCCTAAAGTACAAGTAATTAGCAAGGGGAAAAGCATTAATCACTATTATTGACAGGAGGCATGTTTTGAAAGTGAATAATAGACTTGCAGGCTCTTCATCTTTTATCATGAGGATAATATTCTGCATCTTACTACTAAGAGCACTCAAAATTTTCACTTTATTTTTGTCCTTTAAAAATTAACAGAAGAAACAAGCTTTTATGAACTGCAAGTTGCATTTTCCATGTTAAATTACCTTTGCCATAAAATAGTCCCACATGCTGAGTTCTGGAGGAATAAACTTTTCTTTGTAAGAGGGTCTTTCTGCAGGTACAGGTGGTGGCACGTTGCTGTCTTTTACTGGTCTTCCTGGCACCAGCATTCTCATGTTAAACCGACGGCGGTGTTTATCCATCTCTTCTGATGGAAGAGGAGGTGCTAAATTCAGGTAATTCAAAAAGCTGATATTAATAGTGCATCTTTAAAATGTCTGTGTTTTATAAATGAAGCAACTAACAACCACTGTTACTGGTACTAATTTCTACTGATTTAGAATCAAAGCCAGCCTAAATAAAGTAAGTGTAATCACAAGAAAGTGCAATATATTAAATAAATTTAATAACTGTGGCATTTAGACATTGGATATGTTATGAAAAACACATTTTACTTTACATTTAGATACTGGATTAAGTTCTCAGGAGATGCAGCTTTTAAAAAGTATTTTAGCTGAAAATTTCTCAAGGAATAAATAAACACAGAAGCTTTGTTGAGAAATAAAGTGATACGTAAAATATCACTCAACAGTGAGCTGCACAAGTAGCAGTTACTCAAATATAAGCCAAGGAATTCTTAGGGTAGCGAAGAAAATCTGAATAGAAAGGCAGGCTTTTTGAGAACTTAGGTCTACTTTAAAGAGTTATGACTTAAAATGCCTTAATAGTAATCAAAATATTAATGTGGAATTTGTTTTTCAAAGTGTTATTGGCCAGGTCACACTGAAGATCACACTTACTTTACAACAAGGGAGCTAGGTATTTAAAAACTATTCTTTTCATCCAAAAAAGCCACTACCAACACTCATCTACACTGCAAGTCTTTACAAACCTTCGTTACCATCCTCTGAAACATCAGAAGCTGTAGCAGCTTGAAGGTTAAAGGAAAACAGAATACATCTCAAATGAACATGACTTACATAGGTTATTCATATTGTCACCTTATGATAGAGACTGCCCTAAATGAGTTTAAGTTATTCCTTGAATGACAAATACCTGTTGTGCATACTTGTAATGGTGCAGTGCCTTATCACTCTTTTGTTTTATATTCTGGAGAGGGAATAAAGCCTATTGGTGATATAAAAGTCTGTGGGATGTGATTTTTGGTACTGCTGAATTTTATCAGAAATGGTTGTATCTGTCTTTGTCTTCAGAGTCTGAGTTCAATCGCCACTTTTGCTTTTCCTCATGCAGCTTATTAACACTTGCTCATCTGTCTCTGTAAAAACCCTGGGTTTATTTGGAGTTTACATATGCACGAGCTGTTTTTCTGCCAGACAAAGTTGGTATTTCTTCTCTGTGGCCTTGTGCTAGGTGAAATCCTACCTTGCAATAGAAACTGATTTCAGAAATACTGTTCCCAGGTTACTGCAGTCATTAAATAACAACACTCATCTCACATACCAAAACCCACAGGTATTAACACTCACTTCTATCACCTGGATTTTTAAATGGCTGAAAGTTCTGAAAAATGTTATAAGCAAGCACCTAATATTCCTATTATTAATATAATAACTTGTATTAACTTAAATTATAAAATGTTATAAGCAAGCACCCAATATTTCTATTATTAATATAATAACTTGTATTAACTTAAATTATAAAATGTTATAAGCAAGCACCTAATATTCCTATTATTAATATAATAACTTGTATTAACTTAAATTATAAAATGTTATAAGCAAGCACCCAATATTTCTATTATTAATATAATAACTTGTATTAACTTAAAATATACAATGTTATAAGCGAGCACCTAATATTCCTATTATTAATATAACAACTTATATTAACTTAAATTATAAATTACATAAAAGTAAGCAGCTAGTATTCCTATTATTAATATAACTTATATTAACTTAAATTATAAAATGTTATAAGTGAGCACCTAATATTCCTATTAATAATATAATAACTTGTATTAACAAATTATAAAATGTTATAAGCAAGCACCTAATATTCCTATAATATCTTATATTAACTTAAATTATAACTTACATATAAGTAAGCACCTAGTATTCCTATTACTAATATAACTTATATTAACTTGAATTATAAAGTATATATAAGTAAGCACCTAATATTCCTATTATTAATATAATAACTTGTATTAACTTAAATTATAAATTACATACATAATAACTTGCATATGTATATATATTATAATATATAATAATACACACACAGTTTTTATGGCAAATTCAAAACGTGCTGGGTGCCGTGACAGAGGACAACTGCAAGGCTATCATTTGTTTCTGCTTTCCTAGCTAACAGAACCATTTTCTCGCCGGAATTTCTAAATCCTGCTGGCTTGGCTTTGCTCCGTGAAAGGCAGGACGCTGCTGCTGGCTCCCCAGAAGGCGCGAAAGCCCCAGCAGGGGTGTGAGCTCTGCAAGCGCCGTACCTGGGATGTTTTCCGACTGCCGCCGCGGCTTCACCAGCAGCTTCGCGCCCCCGCCGAAGACGGCGGCCCACATGCGGCCGTTGAGCGGGTGCGCTGCCAGCCGGAACAGCTCGTTGCACGAGTTGGTGGCCAGGGCGTGGATCAGCAGGCTCAGGTACACGGCCACCACGGCTTCGCACAGCAGGATGTTCAGCTTGGGCTGGTCTTCGTCCTGAGCTGAGCTCAGGAGGTTGATGAGTGAACTCACGCCTGCAAAGAGGAAAAATCACGGGATTAAACGAGTAGGAGGACAAATGGAGAAAAAGAAAATGTTTTGCCTCTATGCTTTATGGCAAACGCTAGTAGCCACATGATGCTTTAATTCAGACAAAACACATTATTAACAGTTTTCTTAAAATCATCATAAGATCAAAATTACAAAAAGCCTTCTTGGGTCTGGGACTTCTGCATTGAACTTCTCTGCAAATACTGAGGGCAGTTCAGCATGCCTATGCAATTCCTGCACCAGTTCCACAGTTTATGCTTGTACACCAGAACTGGCTGCTTCGGTAGCTACACCAAGTACAGCATACATGTAGGACTGTGGAGACAATCAGTAGAAGCAGCATTGCTAGGGGGTTAGGCAGACTAGAGGAAAACGTTTTGGGATGACAAATTGTCATTAAGTTTATCCTAAAGATCACGGTCTCTTCTTCAAGCAAGATGTTTGCCATGTAGAAGTTTAATTTTATTTGTTTCGACACGTGAAAAAGTGAAAGGCTGTTACTGTTTTGAGAACTAAGTTAGAAACATCTATCATTGATTATCCACTATTTCATCCCTCACACAGGACAGGGAAATAATTCTGGCACATGGAGCTGGTCCAGTGGAGCTACAAGTAACCTTATTTTAGTCTCACCAGGCCACTGAGCAGGAGATGAGTTTGGAGTTGCGTGCTCTTCAATGCTTTCTGTCCTCAGTCTGCGTCGGTCGCTCAGAAGCAGTCCTTGATAAACCATCCCAGTAAACTGATTTGCTTCTGTTTGACTGCTACATACAAACAAATTTTTTTCTGATGAGAAAGTGAGTGTCCCAAGTGAGTGACATCATATTTTCCTACTGTTTATTGAAAAACCCTGAATGGTTGGTGTTATTTTTTCTGTGTAAAATTGACGGGGCATATCAAAGTTAGCAATGTGTAATGTGTATCTTTACCCATCCACAAACATTTAATCCCTTTTCAAGTCACATGCAGGAAGAATTTCCATTTAGGATACACAAAGCATACTGCAAATGTGGGACTGTATGAAAACTTCCCTCTTTACCTGTAGCTGTGGCTGTCACACAGTGCTTGATAAATGGATGCAGAAAGTGAAGCTGCTAAAGAATGAAGTGTGTACACCTAAAATAAAGACAACCAATAAGCTACAGGTTTTATAGAAAAGGGGAATAAAATACATTTCTTTCTAAAGAACATTGGAAATGTGTTCTGCAGGACTGTCCTAGTTTTAAACCAAGTGCAAGAAATAGTAACTGAATGTTACTTAAAGTTTACAGTACAGTGCTTAGAAAACCACAACTGTTTGTTCAAGATAATTTGATGGCAGTCAACACCTTCTAATATTGTGTCAAGATAATTGACTTGATTCTAATACAGAACAGCCACAGTAAATGAGCACACCGAAGCAGTGATTAACCACGTCCTGTTATGATAATGAATTTAATGGAATGGTTCCTGGAAATTGTACTTTATAACACTGCAGTTCAGTGCAGTAATAGCTACTCAATATGCATAAAACACAAAAAGTTTATGCAGTCATTATATAATAGTTTTATCTAAAATCTCTTTTTTTTACCTCAGTTATGTGCTTATAAATTCCATTAGTCTCCAGGAGTAACAAAATACCTGGTTCTGCCTCACAATGCAACAAAAACAGTCCAGTTCTCAGAAAGAGGAAATGCAAGGATTTCTTGGAAAGTTCCGTGAAATTCGCAGTGTGAAGAAAATGGTACTTTCAAACTGTTAAAAAAGCAAACTTCCTTAAACCCACCCTGTGCTCATTCCTATCTTTTCCTACTATCTCTCCATTTCATCAGACATCAGGCCTTAGATTAAAGTGATGAATTACCTTGACATCTTCAATATTAGGATGTGGTGGCGACTTCATCTGCACAATCGTGTAAAGTATATCATGGATGTGGTTGTTGAGGTACAGCACAGGATTAGCTATCACAGTTTTTGTGGATGCTATGCTTGCAGAAAGCAATGGCAGTGTTGTGGGTAAAGGAAGAGGAGACTGAAGTTGCTTTACAGTAGTTTCCTGTTTAAAAGAAAAGATTGTATTTAAAATTATTGCTTTGAGAAAAAGAATTTAAAAATAGAGATAATTTTACATCTTGAATATATTTCCCAGGTTATTTATCCTCTTTCACTACTGTCTCCTCAGTACAGACAAGATTTTACTGTCTAAAGCAAGTTATTATTTTTTATAATAATAAGGTTCAGACCCCACAGCCAAGTTTGCTGGAGCATGTTTTGGTTTTGTGCAGGAAGAATATTTTCACGTAGTTCACTAGGGAAGTGTGGAGATGGTCTATTAAGAAACACTAACTAAAAGGGTACTGCAGTAGCACGAGTTGATACAACAGTCACTGGTCTGAGTTTAGTAACAAAGTCAAATTTGTACTCATCTGAGTTTCTCAAGGGGAAATAAACAGAACTTTTCAAAATTTTTAAATGTACATTCTAAGCCAAGTACCACCAAAACAGCTGCCTGTTGCCTCTATTTGAAATAGGAGAAATCTAGGACTAGAGCATGTTAAAAGACTTGCCCAGTATCAGATTATCTGCTGTAGCCCAGTGTAGTAATTAACATTTGCTGTAATCTGTAATACTGTATCTCTTTTCGTATGAAATGTAGAAAATGCCCTAAGAGAGTAAAAGACAAGAGTACCCTGTCTGACTTAATGTTATTTGTTGAGCCTTGAAGCTAAGACCCCATTCCTTGTAGAGGTCTAGGAATGAGATTTTGTTTTATTTCAGTAACTGTGAATTTAATTTATTACATGGGTACCTAGAATATTGTGACCAAAATTACGTCATAGTAACACACACACAATGCTGCAGCTATAACATAAACAGCAACATTTCTATTCCATAATCATAAGTAGCCTGATCCTCAGTGTCACATAGCAGACTCTTCAGAACCAAATAATCCCTAATGGGAAAAGCAGCACACTTAAATACCAAGTTCTTTCTCCAAGAACATGAACATGACTGTGACCATTAGACTTGCAGAACACCAGCAGCATCTATCTAGGCACAAACTCCTGCATCTGACATAACTGACATCACATTCATCGACAGAAACGAGCTGAACTTGCTTTACCTGCTGTGACTCCTGCAGCAAGAACTTCAGCTCCATTCTCACAGATGCTAAACCTCCGCCTTGTGCCCCGTGAAGACTACAATAACTGAGGAAAACTCTGAGGAGAGCTTGGTTCTTCTGCAGCCACCACTTCCTCCTTTCGGCGTGCTCTCGCTTCGCCTGTAACCTCCGCCTTTCGATCTGGTGCCGCTCGTAGGAGCCGATGTCCGGCTTATCCACGATGTCTTCGGGGTCAAGCAGATCCCCGTTCACTTTGGTATATGTTTTACAGTAGTCTTTGTCCCCTGCCTCGTGGTTGCATATTTCATGCATAGCAGCAATCTCCTTCTCCAGCCAGTTGTACAGCTGAAATCTGAGCTTCCCTCCATCCACTTCATAACCTGTAGCCAAAGTCCTCAGCTCGGTCATGAGGATTTTCAAACAGGCTCTGAACTTCAGTTGCTCAGCGATAACATCAACCTCAGTGTCTCCTGCCTCAGAAACCTCCCCACGTGGTGTTTGAGCCATGCTGGTGTCTGAGGTCCTCTCATCTTCGCTCTTAGAATCAGACTTCTTCATCATTATCCCAACATCCTTGTCTTCTTCATCTGACCCATTTTTGTCTTCCCCCCAATCAAGAGTAAGAGGCTCATCATCAAATTTTACTGCTGGTTGACTCCAGTCAAATTGTGCTGAAGATTCAGCAGTACTCTCCAAAGCAAAGGACGTTGAAATGGGTTTTGACCAGTCTATATCACCACTTCCAACACCATCCTGTAGGGCTTTGGAATCTGAAACATCAGCCTGGATCGAAGGACTGGATGAATCTTTTTCTCCAGCTACAGTAGACTTTTTTCCTATTTTTGGAATTTTGGAAAGGACTTCAAGAGCTAGTACAGGGCAGCCCACTTTAAAATGAGCATTTGCAGTTGTGAAGAATAATTTTCTTTCGATAAGATTAATTTTATCAACAAAGCTTTTCTCAGTTTTTAGACCTAAGGTGGCCAGAGTCCCTTCTGGTGAGCTGAAGTATCTTCGGATGAGCAAAGGGTGGGTCCGAAGATAGTTGTAAAAACTGAACACCACAGGATTGCAGGATTTGACAATAACTGAGGAATGAAACAGATACAACATGTATTGAAAATGCCTTTTAGACAGTATTATTCTGTTTTGCAGTTATTTCCTGCATTAGAGATTTATCAAAACACAAAAACAAAGACAATTTTGGGTCTAGTTACCAAAATAAAATGAAAGAATTAGTTGTTCCCCACAAAAAGAATAAAGGTATGAGCTGGATGAGTAGAAAGATACCAAATTCTCTCATTTGCCTCGCAGTTGCATTGCAGTCAGCTAAGGTAAAAAGCAGCTGAGATGATCATCCAGGTAGAGATTTCCCCAAGGAAAGTCCCATAGGGAATATGAAACCTATGTAGCCACCTGTCACATAACATTAATCTTGAAGAGACGGGATAGGAAATCCTGCTACAATACTGCTAATTCCTGGAGGCAAGAGTGAGGATCTAAGTCCACTGGAAAAAAGACCAACCAGCACTCACTACTAGAGGAGTATTGTAAGGAAGTGCCAAACAAAGACAACTCTCCTGAGCTTAGCTGAGAGCAGGAACTGAATTTGGTCTTAGAGGTTTGGAGGCAACCCTGGGAAAAAATTGGAAATAGATACTTGTATTGTTTTGAAGCATTTCTCCCCCTCTTCTTTTTCCTAATAAGTTTGGCCCATAGGATCAATATTTTTTCCTTACCTGGGTTTTCATCATCATCTTTAGGTGTTTGTTCCAGTAAGGTATCCAATGCTCGTGTGTAATCTTTCATTATCCAGTAAGCAATGCTTCTCAGAAATGGATCAGAATGCAACTTAGTACAGCTGAACCCAGTTCCATCCTTCTGGCAGCCCAAAATCTTTTCATAGAGAATGGAGGTGTACGTGACAGAGGTTTCAAACTCTGATTCGTACAAACGAGCAATGACCATAGCCAACTGGATGTCTTCCATTTTCTCAAGGCACACCTAGATAAGCAGTGGGGAAAGGTTGTTTTATGAGGGAAAGGGAGCTCTATAAAATAAAATGCATAGCAGTACATGTTTACAGAACTGATAATTTTTTTCTCATCATATCTGTTCTTTGAAGTATAAATTAATTTTTATTTTAGTCAAAAATGTGGTAAGCGATATATATGCAAGTCACATTTTCTTCTGCTTGGAAAGAGGTGTACTTTTCTCTATTTTAGGGATTTTAATATGCATAGCAGCACATAGCATTAAAAAATTAATATGGCAGAAGATAAAGATGTCTCTTTTTATTCTATCTAGTAGAATAATTGCACCCTCCAACTTTAATGTTATTACATCACTGGTAAGGTATTTTCCACACCATCATGTGCAGAATTACATCTCTGAGGAAAATACATTTTCAAGTGAAGGCAAACATACTGTAAATAAACAGGCAGGACTACTAAAGGTTCTCTGACTCCCATCCTCTCCTGAATGATACTGCTTAGCTTATGATCCTGCTCACAGCTCCCACCTCTTGTGGCAAGCAGCATCATAGCTCCACTAAGAAGGGATCCCAGGGCTGCTTCAGAAGAGAACTCTTGACTTCTTTGTTTTACTTAATGTTGTATCAATAGGTCAGGCAGAATAGCTGGAGGCTGAACAGAGTGCTACAACTTAACTGTGCTGTTCAGAGTTTAGCCAGAAGGGTCACAGCTGGTACTCCCAAGAGTGCTTCCACTGAGGAATGGTATATCTGAACAATTATTCTGGCCTCCAAATCAGCTTCCAAGTTCCTTTTCACAGCAGTGTGGAGGTAAATGGTATGTCTGCAGGGCACAAGAGGGTCCTGTGTGGACATACCATCCCATTTGTGCTGCCACAATGGGTGAAAACTCCATCAGAGAACAGCTTGTGAGGATGCAGTAACACAGGTCAAATTAGAAACTGAAACTTAATTTCTCAAAAGTGGATACCTCGATGGCATCTTTTAGTGAACCTGCTAGCAAGAAAAATGCAGCTGACTGCTCGAAACGTTGTTTTCCCAACAAAGCAAAAGCATTTTTTAAAGCAGCTTTACGCCATCGGTCTTCATTGAAGTTGTGGCTGAAAAAGGCAGTCATCTTTTCATCGTGCTGGGACCTGCAGAGAGAAGTGCAATGTATGGAGTTATTTATGATGTAACCTTAGCATACAGTCACTTGAACAACGTTACTTGAAATAAAACTACTCTTGAAGGAGTTCTGCTTTGCATTCCTGGTTCAATTAAGATTTAATCAAACTTAAAGTTAGCAGAACTCACCTAAACAGACCCCACACCACTGCCTTTTTCTTCATAGCAAGGTAAAAAAGTGCAGCATCTAAGGCATCATTGTTCCTCTGGAACGAAGCTTTTGCAACCTGTAGTGAACAAAGCCTACTATTATCAATGAAAATATAAAAGCTGCTTTTAGCTAAATAACCTGTGCTCTTTGTCACAGAGGATGGCCAGGTAGGCTGTATTATCTCTACAAAGCAGCAAAGTAATTTCTGTGAGGATGTTTTATTCCTATTTAACAGAGCTCTACACTGTAAATGCTTTTAACAGTCAGAAAAACAGCACCATTGCAGATAGCAACCCCTCCCAAGCACAGTGGGACATTAGGAATGTGCAAATAAAAATATTTTCTTTAAAACTGTTACAGTAACTCATAGTATTAGGTGAAATTCCTCTGGCAATCCGTTATTTAAAGCTATAACCTTTAATTCTTAAGCTAATAACAGTATTTCTTGAATGAACACTGTTTGGGTTTTATACAGGACTCTGATGTAATTGCATCTGATTTGGAGCACGAGGATAATGGTTCTGCTCCCGGATTCTTTGATTAAACTGTTTTAAAAATGTATTTTTATATTAGATGACTTGGATACTAAATTTAGTACAGTAGGCACACCTAACAGCACGGAGCTAGAATCTTTAACCAGTAAAAAGTTACCTTCTCGATGCACCTTCGGAGAGTGTTGATATTCCTGACCCACCAACCAATGCCCATAGCTCTCAGCTCAGACCACTGTGGGTCTCCCTTCTGGATAGCAGGAATCATATTGATCAGCTCCTCCTCAGCCTCAGAATGGAAGGCCCATGCAAAATGGCAAGTTGACAGGCCTAAACAGTAACATAAACCAACACAACTCAGAAGACTCAGAGTTGTTAATAAGGAAATGGAATATGTCAGGGATGCAAAGTGGGATCTCCAGCCCAAGAGCTGGGTGCATCTGAGAGAGACCAATTCCCTCAGCAGGAAGTAGAGCTGTTAAAGGAACAGCTGAATGATCTTTTTGCTTGTTACAGAGGTCCTCTCCTCAGTACTTTCATCATTTTCCAGTACCCCATTCATTAATGTACAAGAATTATATGTTGAAAAAATGAAGGTAAAATACTGTTATCACAGAAGCAGACCCATTCTGGGTCAGAAACCTTTCTCTCTGCTCTTTAGGTGATAGCTTCTTTTCTTTTTAGTATTTCACAACCACATTTATGCAGATTGAGCAAAAAAAAAAAAACCTGCTGTGATGAAAATAATGAAATATTCTTTAAGGTAAGTAAATCCATGTGCATGTAAGGAGATTTCTTAATTCTCCCAGCAGAAACAATGATTTACATATATCATCTGTGTTTTATCTGTTTGGGGAATTTATTCATGCCTCAAACTGGATAGGTCAGAATCTTCTGAGCTATACCGTTTTTGCTATTTACAGTGCACACAGGGAAGCCTACACCAAGCCTTTGCAAGATAATGGCCTTAATGGAACAGCAAATGAACAGGCAGCTGATGGAAACCTGACATGACAAATGACAGGTGAGCAGAGCCCGCGGAGGGTACCTTGGTGAAGCAGCTGGACGCGGTAGAGCGGCGGCAGCGATGTCAGCAGGCAGGTGTGCAGGCGCATGGCCAGCAAGTACCGCAGGCCACACTCGTCCAACGTGTCCCTTCCTGTGCAACGCAAAATACACTTTGGAACGTGCAGCTGACTACAGCAGACATTTACACGAGTTATCATGCACAGTGTGTGAGGAATGGATGTTTCTAAGCCTGCTGAGAACCTGAACTACAAGTTATTTATTACGTATGAACTACAAGTAGATACTTACTTGTATTTGTTTTTCTTTCTTACTGTATCTAACCTGAATAACTGGTGCTGGCTTTCAGCTTTGTTATCCCAAAACACCCAAGGACTAAGTTTACCTTTGCTGAGAAGAACAAGAATGTCAATTCAATAATAAGTCAGTTACTAACCTGAGTAATTCTTATCTCTGTTCTCATCTAGTTCAGTGCTTGTCGTGGCCACAGTGTCTGCCAAAGCTACAAGGAACATCTGCTCCAGTCGAGTGAGGCCTGGCAGACTTGAGTGCATCAGGTGGCTTGAAAGGACACTGGCGTGTTCCCGGCCAAAGTAAGTTGGCCCATACTGTGACAGATTAATAACTTTGGATTTACTCTCCCTCTTTTCAGGCTCAAAATCCATAAAGTCTTCAGTTGTAACAGGTTGAATCTGGAACAGATCCGAGTACTGGTCCTCTGTTTTTCTCTTCGCATGGTCTTCAGAGCCCTGAGGTATTTTAGAAGTTTCTTCAGAAACATAGGTGGCATCCTGATCTGCAGCAAGCAGGGCATAGAGCGGCAGAGGGGGAATGGAGTCTATCTCTGTGTAGTCCCGGGTACCATCTTTCCCTGCAGTGATGGTGTCCTTGGCAGTACTGCCACTCACGCTGATGGTGCGAGAAAGGTGGCGTTTAGGACCAGTCCCTTCTCCAGCCTCTGTGTCTTTGACTATTGCAACTTCTCCTGCAATGCATTTAACTAAATGCGACAGAATGGCTTTGGCTCGGCGAACTTTACCCAGGTCCATCAGTTCTAATAACTGGGTTGGATGATACTGGGGTAGAGTAGGTGAAAGAACATGAGCAGCTTCAAAGAGGCCCCCATCCTGAATTACAGTTGGAGTGCCAAAAACATCATCCACAATACCTGCCCCATCAATTACACTGGTCTTCTTCACTACTGCGCTTGTTTTAAACGGATCCTGTGTTGTTGAGTCTTCAGCAGTAAAAACATCACTCTCTCCATTTCCAAACTTGACTGCGTGTTTCCACTGGGCATAAACGTGCATTTCGCAGTCCATTCCCACCACCAGTATTCCATCTCTCACCCAGGACAGAGAGACAGGCAGGGAAGGAGTGCCATCCACGGATGATACCAAATCAATGGACCTCAGCAGCACCCACTTTGACTTTACACCTTGTTTTATGCTCCCTCCTAGAGGCAAGGTGATGACAGCCACTCCCTCTTTGCTGCTGGTTTGATCTGTCACAATCCCCGAAAGCCTTCCGTACATGAAGATGTTGGCACCCACTCCAACTGTCAGTATATGTGAGCCATCTTCTTTTGAAACCCAGTCCAAATGCACCAAATGCTTGATACTGGGCACCAGGTACTTGTCTTTATTCAAAAAGCCATCCGACTTGCTGTAAACAAATAAATTACTATCCACGCTGACCCTCGAGTCAAGTACACTTCCAACCTTAACTAAATCATCCAGATGAATTGTCTGTTCTAAAACCCACTCTGATCCTCCAGTAGACTCACATTCAAGTATACAAACGTGCATGGAAAATTCTTTGGAAACAAACCCATTATGCTGTATGGGCTGTTTGTACGCTACTGCAAGACGTCCTGTGTAAGAACAGCTAACAGCAACTGGCCTTCCTACTATGCTCACTGTACTGCTGTTGTCTTCCCCCTCATCGTTCATGAGAGGCCATTTTCTCCAGTGGTACGTTTCCTTCTCCTCAGTTTTGCTGCTCAGGTCTGTCTCCACAGTGCATCTCCAGAACCGCACTCTGTTGTCCGAACAGGACGTCACTATCAAATAAGGAGCGAGGCACACCGGGTATATCGATGAGGAACTCAAGTGACCTGGAGTCAGAACAAACATATTTACTTTTAGTAATAGGTAGTAGAATGCCCATATGATTAAGGCAGACGTAACACTGCCCACCTACTGCTAGAGAACTTTACAACCTGCTGTTATTTTTTTAATTTGGAGTTGGATAAGGGCAAATAATATTAGGGCTGGTAACAGTCTTGCAGCTTGAACATTACCCATCATCTGCATTTCTGGTCACTATTCAAGGAAGATAAACTGGAACTGAACTAATTCAGAGAAGGGCTGTTAGTATGATGAGAGGAATTCAAAGCCTTATTGAGATGAGATTAAGGAAGTTAAGATTAGGCTCATATAGCCTACCAAAAGGAAATCTAAGAGGGAAAGGGAAAAAAATAACAGGAGAGACAGAAAGACAACCAGAAGAAGGTGTAAGTGCATGAGGTAAAAACCCCACTATATACCAAACACAGTAATGCTGACAAATGAGCAAGTGTGTATACACTGTTCATTAATAAATTAAGACTAAAAGTTACATTTCCAACTATTAGAGGAGTAGGTTTCAGGAACAGCTTTCCTGTGGGGACTCAGTATATTTATGGAAGAGTAATACAACATGGGCATGATGATTTGAAAGCACCTTTTCAGTCCTGTGTTTCCTGTATCAGTAAATCAGAATCTTACAGGCTGGGGAGATACAATCCTATGGACTAGGAGATAAATCAGTGGACCAACTGTATAGAAAAAAATGTTAAAGTTACCTGCTGAAGGAGTTGCTCTTACTACTTCTACACCAACGGGAAGATCCAGGGGTTGGCTATACACAAGTCTGGAGCTCAGAATGAGTTTACTAGCAGTCTGAAGGTTAGCAATTGATGAAGATCGTGGAATGGGACTTATGCCAGGTGATACATCTGGAGAAGAATCCACAGTCCTCTGCTCAGGTACACTGAGCTTATTATCTACTGAAGACGCTTCAGTTGGTTTTGCTATATAAAAAAAATTGGCAACAGTGTTAAAATATTGTTTATAAGAACAAGGTATGAATATCTGATAATCAAATTTATTTGTTTTTACAAGAGCTCAAGTTGCACAGAAAATAATTATATGATGTGCGCAGGCTGTGTCAGTTTTATTGCATGCTGTGACTATTCATTTAGGACATCCATAACATTCTGAAATACTGATAGTTTGAAATAAAGAAGCCACTGCTTAAGTACATTATTCACTCTGTCAACACATTTTTATATTGTTATTGGTATAGAGTGCAATCAGTGTTTGTAAGGAATTTTACTGCTTCTCTTGCATTGATTTATTATTGTGAAGATTCTTGATTTTTAGGCTTCTGCTTGACAAAGGTGACAAATATATAAATATTGTTATATAAATATATAAATTGTTATATATATTTATATATTGTTATATAAAACAATTTGTTTTATAATAAACCACCAAAATTTGTTTTATCTTAAGTAATATGATAGAAATGTCTCTCTCTAAGAAAATTACACTCACTCACCTAAACAGGCTTGCACAGATTTGAGATGAAGATGCCACATTTGAAGAACAGAACAGCCACTACTATCTTTTTCAATTACTACCAGGAAGAACTTCTCTGAGAAAGGTGGTGGACGATACCCTGTAATTTAAATATATTACATATATAACATATAAACATATTTATTCATATAGGGTCACGAAATTTATATTCAACCTAAATAATTTTTCCATTACAAAAGATTCTCTAAAAGTTACTGACAATAGAACCGCTGTTTTCATCTTTGAAATAAATTGTTAGATTATAAAACAAAATATTGAAACAGTACCATTAGTAGCATGCTTTAATTGACATTTCGTTTGCTCACGACAACAGAAGAATTACAAAATAGATACCGACTTAGAGAAAATCTGAATATTAATGGCAAATCTAATTTATTTGATATTTGCCTTCCCATTCAGTTTGAACTATTTTGCCAGATTATAAAGACTCTTCTAACTGCCTGCTTTCTTCCTTTTCCTTTTGAAGTCAACTACAAAATTCCCCAGTGACTTTCCATTGTATTAACTTGAAAGCCAGATGTAGTGACATCATCACCTGGAACCACCTATTGATGCAGAAAATGTGCTTCTGTTTTGTTCACATTTAGATATATAACACAAGCACTTTGAAAAACGTACTCTGTCATTGGAGTTGTTTCACCCTAAGCAATTAGAATGTCTTTGTTTAACACCACTTAGCAACAATTCATATGAGCAATACCTAACAGCCATTTCACTGAATTCTACAGATTCTCATTTGAAAGTAAATTACCACATGCCAGCTAGACTTTAGTATTCCTTAAGAACATTTTTTGGTACCTATTTAATTCATATTAGTTATATATTAGTTATAGTCTATGCTATACCTTGCGATGGCTGGAAAAATATCTCCGTTTCCTTCCCTTCCACATCTTCTTTAAGTGGTTTGTATCCCAAAATGAAGTCTTCTTGGAAGACATGAAGCAATTGTGTGTTTGAGCCACACTGAAACATTGAGCAATCGTTATGCCTCCAGAACAGTACAGCAAAATTTGGTACTAATGCAATTACTTCCGCTGTGCAATCCAGCTACCAATGAGGAACACTTCCTTTTATAAAGTTTAAAATTATCATCAGAAACCCCAGATATTTTCCTTTCATATTAAGAACAGCATGTTCTAGAACTCATCATTTGTATATTGAAAGAATTTCACCGAGGTCTACCAGGATAGACAAATTTGGTAATAACACTTTTGCTGCAGTTATTGACAGATGAATTCGTATCTGATTAATTTTTATTTCTTTGGTGTCAAATAAATGACAGCAGCAAAAACTCTCAGACTTTTATCCCTCTTCAGAGGGAAGACATGTCTGCAGTGAATTGCTTGGGAAATGTAAAAAAGGGAACAAATCACAGATTTTCCTTCTCTCAGATATCTTAACATCTGTCTTTTCTGACAGCAACATATTTCTTTGCAGTAACTCTACCTTGCTATAGAGAAGGCTGCTCATGGTGAAATCCTTCCCTGCTGGCAAGGAAAAATATGTCCCCCAAGTAACAGTGATGGCAAAGCTTTCATGCTGCAAAACACCTTTTTGTCCAGAGAAACAAGGTAAGACACTATCCCTTGTACTCATTTATAAAAATTCTAGGAAAATGTTCTGTAAATCTGAAGTTAAATTTGAAGATTCTATGCTATTTCCAATTAAAAACCATGGAAATTTATTGACAATAGAGAAATACTTATTTCTACATGTCAAACCCCCACAGTTTTCTAATTAAGAATGGTGAAACTCGCTGTTTTCACAGGCTGCTAATAGAAAACAGCACTGGAACATGTATGATCAAAATAACTGAGTAAGAACAAGGTTTAATTATCCTACCTGCTCATTGATTGACAAGTACAGCTGTGTTAATTAATAGATATAAATTTTTTTTACAACACAGACACAAAAACCTTCGAGTCGTACCTGGCTATCATTCTTACCAGTTAGATCTACTTGTTAGGTTTGGGCTCCTAATGTCATTTTTGTTTGGTTGGGTCTGAAGTTTGTAATTTTCTTCCTTTAAGTTATGATACCTCGGAAACCATTCTTTAGTAAAGTTTTGTTTTCATCAAGAGTTATGTTTAGAAAATATAGCTATACTCAAAAAATGAGCTTTGAGCTCTTAGCAGCTAACAGAAAGTTGGCTTAGTGAAATGCTCAAGGTATCTCAATATTCACAAAAATTCAAGACAGTCATTGTCACCACAGAGAAATGTCAATCTCTTTTCAACAGATTAGGCTAATTAACAAAGTTATTAAACACCTTTCTTTATGTGATACCCTTAGAGAGTTAACCATTTATTTACTTTGTTAGTTATTGCATCGAGCTCAATGATACATCCTGGTCGAGCAGTAGATTGTTGGCTCACAATATTAAACACCTCCCCAATCAGTTTCTGAAACAGAGAAAAATGAGTAGAATTAGTATATTTTTCCTTTGGACAGAAGAAAATTGCAGTTGCTTATGATAAACTGATGCTTCAATTTTTCTTGTTGGCACAAAGCGTAACAGAGTTCTTGCAGTTGTCACTTTGGCACTCATGAATAATGTGTTTATCAACCCATGTGCACTGGTGTGAGTCAGCAGCTCTTCATGGCGATGATACACCAGTTTTTATGGAATCTAAATATTGCCAACTTAAAGATTTATCCTTGCATAACACCACAAAAGGTATCTGTGCAATGAGCAACAATATACAGCTTCACTTCTTTTTCAAGCTGCAGGTTTTGTCACAATATGTAGGAAAACCATCAGTACAGTCTCTATATAAGCTGAAAGCTCTATTGATTTCCTCTGGAATGTTCCAGTCATTGCTCCTAGAACAGATTCCTCAGACTGATCTGAATACTGACAGGCCCTGTCTTGCAGGATGGTTTATAAAATAACACAAGACCGGGAAAAAAGGAAAGATGTGTTTCTTTATACAGTAACAGTAGAAGGTCAGGCTTTACTTTCCTTTAACGTCAGAGAAATGAAAGATAAAAACAATGAAAAAATTCGTTATTAGGAAAACAAAAGCTAATCAGACCCATAGCTGGTTCCCTCATATCCCAGCATCTCTGCCCTTCCTCATACATAGATGTAACTTAGGTGGATACACCTCAGCCCTGCTCTTCTGTTTTCATCTTCCCTCTTAGCTCTTGACTCCCCTCAGATGAGAGGACAAACTAAGAAATCCCATTTTTCCTCTTCCCACCTGCCACAGATTGGGGAAACTTGTATGGGAAATTTTGGTTCAGTGCAGTACTTTTAGTAATAACAGCTGCATTTTTTCTGCTAATGCTTACAGACAGCTGCAAAACATGCAACTATGCAAGATCTAACGCATAAGATCCTACACATGGAATGGCTCAAAAATCACACAGAACTCAAGGCAGACAAACCACTGGAAGGGGGAAGAGGTGAGTTATGTTAATTTCATTTTAATAGTTTCAAACCAAACCATTGCTACATAAAACTTACAGATGATTCAGGGTCAGATAATTCATCCAGAAGTTTTCGTGCATCTACAACAGCTTGATAGAGCCTCAGGTTTTTGCCATCTGATGCAACAAAGCAAGCACTGGCAGAGTTGCAATAGGTACCTAATAGAAGACACAAAAAATTCACGAAGAAAAAAATGGCAGTCAATGGCATCAGGTAGTCTGCTACAGTCCTCAGTACATGAACATGCTTCAAACATAATTTTCATAAAGCATTGAAGCAAAAAATCTAAGCAAATGTGTGCATTAATACACCATCATTTGAACTTTGAAATAATTCCCTTTCTGTTCATGAATGTCACCAAAACTCCTCAGAAAAGGTCAATAATCTAAGCTGAGTTCAAACACCATTCACACATGCCAGCCCCGGTCTGTTGCACACCTAAGGGAACGCTGCCATTCCTCACTCTGGTGATGGCTGATTCACTGCCACCTCTGGGGCATTGCTTGGAAGAGCCAACTCCAGATTTCTGAGGATGTCAGAGACTCTGAGGAGTCTAAGGGGAAACTGTTCAGCCACAGCTTTCTTCCTTGTCTACTGTCTCTAGGCTCTTTGCATAAAAGTAACCTCTATGAATATTCCCTTCTGCCCTGCAGTTAAAAGTGCAGATATCAAAGTGGAGGGTGAAATAGATCTGTCTGTAGTTCTGAATAAAATATGAGAAATTGTAAGAGTGTCTATTTTTGCTTCTCAAGAGTACATACAGCAGGCTTGACATGAGATTTTCTATTCTGATATACATTTTCCGCTAAACTACAAGAATGCAGCTCATTATTTGTGTTTAGAACAGTTTGTGGGATACAGACAGCCCAGAATGTAACTATGTAAGCAGAGAAAATGGATTTGTTTTATTTTAAATCAAAGATATTATGTATTTATAACCTGGCAGTAGTATAAAATTTAATGTTACGCCCACAGCACAAATGGCATTTAGTACTGTATACATAGATGACAACTACTATAACAGCATCTTTGTGATACTTAAAAAATAAGTACCCGTGTGGCTGGACAGAGTAACTATTGTAGAAGTAGTTTTCTTAACTGCAATGGAAAGCCCTAAAATTAAAAACAAAAACTGAAGAATTGGCCAAGGGCATCACACATCAGATGTTGTACTGTCTGACCTCTGAAAAAGTATTATTTGCAGTTCTGTAAAGTTAATGTAGTTATTTATTTATAAATATCTGCTTTCCAGATGGGCTTCTGTAAGCCTCTGGTGGTCTGAAAAATGTCAGTATTGTTTCTTGATCTCCTGAGCAGCTTTTAGCCAGCATGTTTAAGAAGTTTGATAACGCCGATTTTGGCTGGAAATCTTCCCCAATAATTCTGATGTTCTGGTGGTCCAAACACTGACTCTGCCCAGCCCACTGCCCTGCAGCTGCGTGTGGCCAGCACCCTCAGCCATCAGCACACTGCGTTTGCAGTGCCACACCAACGCAGAGAGCACTCGAGGGAGCTGCCTGAAGCGCTGGGGAAAGGCATCACCTCGCTCTCGGTGGGAGCAAGGAGAGCTCACTCACACACAGCAGCTCCCGAGGGTCAGCTGATCTGAGGGACTGCAGACACACTCCGACCACAGCAAGTGCTTTGCAGCAGCTTAGCCACAAATGAAGTAAAAACGCTTGGTTTGCATAATACAAGGAAATCTTTGAATGGTTATTGTAAATATACTCCAAATAAAAGAGTAATTAATTTTAACAAATTAATTCTACAACTCACAGTGTTAACTCCACATGGAAACACGCCAGGTATACTCACCCAGGCAATAGCTGGGAATTAGTGTTGGAAGCCAGGCTACATTAGAGAAAGCAGAGGTGTGAAGAGAGTTAATTCGAGCCAACTCAGACACTCCTCCAGTGTAGGACAAAGGTCCTATGGGGTCCACTCGCCACAGAATCAGCTCACTATAGATGGCATTGGGGTCGTGGAATGTACGGGTTGCTGCATTCTTAAGTTGCTGCTTAGAAGAACCTTTCTTATGTTTCATAGGATCCATCATCCTGTTTATCCTGTCCGAGTCCCAGGAAGTGTCTGACTCAGGAGTTAACAGAGCATTGTGGTGGGAAGATGTCAGCAGCAGTGGTAGAACAGAATGGCAGGCCAGGTCGTTGAGGTGAAAGCGGTGTCCACAGTACCTAAACTTATGGGATACAGTTAGCACAGTAGTGAAAGCTGATTTATCAGCAAAAGTAACTGCCCACTGATTGAGAGAGCCATCTATATGTTTGGAAATCATCATTACCACAGGAGAAATTATATTCACATTTTCACTGTCCTGGGCAAAGCTTGGTCCTTTATTTGCTAGAGTATTATCTGGAAAGTCCATCGTCTTCTGCTGTGCAGCACTGCTGTTGTCTTTTACAAAGACAGGGCAGGCATACATCATAATATTTTTGCTAAGGGAACTAGCATCTCCAGATGGAAATGCAACAGGAATCCTAGAAGAAAATGAAACCTGAAAAAAAAAAAAAAGAAAAAAATTAGAATACATGAACTCAGCTTCAGCCTGAATAAATGCTAGCTGTTTTACAGGAAGTACTTAAAATGAAATTCCTACTGATGTTCAGCTCTAAAGCAAAGGACACAATGTTTGTTAACACCAAAAATAATAAAACCATTTCAAGTATACCATACCTGAACTTGTCGAAAGATGCCTGGAGTGTATTCATCTAAATACTTCACATGCCACACCAGAAAGGTACCATCAACAGGATGGATAGTGAAAAGCATGTCTGGGTTCCTGTTCCATTCAGTCAGGAGCAAGTCAATTTTCCGGTCTAACAAAACTGTCGGAAGAGGCAGCCGCGGGCCCGCGAGCAGAGGTGTCTTGGGGCTCCCCTCTCGTTCTCCATCCTCATGTTCCGAAGAGCCTGTGCCAGTCCCTGTCTCTGATTCTCTGTCTATAGACAAATCTGCAACAGAAAAGAAATGTGCCATTTTATTCATTGCAAAATCTCCCTACCAGTTTCCTTTCAAAACTCAATATTTTTCAATCTGCTACGAGTACTGTCTGACCAGAACTAACCAGATTACTAACCATGATCTAACTTCATATGTAAGCCTTTCTCTTTTTCTTCCGTTTCTTCTTCCTCTTCAGCTTCAACATCAAAATCTTGTTCTAGTTGTTGTTCAGAAATTTTTCTTAGATGCTGCATGAATACTTCAATAGAGGATGTGAAATGAAATTCTTTATTATTCAGCCAGTGGACAACGAAGCCTCCACTTCCTTCATCTATATTAAAAGCTGTTCCAGCCAACACCGATGGAATATCTGTGGACATTTTTAAACAAATAAAAAAGCTATATATTAAACTATATAAAAATATATAAAGCTATATATTAAGCTATATATTAACCACTCATCTTTTTATTCATATATCTATGTACACACACCTTTCACTTATTTTAGGTATAAAATAATTTGTGCCTGCAGGATTAGAAAAGGTAAGATGCAGATCAAGTTTTTATATCCAATTATAATAAAAATAGTAAAGGTATTTTAAGGTCAATAAATTTACATGAAAATTTATTCTTATGTGAACGGTAAATGATACTCAATGGCTCTAACTGCTCAGTTCCATATATTGCAGTGTTGACTTTCATGCACAGACTTTACGTAAAGCATGTCACAGCTCTTTAATCTTTTCCTTTAAAAATATTCTGCATTGTTCTATAAAATGCAGCTGGTTTCCCAACAAAAAACTCTGGTCCAGCTTTTTTTTTTTTCAATCACTACATATTCTGTAGGATGCAATTGCTCTATTCATCATATACCATGGCCCCCCAAACCCAAGAATCAAACACCAAGCAGACCAGAAATTTATGCTTCTTTTGCCTTCTGATCTGCAAAGATGAATTTAATTTGCTCATAAAGGTGCTGAAGGGATTCAGAATAAATCCAGTTTCATTTGTCTTAAAAAACTCTATGCCAAGTAAGAGACTTCCCACAAGTTCCCTCTATTCAGTTAGGCAAAGCAAAGAACGTGCATCTCAGCCCCCTTTATTTTTTTCACGTTGTGCAAATACATTATTGCAGTTTAATAAATGACTGTATTTCACCTGTGTTAGGGTTGATGCTCGCTGCTATGTGGAAGTGACCAAGTGCATTGGCTTGATGGGAAATGTGACGCTGAACCTCGTGGGTGCCCTGCTGATCTGGCAGTACATCTGTGTGGGTAACAAGAACTGAGGATCTCCTTTGTCCTTTTCTCATATTTTTCAAATGATGAATTGTCTGTTGTAGTTATAAAAAATAAATTAATAAATACTAAAAACACTGTAAGGTAAAAAGTCACACTTATATAAAGTCTATACTTCTTTCTACCAAAGAAATGAAGACTAATTTCAAAAGGGTTATTTTAAATAGATTTCAACACAGATTAGTAACACTTATGTACATCAGATCTGCCCAAAAGCAAAGCTCTCTAACAGTCTTCTAAAAGTTCCTTTAATATCTACTCAACAACACCACAAAAATACACAGCATTTTGCACAACATTCATGAACAAGATTAGAACAACCTAAAAGCAGCAACTTCTGAGGTATAATTTTATAATGAATTATTTTTGTATGACTGAACATTTCCCAGAGCATGTAGAGAGCACAACTGATTTGCCAGCCCAAAGTGTAATTGGTCTCTCTCTCAAGCTCCCTATTTGTCGATGGCCATTATATTTAAGAAGTAAGAACTTGGTCTGATTGTAATAGTCTACAAATGAGTGGTGGGGTGTTGTTTTGTTTTCTTACCTTTTCTTGGTTTTACATCGATAGCGTGGCGACTGAGGATAGCAGACCAGCACTCTGCCATCTAGCAGGATCGTCTTTATTAAACACACTTGGGGATTTCTATGTTTCTTCTGTGTACAAGTTTTGGGATCAGCTACGCAGCCGGTGATTAGGAGACTGACCAACCACGCAACTAAATGGCAGAGCAGGTGTTGCCTGCTCTTCTATCTCAGACACCGTCACACACCCCACACAGCCTTAGCTGAAACATTCTCACACAGGTATTTATGGCTGCAGATGATCTCTGGTATGCACCTTCTCATGGGAAAAAGGAGCTTGTCGAGGTCGACCAGCAGCAGCCGCTTCTACAGAGAGGTTTTTCTCTTACTGCAAACTTAACAGACTTGCTAAGACTATAAGACTGTCACTGAAACAAAATTATCAAATGAAGTAACTAAAAATTGAAAGAGTTTATTTACTCCTTTCATTGTCTTTATAATTGCAGACTTTCAGACCCAATCAGAATGAAACCATTATTACTATTCCACATTAAACACTGTCTCTTCCCATTACTGTTAGTTAACTATAGAAAAAGTAAATTGAGTTTTAAAAACATGGTGCTTGGATACAGAGTTGCAGTCTCTGACTTGTTCAGTGTTCAGTAACAGATTTCAAAATTATGAAATAACTAGGAAATAATTCAGGCTATTCTGTTATACATATAGGAACTACATAACACACATTCTTAGAGCTTTATATCCTTAAAGTTTTAAGAACCGTGAAATAAAAATTTGACAAATTAAGTATTTACTTGTACCTCTAGAGCATGTTGGATTGTGTCCTTTTGCTTTCCAGCCTGCGAGATGGTGCTGCTGATGCTGGAGGTGGTGGTTTCACAGATCTGCTCCCCCAGGAGAGTATCCTCGGGCAGCAGCGTCTCTGCCCACAGCCGGCAGATGCCATCGAGGCACGACGTGAGTAACACGTTACAGACCAACCCCCTGATGACAGACACAGCAAATTACTGCCTGGGTAACGCAGTACAGACACAGCAGAAATTAGGGCAGTGTACAAGTATTTAGAAGTTACCGTTCTATCTAAATTTCTGCTTCTCCCCTAGCTGAAGGTTAACCTGACTATCGTTATTGAACCCGGTGATACAGAAGTTTATGGGAAGATGCTTTGTTTCTTGAAAGTATAAGAAGAGAAATGCCATGTTCTTGATGGCAAAACACTAAGCAGAGTGTTAAAAAACCCACTTGATCAAAGGCTTGCTTGCTTTTTTAAAAAGGCAGCCTTCGAACCTGGGCATGTACTTGCTGATGTTCCGCCAGGAGAATCCTGTCACTGCTCGGGGATGCGCCAAATAAACAAAGGAGAACTGCACATCCTCTGAGCATTTCTTCTTCTCTTCATTCTCCTGGGGCAGAAGAGATGACTTCCAACCAGTCATAGGATACCAGACCTTTAAGAGGCAGTCATCCTAGGTAAAGCAATAAAAAACCAAGGGGTTAGGTGGCTATAATTAAAAATGTAACTAAAAGAAAATCCCAAGTAAAAAGGAAACTGCTGTTCTGGTATTGTTCATGAACACTTGGCCCAGAACTAAAATTCATCTCACTGTTTAACCAACAGTAAGTGCAAGCAAAAGATGCTTACCTACTGAGACCTGTAAACCAAAGGGGATCATTCAAATGAGAGGGTGGCATTAAAGAGAATTATTAATTGAAAACTTAGCTTGAATAGTGATTTGACAAAAAGTATTGCAGTCTGAAATAGAACTGATAATTGAACCCAGAATTCACTAAGTAAAAGCCTTCTCTAATTCATCCAGACATGTGCATATTATAGCAGTTTAAATGTGCATGTGTTCTATCATAATGATCTCATTACTTTCAACAGAAGTAGAAAAAATTGTTTATGTATATCTGAAAATTCATCTAAGTATACTTCATCTAAAAAAAAAAATCAAATACATATATATATATATCTATACACATACATAAAAACAAACAAGTCTGTATCACTGTCATTCAAGTATCCAGTAAGAGTACATCGCTAAATCCAATTTCTTGTTGCTGAAATTCATGGAATTACACAAAACCACAGCTTTACACGAGATCATAATTTACCTTTGCTAGGACTACAATAGAGTGCATGGTCCAGGACTATTCATATTACTTCTGTCAAACAAATGAAAAATACTGCAAAACCTCAATTATTTTTTTCTGTCCTTACCTTCCCAGCTGTTGCGAAATATTCACCATCAGGAGACCATGACATCAAATGTACTGATGTGGCAGTCCTACAGAACACAAGGGCAAGTTAAGTAAGGTCTATTTATTCTAAAATATTATTCCATAGGTATTCAGTTGATTCAGAGTTACTGTTCATTATTTAAATTAAATATTAAATTAAGTAAAAATTAGATTAAGTATTTTATAGCTGCTGCTTTAAGCATACTTTATGAATAGCAGAAGCATAAAAATATTTTCTACAATGAAACAAAATAGTATTTTCACACTTTTATGAAAAGAAAATTGGTTTTAAGTACAGCAAGCCTAGGTTAGATCCAACAGGAGTGAGGATTTTTTATTTGGAATAACTTACATTGTTTGAATTTTACGGAATTTAAAAGCACATTTTAAAATATAGGTGAAGTAGCATTGCAAAAATTATCTCACTTGCACTGCCAGACACATTTCCAGTCATTTAGAACTGGGAGAACTTTATCATCCTTGATCTGATTGTTGGCATCCTCCTCTTCATCCTCCTCTAGAATGTCATCAGAGGGAGGGGCCCACAGCTGCAAGAAGTCTGTTGCTGTCAGTAACCTGTCACCTGGGGGGGAGTGATAACAAAGCCATGCAACCAAGATGATGAGGGTACGTTGAAAGATGAAGCCTCTCGTCATATTTGGTTGTGAATTATTCAGAACAGGTTGAAAGCTAAACTTTAGCCCTTTTTAAATATGACAGGGTCATCTTATAAAGATCCATGTCTAGGTACATTGCTGACTTTAATTGCGCTGAAGTTCTATTTAAATGATTATTATTCATTACTATGAAATTATCTATGATTATTAGTGATAATTTCAGTCAGTTAACAACTTAACACTGTGATTCCCAAACTAAGATCTTTCATAAGAGACTCAAACACTTGGCACAGCACCTTAACAAATGTTAACTGTAGCCTCATTTTCTGCAACACGGCCTGAGAAGAAGTAATTTAAAATTTCCATATTCAAGCTCTCACTTTATTACAATAAAATTATTTTGTGTTGAAGTCATTCTAACTACAAATGTTGAACAAATACTTCACAAATGATGCACTACCTTGAGGATCCCAGGCCAGGTTGTAAGTCATAGAACTGAGGAAGAACTGCCCGGTTTTAAGCCACTGACACTTCAATTGCTGTAGCATAAAAACAGTAAAGGATTAATTCTCACATCAACAGCCAAACATAATGGTATTGCTATTTCTTTCTATATGAAATTGCTATTAAGCCTGTTGCAAAAGTATTCAGTGGTAGATTGCTAAATCTAGTTTTAATATGCTTTTAAATCGTTTTGTAAAATGTAAATGCACCCAGGGTGCCCTGCAAACCAGACCTGGCCCTGTCCCACATTCAAATATATCTGTAGATTATTTTGTACTACTGTGATCATAGATTTACAGGAACATAAGGGATGGCAGTATAGATGCCACAAAGATTGTGAAACCTCCTTGAGAACATCCTTAATGCTCGAGTGCTCGGCCATGGCTGTGCTGTTAAAACAGGTCTGGGTGCACTAAAGTCTGTGTCGTGTTTCTGTGTTGCATCTGACAACCCCTTCAGATAAGAAATACCAACTGGTCACCACGTCATTCTAGTATGAGATTCAAGAACAAGATGTTGGGAACTTGGGAGAAGTGCAGCCCACAGTTCAATTCATGCAGTGGAAGAGTTTACCCACCCAGTTTTATTATGAATGGTGGAAACTGTTTATCCCTTAGTCTTTTTGTGCTGATATAACATAATAAAAATAACGGGCAGACAGACTTGTGCCTCTTCTAAGGGCCTAAATGGAATTGCAGTTACGAAATACATACTTACACAATTTCTTTTATGAGAATTTATACCAAGCGGTTCAAAAATGCAAACAGCGTTTCCATATGATGCTGCAATCTGGGGAAAGAAAAAAAAGTTGAAGCCCCAAAATGTAAGGTTAGGAGGTAAGTGGAGTAAGTGCTCCTTAGTATTCCAAACCAGCTAAAGAATTTCCAGTACCTTTTCCATGTGTCAGTGTTCTTGAAAAGTGAAATTAATACAAATGGAATTAACTGTGTTATGGGAGTATTTTCATAAGTCAGTTGAGAAAAACACACTCCTGAGGAAGCCCACCTTCGAGATTTTAACTCTAAGCAGGGCAGACATCCCATTCAATGGCACAAACACTGCCAGCCAGATGTGGTATATTCTTCTAGGGCAACTACTCTTAATGCACCAGGGAAAGCTGATGCCTTCACTGCTTCTGCTCGTGTTCTGTGTTCTGCACAGCTAACTAATGCATTAATTATTAGTGTCTGTGTCTCTAGATTCCATTTGGTATCACTAAATCACTGAGCAATAGTTACAAGAAGCAGAACGAATTGCAATTTTATTTTTAACATTCAAATACATTTTGAGAAGAGATAAATGGTAAATAGAGAAATTGAAGTACATGTGCCATTGAACCCCTCAGTTTCTTTCACCCACTTATTTTACAGAAACCTCTAAACACAAAATAATCTATATTAGGTATTTACCTGGGCCTGTTCCTAATACTCATATGCTTATAAGTACTTTTGACTATTTTTAAAATTCCTCTTTCCTGTTTAAAAGATTTTTAAAAGAAAAACTGTTTTAGTCCTTCCCATTCAGGATCTGGTTTCCCCAACACAGAAATAATGCACAAGTTTCATGACATTTATTACGAAATCTTATTTCTTCCTAAGGGGGAGGGGGAGAGAAGGTTGTGACAACACAGCCAGTCCCAAAGTAAAGAACAGACTGTGAGCTCAGAGTCCTGAATGCAGAACCACCCAGGGGTTTGTGGGGATCTTGTAGGGCCCATCTCTGATGCTATGCTGTAACTGATGCATCTGTCCACACTGTGTGGACACTCTCATAAGAGGAACAAAAACCATTGTTACAAGATGTCTCCTGCTTCCTCTACCCTCCTCCCTCCCCCAAATTACTCATAAATTGAAAGGATTCTCAGAGTAACATAAGACTAACCTGAGAGGCGTCACTCAGAAAGTCCCGGATGAGTAAACCATGATCTTTGTTGTGAAATTAACTCTTTCATTCCATTAAGTATTATGGTGCTGTTTAATGATTTTAGAGTATTCAAATTTTAAAAATTCTATACAGATTTATTAAAATCCTTACCCTGCCTTGTCGCTGGGAGCACTCCACACAACTGACCTGGATGTTTCCATGTTTAGCACCGGGAATAATTTGCACACATTCAAAGTCATTTGCCAGAATAACAATGTCACAACCAGAGCCATATGCCTGAAATAATTTTTAAAAGAAACAAAATTAAATGTTTGCTTTAAAAACTAACTGAACACTTGTTACAGGACGGCTGTTGGGGAAGCTGTGAATGTTGCATTAAACCAGAAGTTACAATGTAGCGGGTTTGTTCCTCATTAATTTGCTGAGCAACAAGTAGAAACAAAGTAGCAAAGGAGGCCACAACTCTACCAAGTTTAAATCACGGCAAACAGAAACGGTAAAAAAAACAACCAAAGCCCCAAACTGCAATCTAGAACTTGAGCTTGGTGTCTACTTTTTCTTTTTTCAGTTGATTTTTTTTTCTCTCCGCCAATTCTTGTTGCCTCTTAGAGGCAGGCAGCCAAGCCAGGAGCATTTCTTAATGAATTCACATGAACGTTTCTTAAATAAGTGTGTGTTATGCCTCCCTGCCTGCCTTCTTTATTGTTACCATTCTTTAAAAAGCTTGTTAAGTGATTCTTTTCTATAAGAATGCAATTGCTGGGCTTTTCTGAGTTTTAAGAAGGGCACATTACTGTAGGACTGTAAACCAAAGATTTCTCTTGGATATATTGTGGTGCAATACCCACTGTATTCTAAAGAATTAGTTCACAAACTAGCTCTAGAACAGTGATAGCTTGCAGCACTTTTTATTCGCAGGATAAATATATACCTGTCTGCCAACCTTTCACCTGTTCTAAAAAGTTTAATCACTTCAGATTATCTGTCCCACTGAGCTCCCACATTCAGGTGTAGAAATCTGTCCCTAGGATCAATCTACCACTAAGCCTTTTACAGTACCCAGAGCTTGAAGTCTCTTTCCTTAAAGTAAGTTTTCCACTGATTCTAATACCGTGGGCAGAAATTTCCTAACAGCTGAGTTAAGCAGAGAAGGCAAGTCCTACACAGTGAATTTCAGATGGTACAAAATTACTTATAATTTTAAATTGTCCCCTGGGTTTTTCACAATAATTTCCAAAAGACTGAGTCAGTCCTTGCCCTCTCCTTTGAGATCAATTGGTGGAAAGGCTTCTTGTATTGTCAGGGTATGAGAGGTGTGAGTATTTGTATTGATTTACGTGACCAGTGCCCCTTGGGGGCCGCACTCAGATAACGGTGCAAGATCACCACTGGAACTAGAATGGACAGTTTGGGTCTCATGACTTTCTATGGCTACTTCTAATCCTCCTGGGAAGGAGCAACAAGTGAGAAAGGCTGGAAAAAAGGGGCTTAATTTAGTGAAAGTATGTCACTGCATGAAACAGAAAGGAACAGCAGCACAAGCAGCAAAGCACAAACTCAGTCCTCAGAAATTAACACACCACACAACTGCACACACAGAAATGAAAACTGCAGATAAGACAGATTGCCTAAAAGATTTCCAAGGTCATCTCACAAAAATAGAGCGACACAGCGTTGTCTGAGACATCAAACCCACACTGCTGTTCTGGGAAGCTCTGAGGAACTGATACTGGAGTGATTCACAATGCAAGCAGGATTGCTAAAAGGTTGTTGGAGGGAGATTATCTGTGTAACAGAATATCCCAGCTCCTTGATGACTCGGCTATGTGATTATTAGACCCAGCCTGGAAGGGAATAAGTTATTATTAAAATTGAATAGGATTATTTCCAGAACGTACGAGAATGAAAGATGAGATTCTGAAATAAATTCTGGCATTGAACAGAAAGTCCTTTTGTTTTGTTGCTTTCCTATTTTCATAGTGGGAATTTTTACAAAAAAGACTTCACCAGTGCTGTTGAATGCTGGACAAAACAGAAAAGGCTCCTAAGCAGGAAGGAAGAAGACTGAGACCAGGATGTGAATGCCCAGAAATACACAGGAAAATAAAAGCACATCCTCTTGTTCCAATAATTTATTCAGAATTCTAATATTCACAAGAAATTGATTCTCTTACTTAAACTTCAAAGGGTGAGCAATTAAAACAGAAAAGAATTGACTCATCTTTTCAACAGTCTTCCTCATAACTACTAATACAAACCTACCGAAAGACGTGATTTAAATTATCTAAGTAAAAAGAGGTGCTGATCCACTTAAAACAAGGACTTAAAGCTTTCAAATCCCCTATTCACTCTCAGTATTGATAACTCAAGTTGCAAATTTCAAACTACATTATATGTTGTTTAGCAACAAAAAACTTGACTCTTTTCTTTTAACTACAATCCTGGCTGCTATCACCTAAAGCTGCTTCACTCCTGCTCACTTGCTGTAGTCCTCTTCTGTGGTAGTCTTTTTCTTCTCTGGTCGTAGTCCTCTCCTCTGTGGCAGCAGTCCTCTTCTTCTGTCTTCTTTTCTTCTCTTTTATGCTCTCCCTCTCTGAGGGTCAGCTGGTCTCTGGTCTTTAGTAGCTTCACCTGGCTCTGAACAGCTGCAACTCATCCAGGGATTGCCCACAGCCTGTTCTTGCTCTCCTACGTGCCTCTCTTTCTGCTAATAACTAAAGCTGGTTTGGCTGGGGCACACCAAAAAGTGCAAATACATCACAACAATTATACATAACTCATCACTAGCTGCAATTTTATTAGCAAGATACATGTATGTGCATCTCAGAAACTATAAGAGGAAAAGACTTCTCAACTTCAGTTTCCTTATGCTTACTGTTCTTAAACATGCCCATTTGTATGTGTGAGTACAGCTTATAATGCATGAAACAAAATATTTTATACTTGGCTATGTCTGTTTATTCTGTGAAACAGAAGAATTCAGTGTCACTCGCTTTAAACACTTCGGTTTTTCATCTCTCCTGTCTCCTACCTGCACTTATTCCAGCAACAAAGCATTAAATTTCCAGCTAATTATACTATTTAGCATATTTTTACGAAGTTAAGTAAAAAGGTGGTTGTGAGTTAAAAGCGTGATTTACAGTAGAACTCCTTTTCCTGAAAGAATCATCGAGATACAGAGATCTCTTTCCTTTGTGAAACCTTACTGCTGTCACTGGTACCCATCCTACTCTTTGCCTGTGTCTGCTGCTGCACCAACAAGTGACTCAGCAGAGCTGTGTCCTGTGCCAGCAGAGGGGATCCCTCGGTGAGGGGCTGAGGCAGAACTCACTGCCAGCAGCAGGATACCAGCCTTCAGCCCCAGCTTCTTGGAGCAAGTGCTGCTGTCTCTTGGTTCTGGAGTCATGTTCTGAGTGTAGGTATTTATCCTGAGAATGTGCCTTATGTCTTGAAAGTATATTAAAGTATATTTACCTTAGATCTTAAAATTATTTTATGAAGTAAATTTGTTGGAACACAACTTTGAAAAAGGTCCATTTATGTACTGAAAGATATTTTCATATTTTGTGTTAATGCCTAAGTTTTTCATTTGATTACTTTCACGCAGGTTTTCTGATGGCTTCATCATATTAACATGTTTATACTTGAAGAGAACACTTTTCTGTTAAATCCTCTTTTCTTTTGTCCTGTCACTCTTAAAGCTGGTAATGCAGCAGAAACACCCCACACTGGCAAAGAACAGGGAAGTGTCATAATATTTAACATCAGTAGTTCCTTCTTAAGGATTCAGCTGACATCTTCATGAGGTCATTCATGCCACCACAGGTCCCTCCTGCCAGAGAAACAGTGGCCACAATATTGGTGATAGCAGACTGACAATCTGCAGAGCTTGATAAAAGGAATGGAAAATCGGTAAGCCATACAGACAGGAAAGATGGGAAACAAGGCACTGAGATACTGGAATGGATGAGAGCAGCACAGAGCTCTTAAATAAACAGAATTATGAGCAGTGACTGAACAAAACAAGTGCAGTAAGAACCACCCACATGGAGTATCTGCCAGCCTCCATTTCTAATGTCACTGATAACTTCAAGGAGAAAATTAAATGGAGTTGCAAAACCGCCAGAATGCAAGGATGACTTGCAGGATCCATAAGCAACTAATAAGCTGTAGTTTGCCAGTGTCTGCTCTATCTGTCAGGATCTGGGACCACTGAAATGAACAATGACAAAGCTTTAATTGAATGCAGGAGCACCACACAGAAGTAGGACATTGTGTCCTACTGTAAGAGTTTATGCTATATGCTCAGCTTCCAGATGATATGAAAGCAGCACATGCATCTGTCTTTTTCAGCTGCTCATGTTTTCCAGTTTACTTCTGGAACTAACAGACAGGGAAACAATTATTCCTTCACATTCTCATCTTAGTCTTTCTTTATATAAATATTTTTCTCTGTATTAAAAAAAATAATTACTCCCTATAACCTGCAACTCTTTACAAACTTGGCATAAGTGTAATAAAACAAGTGCTCAAACTCCTGTGTGTACTATTAGGGATGCAGAAGCATTTCAAGATGGTAAATGATGTGGAAGAAACAGAATCAGCTCACAGTGGTGTTAAAAAAATAAATTCAAAATCATCTAAAATTACATAAATTAAAACATCTATTGAAACCTGAATCAAAGTCTGCACTGGGCTTAAAGGACTCCTCTAGTAAAACAACACTCATCCTTAGGTTTCTGGCTATGAATAGTAGACACAAGATGCAGAAATTCCTCCACCTTCCGCTCAGCGATGAAGACACCTGAATTCTGAACCGTTTCCAAACTCTCATCAATGGACACAACACTTACACTTCCTCCCCCTCCTCCTTCCAAGTGCTACTAGAATTACATACCCTTAATGCAAACTAGCCAAATAACTGAGAAACAACTCCTAACCTACTGCTAGCCCGTGGCCTGTAGCACAGGCTTTCCTAAATTGACATTTGAGACAAATTCATGATTAAATACTTTACAATATGCTTAAGCATACAGAGATAAAAGAACTTAGTAAGGATTCAGATATTAAGCATCTCTAATCCAATTTACATAAAAACAGTGCAGAACATATAGATATATGTAAATAGTAATAAAGAACTGAGAGGGATTTGCAAATAAGTGTTTTAAGAAGGATGAAGTAATAAAAAAGTAGGAGAACCCTATAGAGCAGAGCAAACCTATTCTCAGTTACTGTATCTTGTGGACATCTGTGTGAATGAAGATTTTGCTGTTTTCAAAGAGGTAAATAAATTTACATGGCTGTGGGAGACTCATCTGCAACAGCTTCTGAAATTCACCACATGCAGCTCCAGGCCAAGTGTCAGTGCTGGCATGGAACGTGTCAAGAAGCTTGTCCTTTTCAAAAATAAAAAAATAATTTTTTCTCACTTTTATCAGTAAAGTTCTTAGATACCCCTAAAATCTGACATTCTGATTTTTCGTTAAGAATATTTATAGTTCTGTATTTTGTGCAATTAGAGCAGAAGTAAATATTATTTCCTGTTTGTCTGACACTTGAAATTTTTATACTTATAGAATCCAGCCCCTAGGTAAATGACATAGCTATTTTTATCTATTTATTTTTAAACCCAGAGTAACCTTAGGAACAGTTACATTCTGTTGTATCTGCTCAAACGGCTCTTTCAGAACAAAAGCTAAGTGAAATCATCTGTGCCTTGAAAAATACATTTTTTACCTTTAAAAGCTTATTAGCTGCCAGTTAGACCATGATGTACAAACAGCTCTTGTCAAGGCAGGGTGTGTGCTGTGAGGCCCTTCTGCTTAAAGCTCAGCTCTCAACCTTCTGTAAACTCACTGGTGGAACACAGTTAACAATATTTGCTAAAATGAGAACACGAATTGACAGCAAGCTGCAAGGTGCACAGAATTACTCCCCAGAACTTCTGTCATTCAGGACTTCAACCCTTTGCTTAAGCTGAGTCCTTTTCAGAGCTCAGATGAAGGAGGCTGAAGAGACTGTCTGGTGCAAGACAGCATTATGGAGCTATTTTGCTTCTAATCACCTTTCAAAGAGTTTTTCCTGTGTATCACCCACTCTGCCAGACTGGCCACAGCACAGCTACAGCACCCACAAGGCAGTTTGCTGCCACACATCTCTGTGCCTCACCCCTTCCTTGGGAAAGGCTGGATGAAATGTCAGGATTGCGGCAGGCAGATGTGGGAGCAGAGGAGGAAAGAACCCTGCACATTTCAGAATAAGCACTGACAAAACCCTTGCAACCCACCTACAGCAACTGTCTCTGTTTCTCTGGATCTATATAGTTTTATGGAGTTGCTAATACTTGTTTTTAGCAGGCAAAGAAAAAAATAGTGGAAAAATACTTTTCCCTGTCTTGTTCTCAGAATAACTAGAAGACTTTTACCAGAGCTTTAAAAAAGTTGAGGCAGATTGTGTTATCATCCTAGCTCTAGCTACACCAACTTGGAAATCAAAAGCTTACCTTTATCCCCAGCAAGGAGTCATGCAAACAAGCCAAGGACAAACCACAGAAGAAAGGAAGAATGAAGAGCCTGAGAATTGCAATGTCCCTTATCAGGCTAGAAGAAAATGTGTTTCTTCTCTCAGAATCCTAAGATTGCTGGACTTAGGCATTTGAAGCACATTCATCTTAAAAGGAAGTTCCTTCTCCTCAAAAAAAAAAAAAAAGGGAAATAGCTCCAAAACTATTAACTAGTGGGTACATATATTTATGTACCCAAGCCATTATTCTGCTGTTAAGTGGAGTATTTTTAACAGGAGTGATTCATTTCTGCACACAAGAAAGCTGTATTTTCAAGTGCCTGTGATGAATCAGTTGTAGCAATTTTGAACTATCCTCATGCATTTTCAACGCCCAAACACCAACCAAAACGTGAGTGGGCACACACGCACACACAAACAGCAGCTCCTGTGCCACAGCCCTGAGGGTTCACACAGACACCTGTGGGTTCCCAGCGAGCTGTGCCCATCTCCCGTGCCCTGCTGCCCTTTCCCTGCTCTGCTGGTGCTGTGTGCCAGCGCTGGGGCTTCAGAGCAGCTCTGCAGAGTCCGGCTCTGTCACCTGAACTGCACGACCTCCCTCAGGAGCTGAGCTGAAGTTATGACTCCAAACAGCTCAGCGGTTTGGGGGCACAAAGCCCCGTCCGTACAGGTGATGTCGACTGACAGAATTCGAGGTGAGGCACGGATGAACCACCTGCAGTCCATGGCAGACTGATTCTACTGAGCCACACAGGAAACTAATCTCCTAAGGATCCGGATAGAAGACCCCAAACAGTTCTTAGCCATACAGTTTACTACAGGATCAAGGTCTAAAAGAGCAGGAAATAATACCACAAGTGCAGAGAATGAAGAAAAAGCAAAGAAGAAAGTTACAGCTACGGAAGTCCAGAAGACATACTTATTAAAATATACTTATCTCTTTAGTTTCTTGCTTCCTGTATTATGAGAAATTGGATGCAGCAGCCAGAGAAGACAGTGAGGTCTGTTATATGTAGTTCCCTAATTAACATCCTACCAAGCAATTCTGCACTGTTTTGGAAGACGTTACTTTTGCTCTTGGAAAACTCTTGTATAAACCACAATACACGTTATCATTCATTACTGATGTTATCAAAACCATGACAAGAATGAGCATAAAGTTGTGTTGCATAATACCAGTTGATTGACTTTTCAAATTGCCATAGTAAAAAGAAACACATTAGAATCTGAATACGAGTAAATGACTTCTTATATAAATAACAGAAGTAACAGAGGTCCCTTTAATACCACTATGGCTGCATAGCAGCAGAACCAGGAAAATAAAGACAAACATGGCACCTTTTATTTCTTAAGACTCTCCAGCATTCATTACTGAAATAAGACATCTGTGATAATCCACTGTAAGCTTTAAATGTTTCACGAGTCTGCTGACATTTATCTTGCACCAAAAAGGATGCTCTGCATCATTTTGCTTGGAATTGGTTTGTGCCTGGGATATAATCTTTTTAATATAAAATGCAATGAGACAATTGATTGGCAAAGAATAAGATACTGATTAGATGGCAGCAGAAAAACACTGCAGAAGCTGATCACTCACTAAATTCAAAGCACACCAAGCATACACAACATAACGGAGTGAATCGACATTAGAAATTGACAATAAGCAAGCATAGCCTGTGAACGAGAAACAGATTGTTTCATAAACTACGGGGCTCTTGAAATGGACTTAGTGTATCTCTTTACCATCTCTCTCTGTTTCTTTTCCAGTTTGAGAGGAACATTCGACAAATTTGTGTTTTATCAACGTCAGTAATGGAAAGCAGACGCTCATCAATAGCGGGCAGGCTTCGTCAGAACCCCAGTGCGAGTGACCGTGTGCGCTTTGCAGATGAGACACAAACACACACACACACACACAAATATATTTAAAAAAAAAAAAAAAAATAGGAAAAAAAAGAAAG